>CM059213.1:35648687-35828687 GCA_030347435.1 Clarias fuscus
ATTATTTCATTTATCGTAGATTTTTTTCCCCCCTACAATGTCAGTTATGAGTCCGCGTGATCTGATTCAATTTCTAACCCAAATTTGAATCTTCCCTGTTTGTTTTGTTTTCTTTTCTTCCCCCTGCAGGGTTTTTTCCGGCGCAGTCAGCAGAACAACGCCATGTACTCGTGTTCCCGGCAGAGGAACTGTGTGATCGACCGGACGAACAGGAACCGGTGTCAGCACTGCCGGCTGCAGAAATGCCTGGCGCTCGGCATGAGCCGCGACGGTGAGACGAGTTCTGCTACGTAGGAATAAGTGATCTGTAAGAAGATGCTTATGTAACGTGTATGGAAGGAGTCTCCAGTGTCAGTGCTTTGGTAAAGCTGTAACTTTTCTGAAGGAGAAGGGGGTGTTTCAGGAGATGACCGTTTATAGCTGCTGTATAAAATGTTAATTCATTTCCCATGATGTTAGAAGTAAATATAAATGGACTACAGGTTCTGCGGTGAATACCTGGTCATAATTTTTGACAAGATGCTGTAGCGTAAGCGTGGCCGGACTCTTTTGAGACGGCTGTTTTTGGAGAATGATCAGCTTTAGGGTGATGGCAGAAACCCACCCTCACACCACCCAGTCACTGATTCTTTTCCTGTAGCAGCAGCACAGCGCAGAGTGTTTTATTCAGTCAGAGACTTTAATGACTAAGATTCAACAAGTAAGTGCACCTATTAAACATGAGCGGTGAATAAAAGTGTAAGAGAGAAAGCGATGGGGAAAACCTGTAGATATTAGTGATTATTGTACGGCTTTGACTCAAATTATAGTCTCGGTATATTAACACTGTACACTGTGTGCTTGAGGATCAGGACTGCAAGGAACATGCACTAAAAGACACTCTCTCTCTCATTCTCTTTCTCTCTCTCTCTGTGTCTCTCTCTGTGTGTCTCTCTCTGTGTGTCTCTCTCTCTCTGTGTCTCTCTCTCTGTCTCTCTCTCTGTCTCTCTCTGTGTGTGTCTCTCTCTGTCTCTCTCTCTCTCTCGTTCTCTCTCTCTGTATCTCTCTGTCTCTCTCTGTGTCTCTCTCTGTCTCTCTCTCTCTCTCGTTCTCTCTCTCTGTATCTCTCTGTCTCTCTCTGTCTCTCTCTGTCTCTCTCTGTGTCTCTCTCTGTATCTCTCTGTCTCTCTCTGTATCTCTCTGTCTCTCTCTATGTCTCTCTCTGTGTGTCTCTCTGTGTCTCTCTCTGTGTCTCTCTCTCTCTCTCTGTCTCTCTGTGTGTGTCTCTCTCTCTGTGTCTCTCTCTCTCTCTCTGTCTCTCTCTGTGTGTGTCTCTCTCTGTCTCTCTCTCTCATTCTCTCTCTCTGTATCTCTCTGTCTCTCTCTGTGTGTCTCTCTCTGTGTGTCTCTCTCTCTGTCTCTCTCTCTCTGTGTCTCTCTCTCTCTGTGTCTCTCTCTCTGTGTCTCTCTCTGTGTGTCTCTCTCTGTGTGTGTGTCTCTCTCTCTCTCTCTCTCTCTCTCTCTGTCTCTCTCTCTGTCTCGTTCTCTTTCTCTCTCTATATATATATCTCTCTCTGTGTCTCTCTCTGTCTCTCTCTCTCTCCGTCTCTCTCTCCATCTCTCTCGCTGTCTCTCTCTGTCTCTCTCTCTCGTTCTCTGTCTCAGCGGTGAAGTTTGGTCGCATGTCTAAAAAGCAGCGCGACAGCCTGTACGCGGAGGTGCAGAAGCATCAGCAGGGTCAGGAGTGCGTCGGCAGCGTCGTCTCCTCCGCCAGGGTCGGAGAGGAACCCGGAGAGGCCAGTCCCGACGGACACACGCGAACCTGCAGCCGCAGCTCCAGCACGGCCCTCAGCGACCTCGACGACCTCGGAGGCCTGCTGTTTGACCTTCCCCTGACCCCGGAGGACGAGTACTGCGGCCTGGACCTGCAGGGGAACGACAGGACGAGCGGAGAGGGGAGCAGCGGCGAGAGCAACTCGTCCTCACACAGCTCCGCCGAGTTAAAACACGAATACCAGCTCCTGCATGCGCACTCGCCGCTAAACGAGGGCTTCTCGCTGCTCGAGACGGGTCAGTCTCACAGCGCCACCGAGAAACACTGATACAGGCTTATTTAAGAAATATTTGATTTCATTTGGTACACTTTGTTGAGAAGTCTTGATGTGTGTGTGTGTGTGTGTGTGTGTGTGTGTGTGTTTGCAGAACGCATCGCTCAGAGTGTGGTGAAGTCACATGTAGAGACGAGTCAGTACAGTACAGAGGAACTGAAACGGCTCATGTGGAACCTGTACACAGCTGAGGAGACCCGCACATACCAGAGCAAAGTAAACAAACAAACAAACAAACAAACTAGAGCTTTGCAGTTTGACTGTTTTAGATTTATAGACAGAGTATAAAGACTTGTATGAAGTAAATGTGACTTCAACACACACACACACACACACACACACACACACACACACACACACACAAACAGTCTCACACTCGTGTTGGTTCCCGTGCAGGCGATGGAGGTGATGTGGCAGCAGTGTGTGATGCACCTCACTAACGCCATCCAGTACGTGGTGGAGTTCGCCAAGCGCATCTCGGGCTTCATGGAGCTGTGTCAGAACGACCAGATCGTCCTGCTCAAAGCAGGTCAGAGAGAACGCACACACACGCACACGCACACGCCAGCACTACCTTTTATTCTTATATGAATATCACGTCTTGTATGAAGTCAAGAGGTTTTTTTTTTTTTCCAAGAGAATGAAGCCGTTTCTCTATAAGGTCATGCGTTTTTCTGGAAATGTTGTACTAGTAGTACTATACTATACGTTTTACTGCAGCCACTACAGTATCTGTACTGCACTTCCACGTATAGACTATATGGACAAAAGTATTTCCCCAAACCTGCACTGACATTGTACCCAAACACACACTTCAGTATGGAGTCGGTCCCCCTTTCTGCCGCTGTAACAGATTCCACTCTTCTTGGAAGGCCGTCCACAAGATGTCGGAGTGTTTCTGTGGGGATTCATGTCCGTTCATTCTGTAGAGCGTTTATGACCTGCCTCCAGTTCATCCAAAAATGTCTCGATGAGGTTGAGGTCAGGGCTCTGTGTTAGGGCCGCTCGAGTTCTTCTACACCGAACTCATCAAACCATCTGTTTATGGTCCTTGCTTTGTGCACTGGGGGCGGAGTCATGTAGGAATTAAAAAGGGCCTTCCCCAAACTGTTGCCACAAAGTTACACACGAGTAAGGCATTGGCCAAGATTGTCTTGGTATAGCGCTGAAGCATTAGGATTGTCCTTCACTGGCGATCAGAGGCCTGATTGATTAAAACGCCTGAATTCAATAATTCATTAACAGGTTTGGATAAATACATTTGTCCACATGGTCTATGTCCTGGATTCTCTTTTGGATTAAAGGAGATCCTGTCATTTCTGCCAGAATGTTTAAAAGCAGTTTGATTTGTCCGACATTTCCAAACACGAGCCGTTCCATCGGTGACTAAAACCAAATAGTCCTCTGCGTTCTTCATTATTATTTGTCTTTGAACAGTTGCTGTTCTCGTTCTCGTTATCTCGTTTCCTCGGTGTATATTACAAACAAAGTGTGTATCACACTCTCACTCTTTCACACCGAAAATCAAAACACATCTCACATGTAGTGTTCATTCCTGAATCCACGCATTTTCAAGTAAACTACAGACTGTTCCAAGTGTGCGAGTGTGTTATTCCTGGAGATCAGCCGTTTCTATAATACACAAAAAAGTTTTACACACACACACACACACACACACGCCACATCGCGCCGCCCCGGTGTTCATATTAAAGTGGACGGCGAGTAGAGGTTCACACACTCCCGCTCCGGTTTGTGTTCTGATTGTTCCTCCCTCTCTGCAGGCTGCCTGAGCGTGCTGCTGATTCAGATGTGTCGAGCCTACAACCCCGTGAACCACACGCTGCTCTTCGACGGGAAGTTCGCCAGCGCGCAGCTCTTCAAAGCTCTCGGTACGCCGCGTTTCGGGTTATTACACAACGGTCATGTTTTCTTCTCACGAGGGTGTGATTTAAGGAACGCCAGAACACATGCCAACTCGCGTGCGATTCCTACCGATCACTCGATCGCAAGGGGTTTTTTTTTTTTTTTTTTTTGGTTATTGTTTCTTTTGAAACCTGATTATCCTGTACGAGCTGTGTACAGACGCTGTGTAATTAAAACGACTCTCATCGCTTCGACTGGGTTAATTAGTTTAATTGCTAGGTTCGATCAAAGCACCTAATCTGGCAGTTCCGTGTGTTCTTGAAGTTTCCACACCTGGTTGAGAGCTGGAGAGCCGCTGTGGTGGGGTGGACTATTGAACACTTCTTTTTTTTTATTTTTTTTTTTATATTTACTTTGTAGGTTGTGACGACCTGGTGAACGCGGTGTTTGACCTCGCTAAATCGATGAGGGGCCTGCAACTGACGGAAGACGAAATGGCTCTCTTCAGCGCCGCCGTACTGTTCTCCCCAGGTCTTACATCTTAGTCAACCAAATCTCATATCCAAGAACTTCTTGGTTCTCCATCACCATCATGCCATCACATACTGCACAACATCTACACTGCTTCCGTTACAGCGGTACCTCGGATTACAAACTTAATCTGTTCCGGATGTACGCGCAACTTGTGCCGAAAATGCTTCATATGACATTTTTTTCATTTTGGTGAAAAAGGTGAAAATTTGTGAGGTTGCGCGTTAGTATGCCGAGGTACCGCTGTATATTGTTATATTGGGTTACTGATCGGAAGGTCAGGGGTTCGAGCCCCAGCACCACCAAGTTGCCACTGTTGGGTCCTTGAGCAAGGCACTTAACCCCGTCTGCACTGTATCCTGGCAGACCCTGCGCTCTGACCCCAGCTTCCTAACTGGGATATTCAAAAAAAAAATTTTTCCCTGTGCTGTAAGGTACATTTGACAAATAATTGAATTTTAATTATTTAATATTGTTATTAGTGAAGTATCAATGGAGTTACCGATAGCAACACAGTACCATGCTTATTTATTATATGAACATCTGACATCTCCAATACAAATAACCAATGTGCTTAACGGTGTTTAGTAAAGAGCCCCAGGATGGTCAGCCTGCGTGTCGTACCGCTCTGCATCACTCACGTCAGCCTCGATCAAGCGTCTCATAACTTCTAAAGCTCATCGTTATCAGCACAGCAGTGACCGACGTCAGCGCGGCTGAATAAAATGTTCCCTGACGTCCTCGACTGATTAATACTACGTAGTTTGCCTGTTTTTATTTTAATTTTATTTATAATACATTATTTTGAGCCACTAGTTTAACACAGCACGGACTGTCCCAGACGAGACGGATAACGTTTAGGAAATAACTCGCACAGGTTTGGACAGAAGTGTAGAGATAGATAAGACTGTATTTCAGCGTATAGAGACACAGAATATACTGAATAAGCATAACTCGGGAAGAAACTTGCGCTTCAGTGTACGTGTGTAAACCTGCATGGACGAGATTGCAGGTGACCTTGACCTTGACGTAAAGATAAAAATGGTTCAACACTTGGAACTTTATTGAGCTTGGTGTAAAAAAAAAAAAAAAAATTGAAAAAAATTTGAAAAAAAGGATAAAAATCTGGAAGGCAACTGTTTTATGTGTGTGTGTGTGTGTGTGTGTGTTTTTAACTCAGATCGACCCTGGATTTCAGACAGACAGCAGGTTCAGAGGTTGCAGGGGAAAGTTTACCAGGCGCTGCTGCGCTGTCTGAACAGAGAGGGCGCCAATGAGCACAAACTCAACAAGGTGAGCTCAACCACCATTTTACCTCACACTCAAGTGCACTTACATACTGCTTTGGTTTGATGTATAACAGTATATAAAAGCAAAGACTTGCAAAGTTTAAAAAAAAACTGGATACACCTTCAGCCTTGTTATTTTTTATTATGCTTAGATGCTGGCAAAGCTTCCTGCGATTAAGTGCATCTGCAACCTCCACATTGATAAGCTGGAGTTTTTCCGCCTGCTCCACCCAGAAACGGTCTACAGCTTCCCCCCGCTGTACCGCGAGGTCTTCGGGAGCGAGAGCTTCTTCCCCGACTCCACCAAGGGCTAAACCGTCAGACGCAGTGCCGCTCAAAATGGTGCCCGGAAAAAGTGAACGTTTAAGACGAAAGACGGCGAGAGACAGAGACTGGTAGATGTGAAGCATCGTGAGCGGACCAGCATCTTACTGACAATCCTGCACACAACACTTTTACACTCTGAGTCCTACAATCCCTCTCCCTGAGCTCTTTCCTTAACAGGTGCAGCCCGAACGAAACAACCCAAAGGGGGCCTTTAAAGGAGAGCAAAACCGTCCGGCTTGTAGGATCGTTTTTTTTTTTTTTTTTTTTGTCTGACAAGACAAACACTGTCGAATCACAAAAATGTTCTGACAGCTGGAAACTCTGGTGCTGGAAAAATGGTGACTAAAAATCTAAAAAAAAAAAAAAAACATTTATCTGTTATATCGACCTATGGGAAGCTGTGCATAGTTTGTAGCTATAATCAAACCAACAACCAATCAAAACCACCCGTTTAATCGTAACGGTTCGTCTGAACGTTCCTCCTTTTGCAGCAGCTTGATTTATCTCAAGAAAACCCTGTTTACAAAACCAGCAGCTACGCCACTCGACTCGGCTAGCGCTGGCATGCTGCCAGGATCACGTTGCCATGGTGATTAAGTACTGTAATGAAGTACTACTGTCATTAAATCCGCACAGCTAGTCATGAATGAACAGAATTGATAATTGTAGGGTTTTTTTTTTTTTATTTCGCTCTCAAGCGGTTAGCTAGCTAGAGAAATCTCACACGTTCTCAAATTTTAGCATGACGCAAACTAATCCTGTATTGGTGATTGCTGTGCAATATCGTGACCTGGAACGCAGCAAAAGAACTTTGTAGTAAAGTGTCGGCACGTTTTCCTTTTCTGCCCTTCCCTCAGTGGGGGGTGTGGATGCGGATCGGCGTTTAAATTGCTGACCGTGTCTGTGGGACACAAGTGTGCGTTTTTCCACCCAGTTTTTTTTAAATTTTTTTTATGTAGTTAAAATATTGCACAGCCTCAAGGATGAGAAGAATGTACTCTTTTATGATCTTAGCTTTTTTTTTAATGGCGCCATTCTTGCTAATACTATGCAGTGTTAATTAAAGAAAGAACTCCAATTGGAAAGTAAATTCTTTCTTTTATTCTCTTTCTTTTCCTTTTTCTTCCTGGAAAAGCCACTCTAAAAAGAAGTGCATAGTAGTTTAATTTTAATTGTGTGTGTGTGTGTGTGTGTGTGTGTGTGTGTGTGTGTGTGTGTGGCATTTTGAACTAGAATATATAGATTAAACCGTTCAGAAAAAAACATTGAGTTGTGGTGCACAATACCGTATTTTCCAGACTATAAGCACTTTTACTGAAAAAAAAAAAAATACAAAAAAGCCAGATGATGTACCTGCACATTGTTGTTAATGTAATAATTTTTCCATTAGTCCCTTTGATGGTGGTTTTTATGGTATTCCGATCAAACAAATGTTCATAAAGTGGACTATGATACATTCTTTTTATAAACTAGTATTTTTTATTTACTTTTTGAAAAATACTTTAGAACCTCGGTTCACGAACGCCCCCGAGTACAAACAAATCGGTTCACGACCAAAAAAATTCACCTAAACTTTGTCTCTGTTCACGAACTCCTCCTCTGAACACGACCCAGAAACCGCCATCCCAATCTGCTGCTATCAGCGGGACAGAGGCATGAGCGCGGGCCCCCAGCATCAGTTTTGCTCAGTCCTCTGTCAAATTATCAACCGTTTTTTGTATTTTAAATTTACTTTATAATCCTTTATATCTTAGTTACATACGCCATTAGTCATTTCTTCATGCTATTATTAGTTTGTGGCATGCTAGCTAGCGGATGTTAGCCAGGTAGCAATGCAGCAATATAACAATCTAGAAGCAAACTACATGCAAGATACACATCATGCTGTATGTCTGTAAAAAATAATTACATGGTGTAAATTAAACAATTTTAGATTTAAAAGGCAAATTCAGATCGGCATATTCAAGTCGTGTGCCGTGAAGTTGCACATAAATTGTTACTGATATTCTGTAGGAACAAAGGAACAATACAATGCTAAAAATAATTATACAATAATTATACAGTTTCCCTTTGGGATTAATAAAGTATCGTTCTGTCTAATAGCTACTGTACAATAGAACTGAACTATTAATAACTCCACCACTAGAGGGTGCTGAAGTATTGGTTTACAATTGAAACAAAACTGCCTATAATATTAATGAGGTATAGATACGGACGTTTTTACCCCTTATGCAAGAAGAACATAGAAGAAATTCTAATGTTTGCATTATCTGGAAAATATGATGCATTAAGTAAACTGAGTTAATTATTATCATTATTATTATTAACAACATTCTGACTCATGGTGGCCGACTATGATGCTATTTTCTTTTTTTTGTATTTTAAAAGCACTTAAAGATCTTACACCTCCACAAATTACAAAAGTTATTACACCCTCTGACCACACACACACACACACACACACACACACACCTGCCTTCTCCAGGTCTTTCCTCGTTTCTCGGGGATTATTTAAACATGACGTGAAATGGAACTGACAGGCCGACCGAAGATGTGCTCTATTAGCTCGAATATAAGCTGCTTGATTGGTTTTGTTTTTTTAACCAGTAATTTAACAGTAATAAATGTAGAGCCATGATGTCTTTCCAAATTTTGTATGCATTTACACCAGCAGATCTGCTCCAGCAACTGATCCAGGCCGTTTACTGTCATTTTTAACTTGGGCAGTGAGAGAAAATCAGCGTTACTGAATGTTTAATATCTGGCATGAATTTTAACTCAGTCTTGTCTTGTCTCTATAAGACAACAGAATTTGAATTAATGAGGTCCATATGTAAAAACGGTTGTGGCCACTTTCAACTTATATACCCATGTCTTGGGGTAAAACATTGTTATTCTCAATATGGACGTACGATAAACGTTGTCCTGGCCATGGCTTCGCATGTCACGCTTGACTAGCGTCCCTCTTGACCTGTCCTGGTTTTCTTGTGTTTTTTCATTTTTTTTATTTGGCTTGTGCAGCGTAACAGTTGCGCGTTTGTGACCATGCGGTAATGGGACTGTGCAATAGATATGACAGATACATTCTAGCATTCTGGCTCAGCTAATGCGATAATTTGGTCGGAAATTAAACACACCAAACCTAAGCTGCATTTAACAGAGTAATAGTGAGATGAAGGAAAACGAAAGCAAAGCGTGATTTATAGAACGGTGTGTTTAACATTTTTTTTATCTTGTGTGTACAAACTGCTGCGTTTGCTTCCGTCTTTCTAGTTCTCAATGCATTTATTCTCTCTCTCTCTCTCTCACACACACACACACACACACACACACACACACTCAGGGAGTTAGCTGGGCTCTCGCTCCCATAATGTCTTCTTCAGACACTTTTAACCCTGCAGAACAGAACGTCCTTGAACCTCATCATCACTGTGTGTGTGTGTGTGTGTGTGCGTGTGTGTGTGTGTGTTAGTAACTAATTTCCTGAATGTTAAGTTTTTGTTCCCACAGAAATGTCTTTTTTTTTTCTTCCTGAAATTAAATAGGATCTTGTATAGTTATATAATAATATATAGATGTACTGTATAAAGATCATTTCTAGTTTTAAGAATCTTTTTTTAATCTTTTTTTTTTGTGTGATGGCTGTCTTTATTTTTTCTCCTGCAGTGTTTTTCTTTCCTCACTCGTTTAGTGTTCTCCTCGTCCGTGTGGATTGTAATTATATTTTTTAAAACCGAGAATCTGACTTCTATTTTCCTTCTTTCTGGATTCATTGCCCTAGATTTTAATAACTATAATTTATGACATGGATACAAGTATTAAAAAACGACAAACCTAATGTAGAGTTGTATTTTGGGGATACAATATGTGGAGTAAAAGCGGAATAAATGCTCTTTTTACGTAGCATACTGGTGTTCGTGTGTGTGTGTGCATGCATGTGAAGTTTGGAAAAAGTAATTAATGATTCCCTTTTATAATATAAATATAGCGACATTGTAACATTTATATACACTATATCTCATAATACTGTACATCATTCCTGATTTTCTGCCTCCCTGTGGTCTGTATGTGTACTGCAGTTATCAGGCTTTGAGAGTATACTGTACAGTAACAATCGTATAATTTCTGAACAATATGCAACTGTATTGTGACATAAAAAGAACTAGTGCCAGAAAAATCTTAACGTTATTAAAAAACAACAACAACAACAACAACAACAACAACCACGTTTAGAAATACAAAAAGTTTCTTTACACTGACAAGTAGCTGATATTAATGAACTAAATAAATGAATAAATATTTTCCCTTTTTTATAGTTTGTTTAACATTTGAATGTTTTATGTCAATATTACCATATCATGGAGCATGTGAGTGTCTTCAGCCTTTATTTAAAGTTATTTAAAGTTTAGTTAAAGTTAGTTAGTTGTTTGATAATTCATGTTATATATATATATAATATATATATATATATATATTTTTTTTTTAAGTAAAACTTTACCAGGTCAAAATGTACAAAACTTTTCATCAAACAGATTTATTTTGCTGAATGCCAAACTAACCATAACATGCAAAGGGCATATACTTTACAGTTAAAGTGCATTTAATGATGTACAAATCTTTATAAAAGGAAAAGGCCAGAGATAGCTGAAGCTGAAGGAGCAAAATTTGAATAAAAACAGATCTTCCCTGAGGCAGAGGTATATTGATGCATTTATAGAACTGGAATCTAACCAGTGGAGGTCCACATGCATGAGTTTCCTCACTTGCACATTCACACCAACTCACAAACAACAACCTACGAACAAACCGCAGACTCTGAACTAAGTAGGACTTTTGAACACTCCATTTCTTTCATGCTGTAGTAACCTCCTCCAGCAGGGTTTTCGGCTACAGTGGATGCTCCTCGTCTGTCCCTGACCTAATGAGTTAGTAGGAGAATATTTTTGATGGAGACTACAAAGTACTTTTGCGAGCTGCTCTGGATAACGGTGTCCACTGAATGTAAATGTAATACTCCTACAACTGGCTCACGAATGCATTTTCCGCAAAACTGTATTCAGCTTGATACGTTTTTTTTTTTTTTTTTATACCATCACTTCCAGGGCGAGATCACTGCTAGGGAATCTGACCTTTTTCAATTGCCATAGCCTTTTAAGGGCCCACTGTCACTCAGCGACAATTTCTTAAATGCACCCCCCCGCATTCTCTATAACGCTTATGCTGTTGAGGGTTGTGGGAGGTCTGGGGTGTACAGTACAGTAGTACCCCCAGCTGGAGTACACCCTGGACAGCGTACCAGCCAATAGCAGGGCAATTTGGAAACACCAGTTATCCTAATCTGCATGTCTTTGGACTGTGGGAGGAAACCCACCAAGCACATGGAGACACAGACCCGAAGTGGGCATTCAACCCTTCGTCCCTCCAGGTTTGATTCCTGCCTGAGGTCTGTGTGTGTGGGTGGAATTTGCATGATCTCCCTGTGCTTTGTGGTTTTCTTCCGGGTACTCCGGGTCCCTCCCATAGTATATCTATTGCCCTGCATCCCCATCCAGGGTGTACCTCGCCTTGTGCACAAGTCTCCTGGGAATAGGATCCAGACTTCCCGCAAGCCTGTACATAATAAGAAGTGTAGAAACATTATACCTTTATGGCTTTTTCTATTTTAAATCTTGTTACTTTTGTAAATATTGTAAATTTCCAGCCTATTTTTCAAAGCTGTTTTTAGTTTTCTTTTTTTAGATCAGGGGCAGTAATATATCCATTTCAATTCACTGCATATCGTACAGTGTATGGGTGTCTATGTGACAACTAAAAATTTGAATTTGAAAACTGAATTCAGTCAAAATAGAAAGTTTATTCAGAGTCTTATTCTAAATCAGGTGTATACGTAAATGTTTTGAGTCTCAATCGGATTTGTAACTGAATGTTATGATTATTATTAGCATATGCATTAGTAGTTGTAGTCACAGTATTCGGGCTGCATGTGGGTGAGGCATGCGGTGGCCGAGTGGTTAGCACTGTCACACACCGCGCACCATCAAACTCACGTGTGATCTGTGTGCATGAAGATTGCACGAACTTTGTGGGTTTCCTCTGGTTACTCTGCTTTCTTTCTACAGTCCAATGTGTTGTTTCTAAATTGCCTGTAGTGTGTGTGTGTGTGTGTGTGTTCACCTGTGCTATGCTATTGGTTGACACTCCATTCTGATATGTTGTGTAGACTCCAGGCCTTCAGGATAAGCCATAAGATTCAAAATTCTTTTTTGTCACAATACTAAGTTTGGTAAACATAGAGCAGTACTTACAGTGCAACTAAACTTTTAATAAATATATATGAAACAATATTACACCGTTTTTTCGCAGCAGGTCATAAAATAAATAACTAATTGCACATTTGCAGATGATGAAAGGGTAATAAGGTGTAACGTAATGTAAAAATGTTGAGTTATTGCATACTGCTTACAAATATAGAATGTAAAGTGTTTGAAAGGGATTGAAGCAGTTCTTGAGACTGTTGGCTCATGAAATGATGGACCTGAATCGTTTGTCAGGACAACAGTTTGAATAAATGATGTCCAGGGTGGAAAGGGTCCTTCAGGATGTTTGCGGTCCTTTTATGGCAGTGTGCTGTGTAAAAAAAAATTTCAGGGAAGGCAGAGAGCAGCCGATGATTTTCTGTGCTGAGTTGATGACCCCTTGGAGGGCTTTCCAGTTCGCCTCTAAGCTGCTGGTGTACCAAGTGGAGATGCAGTAGGTTAACACACTCGCGATGGAGCAGGAGAGATCCTCAGCGATATTTGTGCCCAGGAATCTGAAGGCTGAAACCCTCTAAATGAGGACTCCACTGATGTGCTGTAGTGTGAGATCCTTGTTGTGTCTTTGGAAGTCTATGATGAGCTCTTTGGTTGTTGATGCATTGAGGGCCAAGTTGTTTGCTCCATATCATTCTGTCAGTCTCTCAGATCTCTGTAAGCTGTTTCATCACGTCCTGAGATAAATCCAAGTGTTGTGCCGTCTGCAAATTTGATGATGATGTTAGGGGAATGGATTGGGGTGCAGTCGTGGGTGTAAAGGGCATAAATAAGTGGACTCAGCACACAGCCTTGTGGTACACCTATGCTGCGTGTTAAGGTGGAGGAGGTATAGAGGCTTAGTCTAACTGTTTGGGGGCGGCTGGGCAGAAAGTCCTTAATCCAAAGGCAGATAGATTAGGAGAATCTTAAGTCCAACATTTTTGGTTACCAGTCTGTCAGGGATGACTGTCTTGAACGCAGAGCTATAGTCACTGAAGAGCATCTCATATCATTTCCTTTCTGTTTTAGGTGGAGTAGTGCGTGTGCAGGGCAGTAACGAGGGTGTCTTCTGTGGACCTGCTGGTTTTGTATGCAAACTGGTATGAATCAAAGGTGCCTGAGAGATTGGTTTGAGAGAGTGAAACCAATCTCTTGAAATACTTCATAGCGACTGGTGTAAGTGCAACTGGATGGTAGTCTTTGAGACTACTGATGACTGTTTTCTGTAGTAGTGGGATTCTTGTTGCTGACTTCAGGCTGGATGGGATAGTGGCTGTTGACAGAGACAGGTTGAAGATCCTTGTTGAGATCTCTTTGCAGAGTTGTCTGTACATTCACTGAGCACCCTTCCTGTTACACTATCAGGGCCAGCAGCCTTTCCTGGGTTAACAGATGTGAGCACGTTCCTCACCCTGTGTTCCTGCACTGTGAATGGGGATGCATGTCGAGGGAGGGTGTGGGTGCCTCAAAGCGGGCAAATAATACAGTAGATAGATAGAGGGATAGATAGATAGAGAGAGAGAGAGAGAGCAAAAGAGACTCCCCTCCAAAAGGAAATTGTATCATTACAGCAGCCCTTTCACTTATTATACAACAGGTAAGCAACAAGCAAGAATTTCAGTGAGGAAACGATAGTAATAGAAGTCGAAAAATGCACTGTTTACAATTTAAGGTGCATTAATGAGGTAAAAATGTTGTAAAATAATACAAATTTACTGTTATATGTACACATGAATAATGATTGTATATACTGTACAGGCGAAAAAACAAAAACTGTACATAAGGTGCACCAGCAAGTTGAAATAGAAATAGAGAGAATGAACGAGCAAGTTGAAATATGAATAAAAGAGAGGATGAAATGAATGAAGAAATGGCCAAAACACAGTATTGGTGCTGATTTTATTTTATTTTTTTAAATGGTATACATAAAATACAGACAATATGTGCCAAAGAAGCTACTTCTGAAATTTATGCAACATGAAAGTGACCAATCTTGCTTTTCAAAAAAAAAAAAAAAAAAAAAAAAAAATTAAGTTGCTGACTTCAGTTCCACGTTTTGGAACGATGATTTTATATGTGCCCCCAAAAAGGAAAATTTTGTCATACTGTCTCGCTTCAAACAATAATATTTATATGTCTTTATGAGTATTAATACTAAAGTTGGTTTAAGCTTCCAGAAGCACATGAAATGTGAAAATTGATTTTTGGTAAAAATCTTAAAAAGCAAAAAGATCTGTAGTGTCCACAACCAGGGCAAATTCATGTCGCAAGATCTTAACAATTCTGCTTTTTAGGAAAAAAAAAAAGAACATTTTTTTCAGGTGAAATCTAAATTGGCCAAGTTTCACCTGAATGACAATTAAGATCATTGAAAGATTTGCATTAAAAAAAAAAAAGTTATGGACATTACATTAAAAGGGGCATGAAATTGTATTCAACAAATGGGTTTTTTTTTTTTTTGGCATTTTTACTAACATGTTAACAGTTTCATGAAAAATGGTGTTATATGATCCTATCTGACAATTCACTTTTTTTTTTTTTTTTTCACCAACACATTGTGTTTTTAGCACCAACACAACGTTTTGGCTGAAAGTGCAATGCCTGTATGACAGTCTGTTTAGTGTGATGTCAGAGAAGAACAACCCTCTCCTGGAAAGAGCAGAGAGTTCTTGTGAAGCAGGTGAGTTCCTCCACCAGCGAGGGCAGAGGCAATAAGATGAATGAATGAATAAATGCGCTGCATACTGTACACATCTAATGTTCTAGAAAAGTACCAGCCCGGGTTGCTGTATTTACAGCTTGTGGCCACACAAGGCCGCTGTTGCCTGTCGATTTTCCCCACTGCGCACCGTACTGCGCATGCGCCAAGGAGGAACGTTAACTCCAGAGTACAGGACCGCTAGCTAGGCGCTGCAGGACGTGTGTGCTGGAACTGCCTGCAGAAGATTTATACGGATTTATTTTGACAGTTTGCAAAAGAAAAAAAAAAAAAAAAGCCCTGGATTAAACGTTTTACAAGAAGGATAAACACACAAAGAGTATAAATATATATAAAAACAAACCGACCCAGTGGATGTGTGCGCGCGCGCGCGCGGTGAGCTCGAGCTGCTTTAGCTAACGTTAACATTCTCCACGGATCCGATTTCTGCGCCTGTTTTCCTCATTAACTTCTGTTTTTTTTTTTTTTTTTATAGTCCGAGCTGCGTTTTATTTCAATAGTTTACAAGTTTATCAGATTATCTTCGTCGAGTCGGTGTTTAAAGATGTCTGTTGCGGGGTTAAAGAAGCAGTTTTACAAAGCAAGCCAGGTTTGTGTTTTGTTTATTTTTAAATAACTTATTTTTCTTTTGTGTGTGCAAGAAAAAAAAAATATATATATATATGCATGTCCATGTTTTGTTAGAAATTGTGTAATTACTTTTATAACAATGTTTTATAGTGTTGTACGCTGTTAAATCTTTCTAAACAGACTTAATAACTGAGTTATAATACACTCTGTGTGTGTGTGTGTGTGTGTGTGTAAGTTATAGAGAATGTTAAAATGCATGCACACACACATAAAGAGTATTGGGTTAAAGCGTATTTATTAATTAATTAATTTTCATGCTTTAACTTTAAATCTCACTCTGACAGGTCACAGCTGTATGTGCACAAAATAACAACACGTTTACACGACACTATAAATCTGCATTTAATATTTATAACAGGTTTTGCAATCATTCTGACCTTAAACTAACCAAACAGCAGGTTTAATCTCCCCCTGTAAGAACACTGGTTTTGTGGTCGGACCAGTTAGGAAAAATATGTGCCACGTTTGCTCTAACTGGCCTGGAAAAAAAAGAAAGAAAGAGAGAGAGAGAGAGAAAAAAAAAAAAAGAAAGCTCCGTGTCTGGAGACGTGGGGTAAGCGCAGGATCATGCTGAGTCCGCTTAACCACGGTTTCCTCCGTCTCTCTCTCACACACACACACACACACACACACCTTTCAAAGGTTCCCCTTTACGAAGCATCAATTTGGGTTGGTTCTGTTTTCAGAGCTGCGAGAGGTTTTGTGTTTAAAAAAGAAAACGTCTCGTCTCGCCTGGCCTCGCCTGGCCGCCCGATGCTGCACTGTTATGGCAAGCAGTTAATTTCCCTGGTCATTTCGCCCTTCTGTGTGAAAACATGCACGAGTGACACCGCGATATGAGAATGCTTCCCCAGAACAGATCGTTGGTGCTGATAATCCGCCTTTTCCATGTTCAGCTTTGACATCGACATCACAGCACCGAAACCATCCATCAGACATTCCCGAGCATGGTGTCATTTATATCTTCTTCTTGTTTTATTTTATACACCAGTGCCGTGACCGCGCAGATGTTTAGTTGTTATTCTGTCATGGAAAGAGCTAGAATAGTATTCGAAGCGATCCTTTTTCTGATCGATTGAAGCAGCCAAATTCTCTACCGTTACTTTCACTAAAATATGTTTCGGTGTAGAGCCAAACACTGTGTTCTGCAGTTACAGGACAATAATCATCGACAGGCCGGTGTGACGAAACCCGAGTCAACCGCGCCAGCGTGAAGCCGATTATTTTGCGCTAATGGCACATCCTGACGTGTTTGATTCGTCTTATACTACAGCAATTTGCTTGTTTAAAAAATAGTGGTTTATGAGCGACCGTTCATAGTTACTTTAATGTTGTGGAAATCCTGCGATGTTCTTGAGGTATAGCAGCTACAATTGTTTGTTACTTCACTAGCCAGGGCTTATTGATGAAAGTTACAAAGTTCTTAGAAAGTTACAAAGTATTAAATAAATCTATCTATAAAACAGTTTGGCCGGTGTAGCGGCGGTTCATCACTTTGTCACACCGGACAGCGTCATCATCACCTTTTATGTCGTACTGCGAGGTAATAATGTATCTGCTGGAACATTGGAGCGGCGTGAGGAGTGGCAGCAAGTTGACCGCACACTTCGTTCGCACGTATTAATAGTACACAGGCGTCAGGATCTATACACAGGTAACCACTATCATGATCTATAAATGTTAGTTTTTTTTTTAAATGTGCATAATTGGCAGTGTTGCACAAAACTCAGAGTATTGCCTAAGGCTTTTTAAAAAATATAAAATTATGCAATGTGCATAAAAATCAAGTGACTTCTCACCATCTGGTGTTCGGTTTGAAGTCTGTGTTGATAAAAATTTCTGTAAGTCTCTTTTTGTAATTACAGGATGTCTTAGAATTTGCTCTTTCTTTTCAGCTCTGTGAAAGCAATATTTCTACCTGACATATTATAAAGAGTACTGGTCACATGACTAAGTAAATATGATAATGAGCCCAAGTCATGTGAGTAAGTTCTTAAATATTATAATGAGTGCTGAGTCACATGACAGAGTCAATGTCAGTAAGCCCAAGTCAGGTGATGATGTAATTAAATATTATAATTAGCTTAGAGTCCTGAGACTAGTACTAGACTAAGTACTTAAACATGATAATGAGTCCAAGTCACATTAATGAGTGTCTGAATATTATAAGAAGCCCAGGTCACCTGACCAAGTACTTAAATATTATAATGAGCTTAGGTCCTGTGACTAAGTACTTAAATATTACAGTGGGGTCGACTGAGTTCTCAAATATAAATTTGCTTTGATTAAATGTTATTCATTGTGTAAATATTCAGCCAGTACAATACTTGTACTTTTATTGTCAGTATTTGACGTAAACTTGAAACCAGATACATATATAGTAGAGCTGGCCGATATAATCATAATATCAATATTGTGATAAACGTAACATAGTGGATATCACGGTATCTTATTTTATAAATTCTTGTATTTTTCAATAAATATATACTTTAATCACTTTAATCTAAAATTTTTATTCAATATGCAACTCTTTTGCCAGAAGTACCTTGCAGATTTATGTATCAAAATTCATAAAAATATTTTGAGCTGTGATGTGATATTTTTGTGGTATCGCCCACCCCCACAAAAAGAAAACGTGTATAAAGTACACAGTAGAATGTTCATTTTAGCAGCAAGCCACGCCCACACACTACAAACTGTAAGTAAGGTCAGTGACCTGTTGCTAGCGTTAGCATCCTGCTACACCTGGGACTTGTGTTAGAAACAACAAATGCCTGATTTGAATTGTATATCCTGGCATCCTGAAGTATGTATGTGTGTGTGTGTAAGGGTGCAGTGTGTCCGCATAGTTAAAAAGAAAGCAGTGATATTAACAGCTGATTAAATATTTAATCGTCGTTTGCGTACTTCTGCCAAGCTCAGAGAGTTGTGTGTCACTCATGATTTCTAAGCGAGACCAACAGTCCTGTGTCCTCTTTTTTTTATTTATTTATTTATTTATTTTTTACACGATTCCAAGTTCTGCTAAGTCGGAAACACGTCGAGTTTCATAGTATGCACTTAAAAACAAACGTGTCTGTGAAAACCTTTCTGATTGAGACACCTGACAAGATCACTACAGACTCTGACTGTGATTTCAGTACCAGGAGGCGTGGCTGTTTTCAGCCTGACCTGTCTCACGTGGGCGGGTCTATAATGTTGTTTGGATTGTAATTGTGAACGTGATAATAATTAAACGCGTTGCTGATATATTTGTTTCACCCTGCTATAAGTGTTTGGGTCATTTTAAAATTCTCACGTATTGTTTTTGTTTTTTTTGCTTCATGTGCATGCGCGAGGTCATGTGATACGTGTATAAAATGTTCCACTCTGGCAATCCGATATTATGATTCCTCTCGAAACCTCTGATTTACATGCTTTAATCAGATGTCTTTCTAAATGGAGAGTTTAAACATCTTTGTTCAGTAATCAGATCCTTCTTAATTCTAAACTCTAGAGCTACATGGTTCAATCGATAAACAGATTTCTTTTCCAAAACTTGGACTTATGTAGTTCAATCAGGATTCAGATTTCTTTTCGAAGTTTAAAGACTTTATTCAGTAATCAGATTTATGTCTAAACTCTGGATTTTAAAGAATCAGACATTCAGATTAATCAGATTTCATTCTGAACTTTCTGTACTGAGTTTACAGTCCATAATTGAATTTCTTTTCTAAACCCAGGACTTAAATGGTTCAATCTTTAATCAGATTTCTTTCTAAAATCCAGTTTTGAAGCTTTATCTAGTAATCAGATCTTTTTCTAAACGCCCAAGTTTTAACTCTTCATTCCATAACCAGATTTCTTTCTAAACTTTAAAGTTACATGATTCAACTGATAACCAGATTTCTTTTCTAAACCCCCGGTTTGTGCAGTTCAATCAGATTTCTTTTTGAACTTCCAAGTTGAAAACCCTTTATTCAGTAATCAGATTTCTTTCTATAAGCTAGATTTAAAAGTATTAGCCACTAATCACTTTGAACTCTGAGTTTATGCAGTACAATCTGTAATTGGATTTCTTTTCTAATTTCTGGATTTACACAGTTCAGTTCGTAAACAGACGCATTTCTAAAATCCAGGTTAAACGTTTTATTTAGATTTCTTTCTAAAGCTTGTTTTTTTTTTTTTTAATGCAGAGGTTAAGCACTTTGTTCAGTAATACGATTTTTTTCTAAACTTTAAATTTCACATGGGTCAGGTAGTAATCAGATTTCATTCTACACTATAGTTACATGATTCATTCAATAATCGGATTTCTTTTCTAAACCTTGGGTTTTTGCAGTTAAATCGGGAATCAGATTTCTTGCGAAAGTCCAAAGTTTCAAGACTTTCAGTAATCTGATTTATTTCTGAATCTCAGATTCACAAGCATCTGTAGCATCAGTAATCAGATTTCTTTCAAACCTTGGGTTTACACACTTCAATCAGTGAACAGATTCTTCCCCCCCCAAACTCACGGTTCTATCAACGATTAGAAACATGCGTTAAGTGAAGACGTAAGGCACAACCGTTATCACCCAGATGAGGATGGGTTCCCTGTTGAGTCCGGTTCCTCTCAAGGTTTCTTCCTATTACCATCTCAGGGAGTTTTTCCTTGCCACCGTCGCCCTCGGCTTGCTCATCAGGGACAATCTTATCATTTTGATTCATACACATTGCATACAAACTTACTTCTTTTTATTGTGTAAAGCTGCTTTGCGACAATGTGAATTGTTAAAAGCGCTATATAAATAAAATTGACTTGACTTGACTTGACAACCTGCCAGTCCTGTTAAAAGTTAAAGGGGTTTAATGCTATGGAAACTTCAAGCCCTAAAGTTTAGTGATGGTGTAGCTTAGGTTAAATGTATAAGCCTCAGAGCTACAGTATGTTTTTATAACACACACACACGCAACATATTTCTTTACATTGATTCCAGCTGTGTTCCTTTCAGTTTAGGGCAAAAATCCTGGAGATAGTATGTGTGTGTGTGTGTGGGGGTGTGTGTGTGTGTGTTACTTTAAAGCTCCACAGCCAAAACACTAAACAGGAGCAAACATCTGATTGTTCCATCATGCCAGTAAAATGGGGTCGGAGCTGATTTTTGGGGGTGTGTAATGCCTAACCTCTCACTTCCTTTGCTGATCATGGCAGGAAACAGAGCCTCCTGACCGCTTCCCAACTTCCTGTCAGGAATGGACCCCCCTCATAGGAGAGAGAGAGAGAGAGAGAGAGAGAGTTAGAGCAGGACAAAATGGAGACCCGCTTTGTTGTTTGGCTTTAGGCCAAAGACGAGCTGTGTTAGCTAGTAAACAGACGTGTGTGTGTGTGTGTGTGTGTGTGTGTGTGTGTGTGTGTGTGTGTAGCCTGGCTGTCAGAGTGATTGGACTGCAGTGGTGCTGCATACAGTTCGTGCCAGAGTCCCATTATAATCAATACAGCTCAGAGGACAGAAACACTGCCAGAGACGAACTCGGTCGACTACAGTCCTGCTTTAGCCTCGTAGCCTTTCCCTTTCTCAACGGCTGGATAAACTACGTTAAGGTGCTGAACGTACACCGGTCACACACTCCTTCACAGACAAGTTTATGTCCAGCAAAGACGTCGCATGTACACAACACAAATACGTGATTGGTTTCTGATGACGTTAACGCTGGCATACGTGAGTTATGTGATGAAACAACAAACATAAAAAAAGAAACACTTTGTTGTTACAGATCCAAAAACTGTAATTTATCACTGATAAACTATAATGGATATTTTATTATTATTTTCTTAAACGAGTTTGTGCCTCGCTAAAACACTTTTCTGCGTAATTAAGCTGATAAATAAGACAGTGTTGTTTGGTTCTCCTTTCTGATTCTGAAAAAGATTAATTCGGTTATAAATCGCAATTCTTTTGTGGGGCGATTCACATATCACCAAAGTCACTCCAAAAATCGATTTAAAAATAAAATTAAACTGAAGGGGCGGGGATACCTTTTTCCCCCAGTGCTTTCCAATTAGATTTAATCCCCTAATGTGACATCATATAAGAAGAGCCCCTCCTCTGTCTTGATACTGTGGTGTGGAGGGGCGGGGCTCAGCAGTAGCTCATTAAAACAGACTTTTGGAGGAGTTAAGAAATGCTGATTAAGTTGTTAAAGAAGCAGAAGAATATAGGACCTTTAACAAATCTCAAGTCGTATTTACTTCAATAAAGAGAGAGAAAAAAACGAGGGGAACAGGAACGAATTTGCTTCCCAGCATGAAATGTAGCCATAAATGGATTCAAAACCAAATGACATGACATTGTTTGATTCATACAATCGTTTCTTCACAGGAATAAAACTCAGAGATGTGTCATTGTAGGAAAACAATCAACTTTGGGATGGATACAGTATCTCCGCTCCTTTTTGCCGACTTGATGTTGATTATTTTCCTAGAACAGCATCGTCTTCCATGGAATATTATGACGCGTAGCGTTAAGCACACCACCGCTGGATGTTACTGCTTGTCTAGGGTGAAGGTTCTATTTACATTATTAAAAGTTTTCTCAGTGAGCGCATTTCGTGTTGCTCCTCCATATCCGTAAACACACATCTCTCATTTTAATGCCCCGCGCGAGTTAACGATGGAGCTCAGAGTGTTCTCGCTGCTTTGGTTTTAGGTCGAGTTAATGTCTATCAGATGGATCATAAACCCGGAGAGCAGAACCGGCCCGTATGTTGGGCTGGAATTTTGAAAGCGGAGCTCAGCTCGTAATAAAAAAGACGTGAATAATTTTGACTTTAGACTTTTCTCGATTCCGGCTTTGTCTCTGAATCATCATCAGACAAGCGATATGTAAGCGGTTCTTTCGTTTTTGTACAGCACTTCCTGTTCACCCTGAGTGGTTTTGTTACTCCGAGTGGTTCATTATCAGCTCATGCACAAAGCCCAGATGATCGCACTCTTCATTAAGAGCTCAGTCAGCTGGAGAATGAGTCACATGGGACCACGCTGCGACCAGGTCGGCTTTCTTCTGGAGGGGATTTCTGCACAGCTCGTTTCTGCTGACGTTCACGATGGAGCCTCAGATGACTTTTAGCTGTTGTTGTAGCTCTAAAAGTGAAGTTAAACCGGCTCTAGGCGTGTTCCGATATTAATGCACCATAATGGCGTCACTGTTAGGCACAAATATAGATATAGATAACGGCCTTCCCTGGAAAAACCGCCTTAATCCCGAGTCCAAGGTTCCTCATGTGAGAACTCGGCAGCGAGTCAATTTTTAATATATAATTACAGCACTCTCTCGCTGAGCCACAGAATGTTTACGGAGTGATGACAAGAGCGACAAGAGTGACAAGAGCGACGTGGACAGATGGATGAAAAAGTTAAAAGAAACAAGCATTGAAGACAAACCACGCAGTGGGAGACGGAGGGGATTTTTAAAGAGAATACGAGAGTCGGGTTCAACAATGGGACAAATGCACGGCTTATGATGGAGATGATGTTTTGAGTACAGATATTCCCCCGACTTATGAACTTATGAGCTCTACACCTTTGACACGGATATACAATGTAAAGCATACTGTACCAATCCACCTGACGAAATCACTGTCCCCTTTCCCCACACTGCCATCATGTGGCCATAAAATCTTAACCGCGGCTGAGTAAATGAATCTCACACATCAAATTTAAGTGTCGTCTCTGCGCCTTCAAATCGTGAGGGGAATCCCGGCCACCATTTTTGTCTCAGAGCTGTTTTCCACTGTATTTATGTACTGTGAAATTAGGATTATTTACCATCAGGACAGCTTTACAGGACAGACATTTTGTATCATCATGCTCCCTGATCGATACATCACACCCCCACACACACACAATATGCCGGACTTTAGACATTTTATACATTCACTTACGCACTGAAAATATTGTATGTACAGTGGAACCTTGGATTACGAGCATAATTCGTTCCGGAAGTGGGCTCGTATTCCAAAACACTCGTAAACCAAATCGTAATTTCCCATAAGACATAATGAAAACTCAAATTATTTCGTTCCACAGCCCCAAAAAATAAATACATAAAAATGAGAGCGGTGAGAGACTGACGCTCGGTGTCAAAATAAGAGTCGCATGCGTGATACATGATACTCGGCGCTTGTAAACTAATACTTGCTCGGTTTCCGATTAAAAATTTATTAAAAATCTTTGCTCGGTTTGCGGAACACTCGTAAACCACGTTACTCGCATTCCGAGGTTCCACTGTAATTGTAAATATTGGTATCTGGTGCACTGAATTAGATAAAATAGTGTCTATTCTATCTAATTTATCTAGGTATCTAATTTACCCCTTTGAATGCCTTATATGTGTTGTATACAAGCTCAGGCATACAACATCCTGCTGTGTATATGTTTGCCTCTATGTGGCCTCTGACGTTCTCCTCTTCTGAAGAATATCAATAATCATAGAATATCAATAACTGTGATAAAAAAAAATCATAGTTTGCATCATGAATTGTAAGCGTCTAAATTCTCAGCACTGCTTTTGCTGCTTATTGCAGAAGTGAGGTCAGGGCCAGACCCGCTTCCTGTTGTCGCGTGGTTTTGTTAAGTTTTTTTCTTTTTTCTTTTATTGCGCTGCAAAGCATGGCCTGATTAAATGCCTTGCCAGATACATCAGCTGAAAAACAGTACAGTATGTGTAGAGTGTTTTAGCTATTCAGTCAGTGCAGATGTGCTGTTGCAGTATCCTGTAGCGTACACTCGAATACTGTATTTGCACAAATTGCCTACAGTTCTGATTTATCTGATTTATTTTTACTGTATGTTATACATATAATACAGGAAATGTGTGTGACCAAAAAAGGTACTTCTAAAGTTTATGCAACATTGAAGTGACCAATCTTGCTCCCCTAAAAATTTTAAGTTGCTAACTTCAGCCATTTTGAAGAGATGATTTTATATTTGCCCCCAAAATGGCCATTTTTCAGTGTTATACTGTCTCGCTTCAAACAATAATCATTTAAAATGGAAATTATTCATATTTCTTTGAGTGTTGATACTAAAATTGGTGTAAACTTCTAGAAGCATCTGACCTGTAAAAACTGTTGCTTAAATCGATTTTGGTAAAAATCTGTAGTGTCCGTAACCATGTCTAATTCACATTGCAATATCCTAACAATTTAGCATTTTAGAATAATACACTTTTTCAGGTTTATGTCTTTTCTTGTGAAATTTAAATTGGTCAAGTTTCATCTGAGTGACAGTTAAGATCATTGAAAGATTTTAATTAAAAAACACTTAGACACTCCATGAAAAGGGCATGAAATTGTATTTTCGCTGTATTAAATTTTATGTTTTTTTTCCTGATAAAAATATAAATGTGTATTTATATGTACAAAAAACGAAGCATGGATCAGGAGATAAAAGCATTAAGTGTTATGAAAAATGGTGTTATATAATGTTAAATTCACACTTAAACACCGATACCATGTTTTGCATGTCTGGAGCTGTGAAGCATAAGTACACTTTCAAATCGATTTGATTTAATTTGAGAGTGTTGCAGATAGGGCGGTAGCTATCGAATATTTTAGTAATCAAGTATTCTACCAGAAATTTAATCTATTAATCGAGTAATCGGATAAAAAGTACTTTTGCTTAATTAAACAGCAATGTAAAATATATAAGAGAAACATATTAGATTAATTGGTTTTCTTTTTAGAAAAATCTACTTTTATTTTACAGCATACAGCATTTTATCAGAAATAAACATTGTCATTATTCACAATACAAGGGAATAGCTTAAAGTTGACTAAGATGTATTAAGTGCATTACAGCCATACATTCTTATTTTAAAGCCATTTCTAAGGTGCAAAAACTAAAAAAAAGGTATTTCAAATGACTTTAAGTATCCAAAAAAAACAGGGCACGCTTTAAAAATACATTTTTATATAAATTCCATTTTGCAGCCCGCAACAGAACGCTCCCTCACATCAAATCACAGCTAACTTGTTTGCGTCTCCTTCCACTTTGTTGGTGACGTAAGCGCTTCTTCATAACTTCTTCTTGCATAACGCAAGCTTTTAAAATTAATAAAATTTTGCCTCGATCATTTTTTGTAATCAAATTACTCGAGTAATTACGAAGAATCGTTTCAGCCCTAGTTTCAGCAGATTTTAATTCCATTCGTTTTAATAGCGCCGAGATGTTATCGTCCGATTGTCTGAAGCAGCTAGACTGTATTATTAACATATATTTAAGTAATAAGAATCCCCAAGCTTTTGCTCCACTAGGTGGCGGTACTGCACCAATACCGCCAATAAAGTCAAAACTAAATTAAAAGAAGCAATACTCTTGCAAAACAAAACGCAAGTATTTGCAGAACATGGCAGGTTTTTTTGTTTTTTTTTGTTCCCATTGGGCTTTGTCCATTTTATCCTAGGAGTCGCCAGATTGGATCGTTTGGTTTTTTTACGCGAGATGTCTTTACTGTACCTCTCCCAATTTCTAACCAGGCTCTACCCGCCAATCTTCAACTGTATTTCCTGCAGGAGCTGTAGTAGATTAAAAAAATGTTTTTTAATAAATTTGTCCGTTTGAAAGTTTACCTAAACAATTTAAAACTAAATCTAAAATTAAGTTGCAAAATGGACGTTAAGAGCCGCGTGACTGCGGCTCGAGGTTAATAAACCTACAGACAGGTTCAGTCTAGAACGCTTAATGTTGAAAATGGAGTCGATCCGAGCTCGGACTTCCAGCTGCGACCGACAACAAATAACGCAGGTTGTTTATTTATTCAGACCTGACTAAGCATTTATTAAACCTTCAAGCGTAAAGAATTAGCATTCATTGTATTTTTTTTTCTTTCGTTCTGCTGTTACGACATAGTGTTTTGTTATTGTAGTTGTTGAGTTTATTAGCCGCGGGCATGCGGGCACTCATTAGCGTTGCACCCTGCTGAATAAATAGGGCCTTATTCACAATACACACGGACTCCACATCGAACATGTGTTTGTCTGTGAAGAACAAAAACGTTAGAATAAACATTTGTAATAATAATAATAATAATAATAGTGCACATGATGATATGTGATCAGTGTTTTATACACTTGTGAGTAAACCGTGTGTCGTATCATAAAGTTGAGAATGTAAACACGGTTGGATAATATGATACACATCTGAAACTCGCGTCCTAAATGAAGTGCGTTAACCCCTCCCCCGCCTCTGGCTGCACCGGGGTCAGGGCCGAGTGTGTACGGTCGCGTGGTTTAGACTTGCAGCGTTTATCGAGCTGCTTTACGTCTCGCTCGGCTTCTCGCCTGAACAGGAACAGCCTTTTAATTATTAATCCTGTTTCTCATTCGCCAGCTGACAAGCACATCACACACACACACACATATACACACATGCAGGTCAAACAAGGCTTCCTTTACCGTGACCTTTGACCTGTGCCAGTGGAATAGACTTGTCGTGATGGATGTTTCCAAACAGAGCTGATGGTTTCATGGCTCGAGTGCGTAACTTCGACTTCGGCGGCAGAGAAAATAGACGGCCACACTGCCGAGGGTGCCAATACTTTTGTTTTGTTTTTTAGTGAGAATAGAGAGGAGGTTGAGCATAAAGCTTGCTAGAAGATGTTACAAATGCTGTTGTGTAACAGTGGAGAGATAGAGACGGCTAGTGCGGGGGAATCAGCAAATAAATAAAGGAAACGAGTTGGATATTAAATGAAAGTGAAATTTGGCTCATTTTTAATCCCTGAGCTCTGAGACTGGTCACTGCATGTGTGTGTGTGTGTGTGTGTGTGTGTGTGTGTGTGTGTGTGCGTGTGTGGGGGTGTGTGGGATGCTTGTCTGTATGTGTAAATGTTTCTGTTGCCGCGTGTGTCCAAATGCAACTAGAGAGCGTTTCATAAGATTTTCCTTCAGATCACGCCAGCACTCGGGTTCACGCGTCCTGTACAGCTTTCATTAAAACTAACAAACACAAAAACGGCACCACCAGCGCAAAAAAGCTACAACACCAAAAAAAAAAAAAACTATGTCCTTTTGTACGAGTCTCTTCCTCACATGTTTGAAATTAGCGTTCGTGGTAAGTGACGTGGTCTCAGAAACACGCGGCGCTGTCGGAGCTGGAATAAAACACAGCGCTAAACCTGCAGGATGATGGACGCAGAGAGAGCGTCGTGTGTGAGGACGGTGTGGGTCAGGATTAACGTTCTGCAGGCCTGGGACAGACGCAGCTTTAAATACGCGGAGAGTTTACTGCAGATGAAGATAATATAGTGCAGTAAAGAGAGAGAGAGAGAAGTGGGAGCAATTAATTGTTTTATTTATATACTGTGTGCGCTAGAGCTGTGAATCATTGGTCTGAGTCACTTAAATTTTTTGGATATTGCGATTTATTATTTTTTTTAAATTCAGTTCCTTTATTCAGCACTGATGTCTATCGTCTAATTTGTCATGAAACAACTGTAACTCCAGTCCTGTAGGTGGCGATATTGCACCAACCGCATATAAACTCTTAATAGTCACAGAGGATGGAAGTGTTTTCTTTTTTTACAGCATGGAAATTAAATAATAGCTTTGAGGTTAAAGGTTATCCTTAATATTTCCAAAAAAATATTACTGAGTTTATTTTGTTTTAAACTGTGAATATGTGAATAGACATAATTATTTTATTATTCTAATGCTGAAAAAAATGTTTTTCAGTTTTTTTTATAGTTTAGTTTTTGTAAACAGTTTAGACCATGACAGCTAGCATTTTGAAGCGGCTTCCTGATCTAGGTTCTGTGATGCAGAAATTTTTTAAACCAAAAATTTTGCGTTAACGCCGTTTTCGGTGATACCGCTGCCAAATCGATCCATTTAAAATGGTAAAAAATACTGGATAACATTAAAGAATGGCTAAAAAATATATATATAAATTATATAAACGTAAATACAAAACACAACTAATTTACACACTACTTAACGCAACTACAAAAATTTAACACCAATAACAGCAAACTGTTACTCTTGGTATCCTACAAACGGGCTTCAAATTTCAGTAATTCTGTTGCAGAAATATGAACATATTTGCCTTATCTGGAAAAACAAGACACCTCTCCTGACTTAGCTAGTGTTGGTCTGACTGGGGTCGGACTCACATACACTGCCAGGTGATGTCCACAAGCTGTTGAACACGGCGTGATCTCCTTAATGAAAAAAAAAAAGTGTAATTACTGCATGTACGCAGATGCTCTCATTTTCCAAGTTGTGCTTTTAAGTCGGAATATTAACTCGCGTTACTATGTAACTCTTCTACGTAACCTACACACTATGTGGGTATTCACTGTCAGTGACAGTAACATAATAGAACAATAATACTTACCTGTATTAATTATATGACAATTGTAGTATCATATACTACACATACTATCATATCGAAATAAATTATGTAAATCAATATTACATATTATATATATATATATATATATATATATATATACTAGTTTATTGTGCAATATTGTATTAACATAGTGTGCAATATGGTACTTACTGTTTGAGGACACTTTATATTTTATCGATATGCTGTTTTTTGTACTTTACTTTACTTTACTTGATAGCAAGGGTGACCGGGAATAAGCAATTTCCCCTTGGGGATTAATAAAGTTCTTTGAATCTTGAATCTTGAATCTATAGAGATTAGCTGGATTTGTATTATTCAAACTTTCTGCCTCGCGTTCACGCAACGTCCAAACAACATTGACTACTTGATAATGACAATGAACGAACACAATCCTGCAAAAACTACTTTAGTGTACTACTTGTGGTGTGGTGCGATGTTTGTTGCACAGTGTGAAGGTTTTGCTAAGTGATGAATTTTGTCCATCTGCAGATGGTGAGCGAGAAGGTCGGTGGAGCAGAAGGAACCAAGCTGGATGAAGAATTCAGAGACCTGGAAAAGGTAAGAATGTTTGCTGTTACTTAATTTTTCTTTATGTCCTTTTATTTAGGAAACTGAACGCTGATAGAGGGAAATACCTACATAAGTGCAGAGGTGCCAACATTTATGCTTTTAGACACTTATTTTATGATATTAGTCACTTCATTAAAGGGGAAAGGCCGCGGAATGTCAAAGAAATATATTTGTGTCCCTTCGTGGTGACATTTCCTTCACGTTGAGTTCCTCTAGGTGAACTTTGACCTGTGAGATCACTATCCCTGCTCTAAGTTGACAGAAATTAAAATTAAATTTTTTTTTTTTTTTTTTTTTAACAGGCGGGTGAGGTGATAATGCGATAATTAAATATTGTCTCAGACTTTCGTTTCACCTTTGTCGATTTATTGGTTGACACACATTCGTTTGAGGGATAAATTTGCTAGCTAGCTAATGCTAACAACAGAATTCGGTATCAACAAACCGGTTGCTTATTAATAAACACGCTAGAATGTGCTGTGTGTTAGGGGCGGGGCAATGGGACGGAAACACGCGTTATTAAGGAAGCTTCTATTACAAACGATACACGTTATGATGTTACCGACAGAATAGTCTGATAGTAATCATTTCAATAAACAATTTTGTAGTGCATGCAACAGAATTTTTTTTACACACACACACACACACACACACACACACTGTGGTATCTACTTCACGTGTGAAAATGATTCCTCATGCTCCCAGAGCCACTCTTTCACACTCTGAGTCCTGCAATGTGTCTGTTCCTGGTGATTCAGTACATTCAGGTGGTCATGTGACTTCATTTTATTTCCACATAACGTTGCTGAGTCTCGACCTGAGCGACTGAAGCGACCCCAGATCATAACACTGTCTCCAGAGGCTTGTACAGTGGACACTATGCATGATGGGAGCATCGCTTCATGCGCTTCTACACGCCCATCACTCTGGAATAGACTCAATCTGGACTCGTCAGGTCACATGACCTTTTCCCATCGCTCCAAAGTCTGATCTTTATGCTCCCTAGCAAACTGAAGTCCTGATGAGTTTCACTAACAAGTGGTTTTCTTACGGACACACAGCTGTTTAGTCCCAATCCAATAAGTGTTCCTACTTTCACTATTAAACACATCTCTCATATCTCTTGCTTTTTTTTTTTTTAACCATGCAACTTCACCGAGCGTTTAAGTGATCTCCATTCATTTTTTTTTTTACCGCTTCCACAAAGTTGACAGTGACAGCACTATGGGGATTTTACACCAGGCTCTGATAATTAGGGTTGGGTTTTTTCGATACCGGTGCCAAATCGATACTTTTAAACCGGTACCGGTGCCAAAACGGTGCCTGAACCGATACTTTGCAAAAGCCACAAAATGATGGTGGATGACTCAAGAATAATTTTTTATTGAACAAAAAATGAAATGCTTAAAATTGAACAATATATTAAAAGTTTAAGTACTAGCAGGAAAGCCATAATTATGAACAGAATCCATGTTACATTAGTATTTTACAAATCGTTTGACCATTTGTTAGCTTGAATGCAAGATTTGCATTTTGAAATTAACATTACAGTAGCCTACTACTAACCTGCGGAAAGGCTGCTGTCGTCATTATAATCGCTGGACTCATTTTTGCTACGGTTGGTATGACTGGGGCTGGGGTCGTCCGCACCAATAGCGCCAGCTGTTGTCTGTAAGCCGTCAAACACGGTGCGTCCCTCTGCTTTTAACTTCATCCCGTGTGCCCTCAAAAGTTTCATTAGATTTGACGTGTTTCCCCCTTTACACGCGACTGCTGTAAAACATTTACTGCACGTCGCGGTGTCGGAATCCTTTCTTGTGAAATATAGCCACACTTTTCGAACGTTTAGTTTTAAGCATTTTAACGAAAGTTCATTTAGCAAGTTAAGATAGCGGTAGATCAGAGCGAGTGTAACGCTAGTTGCTCATTTCCTGATGATTTGTGCTTTTATCTTTTTTATATAATAAACTTTTAATCTACATAAATAAAATGGACAGTAACATTACTGCAACAATGTTTTGGATTAATATTATCTAAGCTTTCCGAAATCCTCAAGAGTTTTCTAATTAAGGAAATAATTTCTTTTTCCGATTCATTTCTGACACCACATGAATGCAGTATTTACATTTTACTAGCGATCATGTGTGTTGATGAATCTAATGCTTATTACAACTGTGTCATCATCATCATAGCCCCAGAGAACAAATATTTCAATCGACAGTTCAGGCATTTAAGTGGCGCCGAAATGAGGCACCGAAATTTGCGTTCTGTTTCGGTCCGGTACATACCGGTTACATACGTACCGGTGCCGTATTGGCACCGGTTTTTGGTACCCAACCCTAACTGATAATGTGTTAAAGGGTTCTTAACCCAGTTCCAGTCATTTCAAATCTCCTGTCACTCACAGGCATCTATCAATCACATTGAGTGACAGCATAGTGTGATTCTTTGTTTCCAGCATCTGGCTTTTTGGAGGTCTTAACATAAAATTCCCTCTTTTCTAAAATTAGGTCATAATGGTATGTTATGTCAAATGCATCTGCCCACTGTCTTTCCGTCTTTCTGTTGCACCCGTGTGGCGATGGCGCAGGGTGCTTGGGCCCGATCATCGTTGCTTGCAACTAGATACATATTTTTTTGTTTGTTTTAACCATATTGATGCTCGGATGTAGAAATATCTACAAATAAGTGACTAAACATCTGACACGCCAGCTGTGCGGGATGATGTGGACATGACTCTGGTTGTTTAAAGCTCGCCCACTCAGCTGTTTGCTCAAAAGTCCAAACATGACTGCTCTTAAATATCCATCCAACCCACACGCCGCCGTCTTCCTGTCCGCTGACACGCCAGGGGAAAAATCCGGTCCTTCTCCTCCTGCTGTGATTAATTTAATTTATTGAAAAATATTGGCACCCCCGTACCACGCAGAGCAGCGAATCCCTCCGTCCGGCGTTCATATCCCAGGCTCTTCTGCTTGCTGCTCTTGCACAACCTCGTAGATCAGATTTCACACTCAGACCTTCCTGGCAGCTGGAGCAGAGTGTTTTTGTTCACGTCCTACACCAAAACCTTTGTTGAATTGAAGCGCTTTCTAAGATTCCAGAAAGTTTCAGTATATATTTTAAGGTTTTTAGAAAATCTGAACTCAGTGACTTTTTTTTTTTTGTTAAGCTACACTCACTTCTCCTGAACTTTCATTCAGGAATTTTCCTCGCCCCTACTTTTAAGTGGAAAATGTAGAAAGAGGTCCAGCGACACAGTTTTTTTTTTTATTTTATTTTATTTTTTTATTTTTTTATCGTTGAACAGCTGTTACAACGATAAAAAAAAAACATCTCTCGTTTTTGGGCTCACCAAAAGAAAATTGTTCTATTATCTGGAGATTGTGAGTTCGAATCCCAACAATGCCACAGTTTTCCACGGGCTGGTGTCCAAAAGAGCTAAACTGGTCCGTGCTCTTGAGCCGGCAAGGTGTCCTCTGTGAATAGCTCTGGACAGAAGTTACACAGACAATATTTATTCAGTCTAATTGATGGTATTTCAATTAAAGACTCCAAATTAATTGTTTCCATGGATGCCGATCAGCTAGGATGTGCGTTTACGTGTTTAAACACGTTTGCTTAATCAGAGTAAAACTTTTACGACGTGGTTCTGCACGATGAGAAGTGTTTAATCTGCTGCAAATACTAGGAGACAAAAGAAGAGGAGGAAATATATTTCTCAAGCTGTGCAGTTAGCTTAGCTTAGACTTACATTTTTTTATTAAGAATGATTATGATCGATTAGATGCTTTTCTACGAGAGAAATGAAAACCAGTCAGAGCTCCTTCCTCAAGCAGAGAAACAGTGGATTCAAGTAAAGACTGTTGTTAGAGGGAGATGTTCTCACTGATCCGGAACGGGAGCAAAATTTCGCTGCCGGAAACTCATCACGTCACATCATGTCACCCTGACGTGGGGCAAACGTGTGCAGGAGGAATATATTTATTCCTACGAGAAATAAACATCAGATCAAGTGTTTACACGGCTAATATTTACGTATTGAATGTATCGTTGCAGGTAAATGTGTGTAAATGCACCTAATCACAGTGACCCCGGCTCATGTATGTGGAAGAGGGCGGATAGCGCTCTGCTCTGAGTGACGCACTGTGAAAGGTTGCAGCTAGCTCACTTCATGCGTCTCACAGGAAGCACATGAGAGATTTCCCTCTTCTGCAACTGGTCACTGCTGAGTGAGGAAGAACTGGGAATTTACCAAGATTAAATAAAGATGGAAATTGGGGAAATACAATAATTTGAGTATATATATTGGCCAAAACATGGTATCGATGATAAAAAGTGTCTCACCTATGTGAAAAAGCGAATTATCCAGACAGGATCATATAACATCAGTTTACATAACACTTAATGCTTCTTATCTCTCGATCCATGCTATATAAATATGCATACACATTTATATATTTATGAGATAAAAAGAAACACTAAATACGATTAAACACTAAATACGATTTCATGCCCTTTTATATTTTTGTGTCCGTACCTCTTTTGTTTTTAATTCAAATTTTTCAGTGATCTTAATTTGTCATTCAGATGAAACTTGTCTGATTTAGACTTCACACGAAAAGTGTATTATTCTAAAATGCAAAATTGTTAAGATATTGCAACATGAATTTGACATGGTTACAGACACGCACAAAATTTTTTTTTGTATCAATACTCATAAAGAAATATGAATAATTTGCAGTTTAAATGATTATTGTTTGAAGCGAGACAGAGTAACTGAAAAATGTCCCTTTTGCCAACAAATATAAAATCATCTCTCCACAACGGCAGATGTTAGCAATTTTTATTTCTTTAGGGAAGCAGGATTGGTCCATGTTTAATAAAGTTCAGAAGTAGCTTCATTAGCACGTCCATTTTCTGTATTATATGCATTACATAAAAAGGATAATAAAATCAGCAGCAATACTGTATTTAGGCCGATATATATACATTTTCTCTAAACCATATTTGAAAACTGATTAGGGTCATAGTCGAGATTAAAACAGGATGAAAAATCATGATTAATCTGGCTGTTTATAAAACAACTAAAAGCAAAGAGCAGGAAAAGTTGTTAGACATGCACCGAGCTGATTTGGATATTAACGCTTAATAATTACTTCAGAACCGGATTTTTAGTCTAACCAGAGGCGGATTTAGCAGGATACAATCGCGATAGAAAGCAGGAGACATCAGTGAGTCCTCATAAAGCACGTTTAAACAGACTAATGTTAAGGTTTCTTGCTAAATTATTCTTACATACTGTATCCGGAAAGGCGTATTATCTTATATTATCTGAAACGTTACGTACACCCGTATCTAGTTGGTATAAAATTCTTTGGTGTTTAGGGTGTGTAAACTTTTGTACCGAGCACCACATCATTATGAAAACACAGATCGAGTCGCATGCAGTCAGTAATGCTGAAGTAATCCCGGTATTAATATGTAATGCTGCTGTAACACACACCGCCGAGGGAAATGTCAACTGTACTTAACCCACTGCTCTGTGTGGTGTGGGAACTGACACCTGTTACAGCCACTTATAACAACTGCCTCACACACACACACACACACACACACACACACACACAGCATGAAAGCTTTAAATCCATAAACGTTCTCAGTGTGTGTGTTTATCAGATTTTATTAGAAATTGGTGTGAAATCAGTGAAAACAGCAGGCTACAGCGAAGACAGCCAGCGTCCTCCTCAGCAGAGTTACCTCCATCCTTATTACTGATACCGAATCAGAGAACTAGTTAGGGTAGTTACTCGGTCAGTAACAACCCATTGTTTGCGTATCCATCATACTGCAACGAAAACCATGAAGTTCCCAAAATATCAAAGAATGCGGCGGGAACCGGGTGAAAATTTATCAAGTTTATTATATCTCTGTCAGGTCCTCAACGCATCCGTCATGTTGTCCAATAATTTCCTCTCGCGCACATGATCATGCGCTCAACAGGTCCAACGAGATCAGATGAGATCACTTAGGGCGTCATTGTGTCCGGTGGTTTATACAGTATAAATATCGTGACAAGCACAGTGCATTTCACCAAGAAGTGGCGGTGTTAGTGATTGGACCCAGTGTTTACACCAAATTCAATTCTCTGAACATGACTCAGACCTGCTGCATACGAGCCATAAGCGTGTTAAGCACCAGAAAAACGTAAGATGAACTTCTACGATCTTCTACAGCATGCCATGGATTTACTGTGGTCTTAGCACAAACTTGAAGAATGCTCTGTGAAAACTCCACTGGCGCAACAACAACGCAGTGACGCCCCAATGACGACTCAGTCAGAGCGCCGTCCAGTCGTTCGTGGTTACTGAGATGGTTCTGAGCGGGCGCCCTATGTCGAACAAGGTCTTTTTCAGAAAGCCAAAGCACCGGTCCTCAAACAGAAGAAACAGTTCCATGGCTGGACCAAGACTTTGGTGGTCTAAAACAAAGACCCGTTTATGCCAGGGTCTGGGGGCGGGGTTATCAGGACTAACTAAACGTTCGTGATGGAATCAATATGCAAGGCGTAGCTAAAATGTTTTCTAGTAATGATAAAGTCAGGAGAACTGCTGTCAAAGACACGTTGAAGAATGCTAGAAATTGTATTTGACGCTAACGTTTTTTATTATAATTTTTTTGCCGCTAGCATTTTTTGTTTGTTTTTTCTGCCCGCTAGCATTTTTTGTTGTTAATTAATTTATTTTTGCCGTTAACATTTTTTTTTCGCTAGCTTTTTTTGTTTGTTTTTGCCGCTAGCATTTCTTTTTGCCACTAGCATTTTTTTTGTTTTTTCTTTTTTATGCTAGCTATTTTTTGTGTCACAACGCGCCGGATTTTGCCCACAACATAGCGCCTCCGAAAATAATCAAAATCACTCCGGTTCTAGCGCCGCGCCGCCTCTTGGGTTTTGCCGCCTCAGTCACGGCTCGAGCTCACCTGTTACCGATTTGGAGTGATCAGATCGGCTTATTTAAGACGCTGCTAGACACCCACCTGTTGCCAGATGATTGTGCCGTATTGCCCTTATTCTCGCGTTTTGTTTATGTCTCTGTTTCTCCGGTTACGACCCCGCTTTGCTTCCCGTTTTCGGCTCCGTCTTCGCGCTTCGGATTAATGTTATTTGGAATACCGGCTTTTGACCTACGCTCACGTCTGACTACGAGATTGTCTGCCCTTGATGTTTATGTGCCTGTCAGCTCTGATCCCTGCTCGCGTCTAACTGCATGCTTCGGGATTACTTCTCACAAGGAAGCTATAGACTTTAGTGGATTATTTATCAGCTTCCTCATTGACTCCGTGAGTTCATTTGGATTACGGGACAATATTTCCCCCAACGTGGATTTGGGCACCGCCCCCCTACCTCTCCGCGCCGGAACGCCCTCTGCTGGCCGTAAGTCTCCTTCCTGATTTCTCTCTCTCTCATTCTCTGCTATTGGATCTGCGTGTTTCCCTCCTAGTGGAGAGCGTGACAGTATAATCTGGCCATTATGGATCCAGCGGAGTTTACCCACTTGAGATCAGCACTGGAAAGTCAGGGAGCGCTCCTGGGTTCACATCAGCGTGACATTCAGGAGGTCACCAGTACCCTTAAAACAGTAACTGAAACCCTGACTTCACTCGCCAACCAAATTCAGCAACTACAAACACCTCCAGCTCCTACCCTAGCTCCTCGCCCCTTGGCAGCCGCAGCTGCCGCATCACCCCATGAGCCACGCCTGCCGGCCCCGCCTACCTATGATGGGGATCCTAACACCTGCCGTTCTTTCTTGTCTCAGTGTTCTCTAGTTCTTGAGTTACAGGCTTCGTCTTTTCCTACAGAACGAGCTAAGGTGGCATACATTATCACCCTCCTCTCCGGTCGGGCGAGAGAGTGGGGAACCGCTATGTGGGATGCCCAACTGCCCTGCTGTTTCACCTATAAATCATTTACCGAAGAAATGAGAAGGGTTTTTGATTGCTCATCCACCGGACGTCTGGCGGCTGGACAGATATTAACTCTTCAACAGGGAACCCGATCTGTCCATGATTATGCCATTGAGTTTCGCACGTTAGCGGCTTCATGTGGCTGGGACGACCAAGCACTCTTTGACGCATTTCTCCATGGTCTCTCAGATAATGTCAAAGACGAACTGTCAGCACGCGAACCACCTTCCAATCTCCAAGACCTCATTGATTTGGCAGCACGCATTGATGCTCGTAAGCGCCTCAGGCAGCAGGAGCGCAGCCTGAGCCTCTGGCCGTCACCACCCGTAGCTTCCACCAGCTTTATGGAGACCCCTCCTGAACCAATGCAGGTGGGCCGGGCCCGTATTTCTCCTGAGGAACGACAACGGAGACGGGATAAGGGAGCATGTTTCTACTGTGGCCAGTTGGGTCATTTCTCACGAAACTGCCCGGTAAAAGGCCAGGCCCCTCGGTAATTTTGGGTGCACCGGGGGGCCCGGATCTTAAATCCTTTCCCAACCATCGCTCCTATTTTTCAGTAACCCTGACCCACAATAACCAATCCCATGACACGTATGCCCTGCTGGATTCAGGGGCCGACCAAAATCTGATCTGCTCTTCACTGGCGAACCTCCTTGGCATTCTTTCCACGCCCCTGAGTCACTCACTCACTGTGCAGGCCCTCGATGGTTGTTTCCTGGCCCCCATCACTCATCGCACAGAACCAGTCACCTTGCACTTCTCAGGAAACCACTCAGAAGTGATTTCTTTCTTGATTGCTAAAAGCTCCCACGCCCCGCTCGTCTTGGGTCTCCCATGGCTACAGCTACACAATCCTCATGTAGATTGGGTCAATAAGAGAGTTCTGGAATGGAGTACCTCATGCCTATCATCGTGTCTCCGCTCTGCTGTCAAAAGGGCTCCATCCTCTCAGCCTGAGGACCTCTCCAACCTCTCAAACGTCCCAACCGAGTATCACGATCTCTGGAAAGTTTTTAGCAAATCTCACGCAGTTTCGCTACCTCCCCACCGCCCATATGATTGCGCTATTAACCTTCTTCCTGGTACTACCCCGCCCAGGGGGCGATTATATTCTCTCTCACGCCCAGAGAGGGAGGCCATGGATCAATACATTACGGAATCCCTTGCGGCGGGAATCATTCGTCCCTCCTCTTCTCCAGCAGGCGCGGGGTTCTTCTTTGTGGAGAAGAAAGACAAATCTTTACGACCCTGCATCGACTATAGGGGGCTCAACGAAATCACTGTAAAGAACCGCTACCCACTCCCTCTCATGTCCTCAGCCTTCGAGTTACTCCAGGATGCACGTGTTTTCACTAAGTTAGACCTTCGAAATGCCTATCACCTAGTGAGGATTCGAGAGGGGGACGAATGGAAGACTGCCTTTAATACACCTACGGGCCACTATGAATACCTCGTGGTTCCCTTCGGACTGACCAACGCCCCGGCTGTCTTCCAGGCCCTGATTAATGATATATTGAGAGACTTCCTTAATGTTTTTGCATTCGTCTACCTTGATGATATTCTGATATTCTCTCGCACCCTGAAGGAACACAGATCCCATGTCCGTCAAGTTCTACAAAGGCTCATGGAGAACAAACTTTACGTCAAGTCCGAGAAATGTGAATTTCATAGCGACTCCACCTCCTTCCTCGGGTTCCTCATATCACCATCAGGTATTCGCATGGACCCAGCTAAGGTAAAGGCAGTCACTGATTGGCCGATACCCTCCTCTAGGCGGGAACTTCTACGTTTTCTGGGCTTCGCCAATTTTTACAGACGTTTCATCCGAAACTATAGCTCCGTGGCAGCACCTCTCACGACCCTCACGTCCACAAAATCGTTGTTTCAATAGAGTGCACTGGCGGACAAGGCCTTTAAGGAACTCAAGCGCCGTTTCACATCTGCCCCTGTCCTCACCTTCCCGGACCCATCCCTACAGTTCGTGGTCGAAGTGGACGCATCAGAAACAGGTGTGGGCGCCGTTCTCTCCCAAAGGTTCCCCAAGGATAACAAACTCCACCCCTGTTCGTTCTTCTCACGCCGACTCTCCTCGTCCGAACGCAATTATGGAATCGGAGACCGCGAGCTGTTAGCCGTAAAGCTAGCACTGGAGGAGTGGAGACACTGGCTGGAGGGGGCGGAACACCCTTTTTTGGTCTGGACAGACCATCGAAATTTAGAATATTTAAGGTCAGCCAAGAGACTTAACTCTCGTCAGGCTCGTTGGTCCTTGTACTTTTCCAGGTTCAATTTTACCTTGTCCTATCGCCCGGGTTCTAAGAATACTAAACCTGATGCCCTCTCTAGACAGTTCTCCCTCCCTATGGATTCCCCCACCCAAGAAACCATTCTCCCTCCACATTGCCTGATGGCTGACACCCGTTTGGACATAGAGAACCAGGTACTACGCGCGCTTGAACATGAACCAGGTCCAAGCAACGTCCCCCCGAACCGACTCTTCGTCCCAAGCCTTCTCCGTCCTGCTGTATTAAACTGGGCCCACAGCTCCAAGTTGGCATGCCATCCGGGCGTTGCCCGCACTCTATTTCTCACTAAACAACGTTTCTGGTGGTCAACTATCAAGGAGGATGTTCAGGGCTTTGTAGCGTCATGCGATACTTGTTCCAGGAATAAGGCCACTAATCGCCCCCCGGAGGGCCTTCTCAGACCACTCCCTATCCCTCATCGCCCATGGTCTCACATCTCCCTCGATTTTGTTACAGGATTACCACCCTCAGACAATAATACCTGCATCATGACAGTTGTGGACACATTCTCCAAATCCGCTCACTTCATCTCACTCCCCAAACTCCCTTCAGCTAAAGAAACAGCCGAACTCCTGGTGTCCCATGTTTTCCGACTCCACGGTCTTCCTTCAGACATCGTCTCTGACAGGGGCCCGCAGTTTTCCTCACAATTCTGGAAAGCCTTCTGCAAGCTTATTGGTGCCACGCCCAGCCTATCCTCTGGATTCCACCCCCAGAGCAATGGACAGACTGAAAGGATCAACCAGGAACTAGAGAAGTCTCTTAGATGTATGGCGTCACGGGACACGGCCTCATGGAATAGAGCTCTCCCGTGGATAGAATACGCCCACAACTTGCTCCCCACGTCCTCCACCGGAATGTCACCTTTTCAATGCTGTCTGGGATACCAACCGCCTCTGTTCCCTGCTCAAGAGGAGGAAGTCGCAGTGCCCTCTGCCCAAGCATTCGTCCGGCGCTGTAAAAGGACGTGGCAGCAGGCCCGCTCCCAATTGCGACGCTCAGTAAACATTTTTTGATGTAAAGCCAACCGCCACCGCTCTGCAGCCCCCCGATATCGCATTGGCCAAAGAGTAATGTTATCCACCCGCGACTTACCCCTGAAGACCACATCAAAGAAACTGTCTCCCAGGTATATTGGGCCCTTCTCCATCTCCCGGGTGATCAACCCCTGCTCTGTTAAGCTTGCCCTGCCATTATCCATGCGCCGGATCAACCCCACCTTCCATGTGTCTCAGATTCGACGACTGGTCTCCTGTCCATTATCCCCACCACCTCCCCCACCCCCTCCCCCCCGTCTCATCGAGGGGGGGGAGGCTTTCACAGTCCGTAAGCTCCTTAAGTCCCACCGCCGGGGACGCGGACTACAATACCTAGTGGATTGGGAGGGATACGGACCCGAAGAGAGAAGCTGGATACCCGCCAGATTTATCCTCGACAAATCCCTCATAACTGAGTTTCATAGCATGAACCCAGAGGCCCCGTCTAGAACGCCCAGTGGCGTCCGTAGGGGGGAGGGTACTGTCACAACGCGCCGGATTTCGCCCACAACATAGCGCCTCCGAAAATAATCAAAATCACTCCGGTTCTAGCGCCGCGCCGCCTCTTGGGTTTTGCCGCCTCAGTCACGGCTCGAGCTCACCTGTTACCGATTTGGAGTGATCAGATCGGCTTATTTAAGACGCTGCTAGACACCCACCTGTTGCCAGATTATTGTGCCGTATTGCCCTTATTCTCGCGTTTTGTTTATGTCTCTGTTTCTCCGGTTACGACCCCGCTTTGCTTCCCGTTTTCGGCTCCGTCTTCGCGCTTCGGATTAATGTTATTTGGAATACCGGCTTTTGACCTACGCTCACGTCTGACTACGAGATTGTCTGCCCTTGATGTTTATGTGCCTGTCAGCTCTGATCCCTGCTCGCGTCTAACTGCATGCTTCGGGATTACTTCTCACAAGGAAGCTATAGACTTTAGTGGATTATTTATCAGCTTCCTCATTGACTCCGTGAGTTCATTTGGATTACGGGACAATATTTCCCCGACGTGGATTTAGGCACCGCCCCCCTACCTCTCCGCGCCGGAACGCCCTCTGCTGGCCGTAAGTCTCCTTCCTGATTTCTCTCTCTCTCATTCTCTGCTATTGGATCTGCGTGTTTCCCTCCTAGTGGAGAGCGTGACATTTTGTTTGTTTTGTTTATGCTGCTGAAATTATTTATTTAGTTTTTGCTGCTAGCATTATTTTTGTTTTGTTTGTTTTTTTTACCCTAGCTTTTTAAAATTTTGTTTTGTTTTTGCCATCACCTTTTGCTGCAAGCATTGCTGGGAAAGTAAATGACGTATACAAGATATATATAGTGATGTAATGAGGTGACTCTCAGCCCATGGAAAAACTAAACCAGTCCTTAGGAGGTTCGCTGACATGAACTAGCATCTGGTTTGCTTTGGTGTAAAAGGGGCTCAAGAAGTGTTAGTTACACCATTAACTACTCGGCGCCATCCTTAGTCCGTACGTCTATATTAAGTTCTTCTCGCGTCTTCCTTCGATCATGTCTTCACCAGGTTTTTAAAAAAAAAATTTTTTACATGTCCAAAACAAGTACAACAGCTTCACCACTGCGCCACTACCGCGTTTCTACCAGGTTGCACAAATTCTTACTGCATTCATATTTTTTTTTTGCGGACGTAGTGGGAACGTGGCTCAGTTTGATGGGTGGTTATGAAAGATCAGGTTAGTCGATGCTACTCAACCCAGCAGCTATTTTATTTATTTATAAAACAGTAAAAAGCAAACAACTCTAGAAGACGGTGTTGGAATGTAATTAACCGGTTTGGATGTTGAAAATCAGCCTGTTTAGTCAGAGAGCGAGCAAGCGAGGGCAATTAGTTAGCTGATGCTAGCCGGTGCAACAACCATTTTATTCATAAAAACTCCAAGCTAATAGCATGTGCCGTTATGATCACACACACTGACTGCATTTTAAAAAAAGATTTCCACATCAGGACGATTCTCTAAACACAGTGAGAAACCAGTGAAACGTTTCAAACAGAACAGAAAGTTGTATAATGTGGGAACTCTTGTTTCTCTGTTTTTTTTTCCCCAGAAAGTGGATGTGACCAGTAAAGCCGTGGTGGAGGTCATCTCCAAAACCTCGGAGTACCTGCAGCCCAACCCTGGTAAGAACAGAGCTGCGTGTTTATTTGTTGTTTATTACATTCTTTCCTTGTCAATTATATTTACTCTCAGATTTTATTGATCCTGTTTACGCCTAAATAGTAAATTTTTAGGTTTTATTATTGAGTTTATAACATGTAGAATAATTTCTTTATAGTCAATTTCACTCTGTGTGTGTGTGTGTGTGTGTGTGTGTGTCAGCGTCCCGTGCCAAGCTCTCCATGCTGAACACCATGTCCAAGATCCGTGGGCAGGTGAAGAGCCCGGGCTACCCGCAGGCAGAGGGGCTGCTGGGAGAGTGCATGTCCAAATATGGGCGTGACCTCGGAGAGGAAACCAACTTCGGTGAGGATACACACTCCACTCAAATCCTAACAACCGGCTGTACTGGACAATTAATCCAAATCATGAAAAATAACCATAATGATAATAATAAAATCCAGAATACTGCACATACGTCTAAAAAGCACTGAAGACTGAGATCTGTTATTATTGTTGTTGTTTTTATAATTTCCAGCATTTTCATTCGCTGTACTTTATCTTTTATCTCGTGACGTCTGGACGTCATTGTTGTGGTCTGGCGTTCGCAGAAGACGCTCGTAAATAACAAGCAGATAACACTTTCCTGAAACAGAGTTCAGGGCCAGATTCCATCATCACTTTCCAAATAAAATAAACGATTCCTTACGGCGTGGCGTTCACAAGACTTTCCTCAGTGCAGAGTGGTCCGAGCACACCGAGTCTGAATAAAACACGCCAGGATGTGCTGTCGCAGGAAAATAATCACTGGTTTTTTCTCTATAACCACCGCATCTTTTATTGCTTTGACACTACCGCGAGCTGCCAACAGTGTCAACAGCTTCATTTATTATAGAATGACACGTCGTAAATTTGATTTGAGTTGTATTTAATGTTCAACGCAAAGTTAGTTCCTGTTCTTGCTAACGTTACATCAGCTATAAACAGTCGCTCCTACGTCAGGATCTATTTCTCTTCTCTTTCAAAAAGTTAATAAGATGGAAAAAAAATTTAATGTTGGCTACGTACACATTAAGCGGCACATTATTGAATTCTGATTAAATTCTTTGCTCACATCGGATTTGTGGTTGACGTTCGTTATTACACGTGACTTTTATCTGACTCTAATCTGGACGAGTTTGTCCACTGAAACCTTATTCATGCACACATCGATACATCTTTGTTCGCACCATCCGGGTTAAACACACAAAAAAAAACCCTGCTTGTGAATTTGCTCCTGTGAGCAGTTAGTCGACTGTACTGTACGTGTCGAGGTCTAGAGGAAGGAAGAAAGCCAGACGCCTCGCTTTAGCTGTTTTAGAAGCTGTTGCTAGAACTGCTATGAAACCCCTGTTAGCGATGCGGTCTGATGACGTCACACCCCGTGCAGCAAAAACGCGAAAGCAAAAACTCGCATGAATTCCGTTCTGATCGAGTCACATGACCACATATTAGAATAACATTGATTCTGAAATTGTTTTTTTTTTTTTTTTTACGTTTACAATAGATTCTGTAGTGCGCACAGAAACTCTCAAGCGGCGCAACAGAAACACGTTGCGTTATGGCGTAACATTTATTAAAAAATTGCAAGTGTTAAACGTCTCCGATCTGCCTTTTTCTCCAATTAGTTTCAGACTCACACTTTGACCGCCAGCGCTAATTAGTCTACAAATTCAGTGCACATACCCGCATTAGAAGACGCATACACACATGCTCATATGCTGTCAAGTTGAGTTTGGAGACTTTGGTGGCGCTTGAGGCGGTAAAACAACGTCCTTTCTTTATGATCCTACAGGTGGCGCACTCTGAAATATTTACCCAATTTCATCTTGTGTGCTATGAGTAAATTATTCGCTAAGTTTGTTTAGCAATATGAATTATGGCGGATGACAGAGATACGCACTGCTCAGTTACAATGTCGCGTCCTCGCTTAATTTCATGTGTTAAATGTTAAACTCTTGTTTTCTAAGTTTGTATTAAACTTGATCTTGTTTAACAAGGTTTACAATTTTAACAAAATCCGGGGGGAAATTTTATATATAAAACCGGATATTTATTAAATCATGATACTTATGGAATCTCAATTTTAATCTGATTGCCACAGAGGTCTCGTGATAATATCGTATCGGGTGGTGACCGGTGATTCCCGTCCCTATTAGACATGTATCTGATCTAGGAGCACGTATGGAAGTGTCTCAGATCTGATCTGAAAAACAAAACAAAAGAATATCAGATGAGAAACCACCAAAAGCACAAAGGCCTCCGTCCTGAACTTAAGGTCGCGGCTTTACCATTGACACTGGAGACTATAAAAATAAATCTAATGAACATCTTCTTAAGGAAACTTCACTTAGACATTTGTTAACGGTTTATGTAGAACCTTTTCTATGAATAAGCTGCTACTATGGAAACCGTAACGTATGAGATCGAGCACGCTAATATGAACTTGAATTACTGGCAGGGCTGCTGTTGTAGAGAATTAATGAACACGCTTTATGACCAATCAGAGCGCAGAGTTATGGCACATGCACAGACATGTTGTTGATGGTTTATCATGTTTTTTTTTTTTTTTATTAGGAAAACAAAGTAATCAAGGTCAAATGGTGGTTGTGATTTGTTCAATTCCACAGTGATGTTCTCGTTATGTACACTAAACGACGTTGCATGACGTTTCAAACGTCAGTGAGCCGTGATTTTTGCCATCAACGAGCAGCCTTACTTGGCACCTGTCATGCAAACATAATTAACCTCCTGACAGAGGCAACAAGATGCCTTTATTTCTCACCTACTGTATATGTACATAAAAAAATTATTTCTTTGCATATCCCAACAAACCGATTGGACTTTTCCCTAATGTGACCTCATAGAAGAAGAGTGCAGAATCAGCCAAGATACGCCCCATCTCCCTGCTCGGATCAGACAGGGTTTAAGGGCCTCGAATCTTTCCAAAACAGACCCAAAGCATCGGTGAGGGTTTAGAAGCTTTTTCTTGAATCGAGTCCCTTTTTTTATCACAAAACACATCAACGTTTACAGCCAACGAGTCATGTTGACATGAATCCCAGATTCCTCTTGAGGTCCACAAAAAAGGATTGTGATCAGAAAAATGTGCTTAGTGTGCAGCTCCTCCTGACATCATCTTGATTCTGGGTTCACGTCTAACCCTGGAGAAATGTGTCTTATTTTGTACAAGCATTCTGGTTCGTTCTGTTGGAGGGTGTTGCTTCTGGAGCAGCCCTGAGCCGAAATTCCCCGGTGCATGTTTTATATTTAACAACTGACCAGGATTAAAAATAAACCAAGAACGAACTGTGTATCTCAGAAAAACCCAGCCAGCTCCGTTTCATTCATTTTGTTCTTAAATAAATAAAAAAAACCTCCAGGCGTGGCTGAAGCGTGGACCTGGCTGCTTTGTGTCAAAGAGCGACTCGTCTTTGATGGCAAAAATAAAACAGTTTCCTGAAAGTTAATTATAGACCCAAGTGGGCAGTTTCATAGGACAGGAGTGTTGTGTTCACCCACTTTGTTTCCATGGAGACGCTGACATTTCTGTCCTTATGTCTTGTTAAAAATGAAAAAGGATGTTTCGGCCAGAACAAGCTTCAAAGCTTCAGGCTCTAGTATTAATTTGGCACATCGGGCGGACTGTTTTTCTTCCTGGACTGATTATTTAAATATATTAACGGTCATTATTGTTTAGCTCCTGAGTCAAGGCCGGGACTAGCTAACAAGTCTACTTTCTATAAAGTTCAGTGTGTTCTTTGTTATACTTTGTGAGACTGTCCGGATTTTGATTGGTCAGGATTTTCTGCAACACAATGTGCTCATTCTAAAACATTATCACTTCTATACTAACAGGGAACGGACATAAATAATTATTGATGTGGCTCAGTGGTAGGTTTCTCACCAACCAGTCGGGCCGGGTTCAATTCCCACCCAACGCCCAATCCCCAGACACTGGATGCAGGGCCGGTCCCGAGTCCGGATAAAATGGGAGGAAGGGCATCTGGCATAAAACCTCTGCCAAGTTGTTGTGCGGATCGAATGGTCTGCTGTGGCGACCCCTCGACGGGAGCAGCTGAAAGACTAACGACAACATTAGCCATAGCCTTATGACCACTGACAGGTGACGTGAATAACAATGATTATCTCGCCACAATGGTGCCTGGAAGGATTTGAGCGACTCTGACAACGGCCAAATAGACGACTGGGTCAGAGCAACTTCAAAACCTCAGCTCTAAGTGGGGTGATCCTGGTCTGCAGTAGGCAGGACGTACCAAATGTGCTCCAAGGAAGGAAAACCAGTGAACCTGAGACAGGGTCATTAGTAGACAAGGTCGCGTTGATGCGTGTGGCTCCGATCCAACAGAAGAGCTACTGTAGCTCGAACTGCTGAAAAAAGTGAAAGCTGGTTCTTTATTGCATGAAGCCCATGGTGACCCGTGTCCTCCTCCAAAAAGCTCCGACAATAGCGCCGTGAGTATCAAAACTGGACTACGGGGCAATGGGAGAATGAATAAATCTGATGAAACGTGTTTTTTTTTTTCACATCATGTGGAAGGCCACATGTGTTTGTCGCACCAGGACGATCAGGATGATTCGTTGGCTCTGTGGCGCAATGGATAGCACATTGGACTTCTGGGTTGGAGCTATTCAAAGGTTGCGGGTTCGAGTCCCGCCAGAGTCACTTGCTCGTCACCTTCTTTTGTTGGGGCAGTGGTGGTTAGGAGGGCTAAGGTGCTGAGTTACTGATGGGAAGATCGGCGGTTCGGGTTCCAGCTCCACCAGGTGGCCTCTCTGCCACTTATGCAGATCATACTCTGACACGTCCCACCTGCCTAAACGTCCTGGAGAAACAAATCCTAACCATGGAGGCTCCACCGCACAACGTACAGTTACCGCACACCTTCAGAGGTCTGGTGGAGTTCAGGACTCGACGGGTCAGAACTGTTCTGCCGGTAAAAAAGGGACTACTCAGTGTTGCGCGTGTGGTCACGATCAGGTCATGTTAAGGCTGATCATGTATAGGAGGGGAGTCTCCAGTGTCCAAGGTTTTCCTAACTTTTTAGAACAAGAGTTTATGCTTCTTTACGGTTTCTTTATAAAATGTTTTTTTGTGGACAAAAATAGAGGACGGTAAGGAAAGAACAGGTTACACGTATGTACTGAGTTTTCCACCTCACACCACAATGTTGTAACCGCGCTGTAGGAGCCGCGCTGATCGACGCCGGCGAGAGCATGAAGAGACTCGCCGAGGTGAAGGACTCGCTGGACATCGACGTCAAGCAGAACTTCATCGATCCTCTACAAGGCCTGTGTGACAAGGACCTGAGAGAGATACAGGTGAGCCGAGCTTCCCGAACAACAAACGTTAGGATAATCGCGTTGAGAGACGAAATAATCCCTTGAATGTTCTCAGTGCAGAAGGTTCACAGGAAACAAAGTGCATAAAATATAAGAGACGGTCAGGTTTCAGTCTGCAACTCAGGGTTACAAAACACTGGTTTAGCGGAAAAAAAGAAAAAAAAACAGTGGGAGGGAGATTGGCAGAATTGTAGAATCTGAATTTTTTCCAGCCTTTGTTTATTTAAAAGTGTAAAGTAAAGTAAGTTTGCCTCTGTGCCTAGGCATTTTAATTCCCTTTTTAATAAATTTTTTTTTTTTTTTTTTTTTAATAAGGCTACTTCCTCAAATCCAAGTTAGAAAGTCTTATCACCCGTCAGTATCACATGTCTTAACTGAGCTGACTTCAGGGATGAACTGTTTATCTATCAGACAGCAGGTTAAATTTTTTATGCATTCAGTAGGAACCGTGCTTCTGAGTTTTGTATCTTTTCCCAGGCGAGCGACGTGCAATGCGATACTGTCCCAGACGTATGCTAATGTAGGTGTTCTAGCTTAAGTTAGGTGTACACTATTAAAGGAGACTTCACTTTTTAGTCATTTTTTTAGGCTGCTCCAGGTCTCTTGTATGGTGTGTGTATACAAATAAAAACAAAAAGGTGAGGAAAAACATTCCTTAATTTTTTCAAGTTCAAGTAGGCTTAATTGTCACGTCAACCATATACAGTTAGTACACAGTGAAACGAAACAACGTTCCTCCAGGATCAAGGTGCTACATGCAACATAAATTAACAACATAGATTAACAGAAAGACTAAACTAGCTAACTAAGAGACAACATAGATTTACACCATAAATTAACAAAAATTAACTAGCCAACTCAGAGAGGAGACTATCTACGGGGTTTATTATTTATTTATTTATTTATTTATTCATTCATTTATTTTTAATACCAACACAGACAACATAAAGTGCCCGTGCAATTGTAAACAATTAGATTTTCCCCTAATGTGACCTCATAGAAGGACAGCCCTCACCTTATTGCTTATTGCTCTAGGTGCATCTGAGGCAGGAGTGAATTAAAGGAGCTGAAGAAAGCTTGTTTTTGAGCTGGGGTATTAGTTCACACATGGTAGAGCTCTGAGACCTATGTTAAAGAAATAGTACAATATCGGACCTTCAAATGCATTTTTAATTGCGTGGGATATTTTTCTGCTTATGAGAGCTTAATCAGGATGAAAGTTCAACAGCGTCTTTATTTGTATAAAACTTGTGCTTCAGTGATTCTGCTACCTAGACACAACTTCTCTGTGTATTTTTATTATATTTTTTGTCCTGTAGCATCATTTGAAGAAGCTGGAAGGTCGTCGGCTGGATTACGACTACAAGAAAAAGCGCCTGGGCAAAATCCCTGACGAGGAGGTGAAGCAGGCGCTGGAGAAATTCCACGAGTCCAAAGAGGTGGCGGAGATCAGCATGTACAACCTGCTGGAGACGGACGTAAGCTAATCCTGAACGGCTTCCCTATCCTCATAGCCTCTGACATCAGGTGCAGGATTATCATCATTACATCACCTTAGAGGTCTTATTACAGCATTTGACGTCACCCAATGACCGGACGTAAGAAAATAAGTGTGACGGTTCCGTCTTCATCTCTGGCACTGGAGACTCCTTCTTCATGTTATTATAGAAGACAAGGACGTTAATAGAAACCTCCGATTTGCAGCCGTGTTTGTGTCAGAGCGGCTCTTATAGAAAATGAAACGACACTTCCTGACCAATCAGAGTCTAATAAATCATACTTCAAATTGTAACATGGGTCATCAGGGCATTGTTTGCTCTGCTCCTTATCACTTTCACCGAACTCTGAACTGTAGACTTTGTTCTGAGAGTTCAGATTATTTTTACACTCAGGTGGGGATCTCCAGGCCGCCGTGTGTCATTACAGTGCGTCAGTCAGTCAGGCACAGCCCACTCTTCTAAAACTGCAGCAGACCTTTGTCACAGTCTGTAAGAAGATCCCGGTTTGTTTTTTTTCTAGGTTTTGTCCCTGGAGAGCTTACAGTGCCCCCTACTGGATTAACCGACCACTGCACTGTCTTATATGTGTGGATTTGTTTATAAGGAATGAAAAAAAAAAATAACTGAGTAAAATGAAGGTCTTATTGCGGATATATTTGTAAATGTTTGGATTTGAATGAGGGTATGCAGTATTTGTATATGTCTGTATGTTTGTGTGTGTGTGTGTGTGTGTGTGTGTGTGTGTGCGCGTGCATGTGTGCATGGTTTCATTATCTGCTGTTATTCAAGAAGTTGTTCATTAACTCTAAAGAGAATGTTTGCTTTTTGATACTTTGTGAGAGAGACCTATGAAGCGAAGGAGGGGTCTTTATAAGGTGTGTGTGTGTGTGTGTGTGTGTGTGTGTGTGTCTGCAGATAGAACAAGTGAGCCAGCTCTCGTCACTGGTGGAAGCTCAGCTACAGTATCACAGACAGGCTGTCCTGATTCTCGAGGAGCTCTCTGATAAACTGAAAGACAGGTTTGTGTGTGTGTGTGTGTGTGTGTGTGTGTGTGTACTGCTGTGGCACACAGTAGAATAAAATGAATCACAATATCTATTAGCTTGTGCGGGTGTAAGGGCGATAGAAAGATGAACGAATAGACATTCAGGAAGACAGATGGATTAATAACAGAAAATAGAAAGGTATTAATGGAAAGAGAGAGAGACCAGATTTTTTAAAAATGATAGATTTACAGAAGTAAACTAAAATACAGAGAGAAGGCTAATGGATGGAATGATAGACAGGTGGATAGATAAAGACAGAATGGCTAAATGCATAGAAATGGACAGAGAGAGAGAACAAGATCAGTTAATTATGGCTGCTAGAAACAGATGCTTTAATCTACAGGACTTGATCAAAGGTAATTTGAATAGCAAGAACTAACTATAGTTGCAAGCAATGATGAGCGGGACCAAGCACCTCGCGGCAGTGCCACCCGGGTGCACCTGAAAGACACCAGGCACGTGCATTTAAAAGGGACATACCAATATCATTATCACATAATTTTAGAAAAGGGGAAAGTTCATGTTAAGACCCCCAAAGAGCCCCAGATGACGGAAAAAAGCATCACACTATGATGTCACTCAATGTGATGTCACTCAATATAACACAGAAAGCTATTAAGCACTTTTCAGCGTACGTTTTCCACCTGTACCAGGTTCCGTGTGCGTACATGCAAGTGTGTATGAGCTATGCAGCAAAATCTCATGTGAGGGCCCCGTGCCACACCAAAGCCCAGACTATCAGGCATCCTAACAGCAGCAGATTCCGACCTGTCTGCTGATTTTCATCTTAAAAAAGCTTTCCAAGTACAAGAGGGCCCTCACACACTATGACTACATAGGGATGATGTCATAGTGCTTGGGCCCTAATTGAATGTGTGTGTGTTTGTGTGTGTGTGTGTGTGTGTGTTTGTAGGATGCACGAGGCCCAATCTCGTCCCCGCAAAGACTACGTCCCCAAACCCAAACCCGTCTTCGACTTCGGAGACACCAACGAGCAGTCGAACGGAGGCTTCACGCCCGTTTCTGCTTCTCCTCCCATCCGGACCACAGGTGAGTCATGTGACCTACCGCCACAGACCCGCCCCAAACCCAACCTCGGCAGGGACGACTCGGAGCCCGTCATCTCCACCACATGTTTCTGTCTTAGAGAGAAGAGTGCAGTCATAAAGTGAAATATAACATTTAATATATTTCCTCTTATGAAATACTTGTATAATAACCTAATTAGGACTAAATTGTTTCAAATGTTCTGCAAAGGACACGAAGCATTGAGAAAGGAGAATGTTTATTACGTTCATTCTATACCAGCTCAACGTGACAATCGTGAAGTCATTTTCTAATCTAATCAAGGCAAGTTTATGGACTTCACTCTTTACAGAACTTAGGGAGAAAATAAGAATAAAAATATAGAATGAAAAATACCAAATGAGATGATTAAAGCTCTAATACAGTGAGGTATTTAATGTCCTGCATATAGTGCCTTAAAATGGCACTATAATCCGATAAAAATAAGGGTGTTTTCACTTTAGGGTCCAGGGATCATTTCTGAGAACACTTGATCACAATGTCTGGTTCTTATTTTCTTAATCAGTGAGAACACAATCGTTCCACGCTCGGAAACCGTGATTGGTACAGGCTCAGCGTACCCGGGCACGAGTCAAATCTGAGAACGGAAGTGGACGTGACGTCATCAGTGTCAACAGTCTCCTCCGAAATCTCTGCGGGCGCGTAGCACTTTTGCAGGAGGTCATGAGATCATCACTGTTGACATTTGTGAATTACAGCGGAAACTCCACACACGAAGGCCCTCTGTTACAAGTTTACTACTTAAAAATGAAAATTTTCTGGCATACGAACGAACGTTTGCCGTTTTCTGGTGGCTGGAACGGATTATCTGCATTTACATTATTTCTAATCGTGCTGCGAATTTCCACCTCAAGAACTCGCCTACAGAACAAATTACATTTGTATGCCGGGATTTCGCTGTATTCGCCTTGTTCTGTTCTTCTTTTGTCTTTAAGGGCAGCTCACAAACCAAGTAGGTGCACACTGCCACCTGCTGTATTGGAGAGTGTCCTCGAGAAAGGAGAGCAAACATACAGTAATGTGAACACTGGTGGGCGGGCAGTTGTTCCTGGTACAAATCAGTCGTCTGTGAAAAACAAATTGAAAAAAAAAAAAAAGATTTATTGAGGAATAGGAGGAATAAAACACTTTGAGATGTGCAGTTATAAAAATGAAAATTAATAAAATCCAGAGTGCCGACAGCGATTCTGCTGCATCTCACCGGTCTGTCGTTGATTAGTTTCCTATAAGGAATGAAACACTCATAAGAGTTATTTCTTAGTTACTGATCTTTACCCCCCTTTTTTTCCTTCCTCACTAACTGGTGATCAGTCAAAGAGACAATGTGCGCTGTGTGTGTTGTTATGGGTTGGTGGCAGGGTGTGATACCGCCGCCTGGCCGTGTGTGTGTGTGTGTGTGTGTGTGTGTGTGTGTGAGAGAGAGAGAGATGGCAGGACGAACGGCCAGCTGTCTGCCCCTCATCACTCCGTGACCCCGTTTCACTTTGTTTTTGTTTTTCCTTCTCTGACATCATCAGATCAGTTTCTCAAGCGTAGCTGGTCAGCGTGGAAACCCAGACTGAGTGAGTCGGTGGAGTGTGTATACGTGTGCATGCATGTGTGTCTAACGGGGAAAATGAGACAAACATAAGTAAAGAAAAGAGTAAGAAGCTCAGAGTCCGGCATCGTGCAAATGTCTGTATCGGTTTAGTCTAAATAGTGTCAAGTACATGTCGTCGGTGTTCTGATGAAACCTCGTAACTCAATTTCAGGAGAGCGAAGAAAAATGTAAAAAAAATGCACTTGAAATGTAAATGAAAAAGAAATTGTACAAATGTATCCAAGACAAATACAGCATATATATAGCACAGAGTAAGTTACATGTTGCACAAAAAATAATATACACGAAAAAAAAAGAGATTTTGACGAAAAATTGAGTTACGAGGTTTCATCAGAACACCGACGATATGTTTTTAAATCATGTAATGAACATATATCAAGTATACGCATAACAGATGTCAACCTCACTGATTTGTAACATAAAGCTCCGCCTTCAAACTTTAGACTTGTGTGGAGTGCTGAGGAATAAAATATAAGAAAGAAATGATGGAGCATCAAACAAAAAAGAATTGTTTAATCACGTCGACTTGCCGGAGATAATCACGAGGATTTACCTTACAGTCGGATTAACAAGCTGCTTATGTCGCGCGGTTCTTGTATCGTTACACTGAAATACCTTTTTTTTAAATATATTTAAAATTTATATTATTTACTGTACGTTTGCATTTGAAGTGGTAAAATGTTGCCCTTCCTCAGTAATCCTGCAGGTGGCGTGCTCTAAACTTTCCACTCAGTACAACGTCCCTAAGTTTGTTTAGAATTGTAACAAAATCTGAAGAAGAAAAAAAATTGAATCAGGATGTTTATGAAAATCTAATCGCGAAACATGATAACAAACCGCAGCACAAATCGAATTGACACCTGAGGATCGTGATAATATCGTACCGGGGCGGCCGTGATGACTCCCGTCCCCAATAAACACTAGAGATGGGACGGGGGAAATCGATTCAGTTCTTTTGTTTGGCGAATTACCAAGTGTCACCAAGCGGACTCCAAAATCCTTTGTTTTCCTTTCTTTTTAAGAGATGAACCGGTCGATCAGTCAGTGACCAGAATCGTGCGCTTTTAGTTTGATTGGCCGTGACCAGTGAAATTCTGTGGGTGAATTTATCTCAAACACACTTATTACACACACTTACACAAGTCTCACAACACTACCCGCTCTAATTTGTTTGAAAATTGCGTTTGTTAGAAGCCCCGAGCGCTCGTAGCGACTCTGTTGAGTTTTGGAGACTTTGGAGATGTTAAAGGCGGTAAAATGTCATGTGTAGTTTGTATTGCGTAAATGCTGTGCTTGGGAGAAAACTAATACTATAAGGCACGGGTTACGTTTAATTACTTATTATACTCTTTTTTTTAATTTTTTTTTTTTAAAGATTTCAAATTGTAACAAAATCGTGTGGAAATGTAATATCGAATCAGAATACTTATAAAACCGTGATACTCCCGAGAATCGCAATTTTATTCGAATCAACACCGAGGTATCGTGATAATATTGTATCAGAAGGTGAGTGGGGATCCCAGTCCCTAATAAACACACATTGGATCACATGCTGATCAGTGTGAAAATCAGACACATGAGATTAATTTTCGGATTTCTCTCAGCGCACTCTACAATTCATTTATTCATAACGTCTTCGTAACATGTCCACATTTAACGAGAGCTTGTGCAAGTTTTAATTCCAATTTGAACGTAAACAGGAAGCGATTGCAGGTAGGACTTTAAGTTGTGAGTGGGGAGATGGAAGAGCGTCGCGCCGCAGGATTGGGCCGCGAAATCGTTCGAGGCGGGCGTGTGGATTTATCGCTTAATTGTATAATGTGTCATTAAAATGCAAGTACAGAAGTGAAAGTATTTCGGTTTAAATGTTGCTGAAATCGTGGCTGGATTAGTTATTTAATTAATCGGTTAATTGATAATTATTCAGCTAATTAGTTTAACTCTAAGGGAGTGAGGGAGGGCATATACAGTAAGCTACTAACAGCATGCACAGAGCCTTACAGAACGGTTTTCCTGTCCTGATCCTGGAAGAGGCGGAGCTAGGGCAGGAACCAGGGCCCTGTGAGGCACGCAGGCTTTAACACGCTCCAGTTTAAACAAAAAAACGCGTCGTTACGTAACAACCAGAATGAGTTCCAGCCGCTCGTGGTTAGTCTTTAACTCCATGTCTCTGAGAGATTACTCAACTACAGACACACACACATGTAGGGACAGAGGGAGGAGGGTGGGGCTGAACGTGTGTGTGTGTGTGTGTATGTATGTGAGTGTTTGTGTTTTGCCTTAACAGCTGGAGGCATGTGCCGATAACGCCGCTTGTTATCATGAGTCCGTAAACATGACAAGGGTTTATGATTGCGTTACACAATTCGGTCCTGTAGTTATATATCATAATAATTATAGAGTTCCAGCAGAGCGCAGTGCAGCGTTCGTATCTCACAATAACAAGAGAACATCAGTCGAGTCCGAACACTTCGCCCCGCCCTGATTACACCCTCGTGTCCTGTACAGGAGGGACAGATACCGGAGCCGCCACGCATCCTCACATTCCTCCCTAATTAAAACAGCTCTTACTGTAGGCTGTAGCAGTTTACTTTCTGTCTCCGTTGTCTCCATCCATTCTTTACCTGCTTCATTCGGCTTGTTTCCTTCCTTCCTGTCCTTCCTACTTTCTTTCTTCTCTCCTTTTTCCCCCTTCCTTTTTGCTTTCTTTTCTATAATTTTAGGATTTTTTCTTTCAGTTTACTTTCCTTCTGTCCTATATCATTTCCTCGTTTATTTATTTTCTGCTCTGTTCTTCCTTCTCTCTTTCCTTTATTACTTCCTTTCCCCTTCTCCCTTCCTTTCTTCCTCTCGTTCTCTCTCTCTCTCCATGTTCTCTCCATTATTCCTTTCATCTTCCTTCGTTCCTTCCTGTTACTTGTTTTGTCTTTTTGTTCTTTCTTTTTATTCTGCGTTCTTTACTTCCGTCTTTTATTTTCTTCTTTCTTTCCTTCTATCCTTGTCCTCACATTTATTCCTTTCATCATTTTATCCTTACTGCTTTCTTCCTCACTTTCTTTCCATACTTCCTCCCATTTTGTCTGTCTTTCTGCACTGTCTTTCATTTTTTTTATATTCCTTATTCTGTACTTCCTTTCCTTTGCTTCCTTTGTTTTTCTCATGCCCTTTGTTTCCTTACTCCCATTTTCTTCATTTTTCATGCAGTTTCCTTTCTCCCTTCCTTCCTATTTGCTTTATTTCCTATCATTTTTCCATTCTCGCTGCCTTTATTTCTCCTGTCTGTCTTTCCTTCCGTCTTTCCTTTCCATGTTCCATACTTTTTATGTCATTTTCTGTCCTGGCTTTCTTTTTCACTACATTATTTTTTCCTTACTTCTATTCCTTTTTCATTCCTCACTTCTTTATTTCCCTTTATTCCTCCTTTTGTCGTTCTCTTTTCATTTTTCATTCTGTTTCTTTTTCTCATTTGCTTCCTTCCTTTCTAATCTTTTCTTCCTCGCCTCGTTTCTTTTCCAATTCTTTCTTTCCTCTTTCATTACTCTGGCTTTAACAGTGAGCTGAATGTTGCTAATAAAATCCGTATCACATGATATTGATTTATTTACAGCTAACGTTTAATTGACACACGTTCTCTCACGGCAATAAATGAAGAGATGAACGAGTTTAGAAAACAAAATGACAACAAAAGTGTGAATAAGGAGCAGAGCTTCGAGTCACGCAGGTGTATAAAGAGTGTGTAGTGTCAGACTGCAGGAGAATGCCTCAGCAATGCTGGAATGTAGGATTATCAATAGTATTGGCACATGGCTCAGGGGCAGGGGCTTCAGCGGGAGTCCACACTAACATTAACACTGTGAGTGCAGTGTGATGGAGTGTGTGTGTGTGTGTGTGTGTGTGTGTGTGTCCTCTCTCTCTCTAACACACATCAGGGTTTTGCAGCACCGCTGCTGCTTAAACACTCCTAATGATTTACCTGAGATGCAGATTTCCTGGCAGGAGGACGATTTGGGCATCGACCGACACACGGAGCCGCGGAATCAAACCAAAGGCACGCAGGAAATCGCCATCCTGTTATCTTTCCCGATATCAGTCAGCGTGTTCAGGGACTGATGTGTCGGAGCGATTGATTAATCATCATGTTTCCTAAAGCGTGTGAGTTTGTAAGGAAGTAGCAGAAGCTTGTCGGGTTAAAGGAAAGTGAATGTGGATCCGGCGCCTCATCCAGGTTTTGGGACGAGGTCTTTCACAAGGCAGTCTGCTGTCCTTGGGTTTAACACAATAATAAGAACAATAACGTTTCTGCTTCATGCTCATGAGTTCAGCAATGAGTCGCGTGGTTGTGTGTGTGTCTGCCAGGCTGCAGTAGGTTAAGTTATGCTGCCTTCAGGTCCTGTTGGGAAATATCGTAATTATCACCATATCGCCATATCATATTTAATATGTCGGAATACAGGCAGTCCCCGACTTACAAACATTCGAGTTATAAATTTCCGCATATACAAACGGACCACGGTTCTACTTTCGGTTCAAAAAGATGCACAGATACCAATATTTACAAATATATACAATACTTTCAGTGTGTAAGTAAAATGTATAAAATGTCTAAAGTCCGGTATATTATGTGTGTGTGTGTGTGTGTGTGTGTGTGTGTGTGTGCGCGCGTGTGTGTGTGTGTCTGGAGGTGCGGGAGAAATTATTTCAATGAATCAGTCCTGGACTGCTTTACATTGTATATCCGTGTCAAAGGCGTATAAGACTCACTTTATCGGACTTAAGAACAAATCGGACTTATACACGTCCTCCAAGAACGACATTAGTTCGTAAGTTGGGGACTATCTGTATTGGATTTCTCTCAGAGCCCCAGGTTTAAGGCGTGTCGATTAGGAAGAGGGAAAAATAGTTCTCACGCAGTGCATTTTTTCCTACCAGTAATTCACCAAATTCGGAACTCGTATGAATGAAGGACCTGAAGGCAGCATTAATTGAAGTTACTGTTTTTTTGTCACTCATTTATTTAATTCTAACACCATTGTGTCCCCCCCCCCCCGCCACTCCATGTCTGTGTGTAGCTTCAGTGGAACAGCCGTGCTGTAAAGCCCTGTACGACTTCGAGCCAGAGAACGCGGGCGAGCTGGGCTTCCGCGAGGGCGACATCATCACCTTGACCAGCCAGATCGACGAGAACTGGTTCGAGGGAGCTCTGCGCGGCCAGTCGGGATTCTTCCCTCGCAACTACGTCGAGGTGATCGTCCCTCTGTCGCGCTAAGCCTCCGGGACGACGGGACAGACGGAACGACAGCAAGCGAAGGAAGGAAAGAGGGAAGGAAGGGACGGACTGAGAGTTTTACAGAGAGCCATGTCAGCACCTGAACTCTGGCACTTTGACCTTTTATGAAGGAACTTTTTCTTCTCACATTCCAGAAGAAGAAAAGAAGGACCCATGACGAACGACTGACGACTCAAGACTGACCACTTTTAGTCCTCGTAGGGAAAGGTCCGACAGACTAACTTTACTTTAACGCACTTTGAGAAAGCGACATTTCACTGGACTGACGACTGAATGTGACCATACGATTCCTAAATTTACGTCTCCCTCAACTCACACGTATGACAACATTGATTGCGATAAGGATTTTCTCTATAGCTTTTGTTCAGCAGTACTTCAGAAAAGTTTTGCAACCAAATCTAAAGAGGCTGTAAACAATTCGTAAAGCACTGAAATAGAAAAACTGCTGAATGTGTAAGCTTTCACCTTTAATGCCACATGTGTGCTCGCATTCATTAGCAAAAATGAGTCGGGCGTCTTTAAAAGTGTCTTCCTGACTTATCCACCACGTTATCCACTCACAGTTTTTAATCCCAAACGCTTCACTATAGAATTAATCAAGAACTATTTACAAAAAAATCCATCATCACATTCAGTAAATGGTCCATTACTGTTTTTTTGTGTAAGGACGTAGAAATCCCGCCCCCTTCCTGATCCCATAATCTAACCCAGGACCAGTTCTGATAATAAATAAATGAATAAATAAATAAATAAATAAATAAGACTGTTGTATGCGCTGACTGACCCGACATCTCTTGACTGCCCCCTGCTGGCCAGGCTGTGATCTTAAGGACCGTTTGGACGTTGACTCGGCACTGTGGGCTGCGTGTGTTACAGCCGCTCAGTGTGTAGCGTTCCTGAGCCACACACACAAGTACAGGAGCTTCATACACAACTTTGACTTCTCTCACTCACTCCTACATACATATGTATAGAAGTAAAAAAAAAAGTGGTTTTATATTTGTTTTAGTTTTACAGTGGTGATGTGTAACGTGAATGCACCTCGGTCTCGTGAGCTTCAGAATAACAGGAAGATGAAGGACGCTGGAAGTGCACACTTCAGCTTTTTTTTCGTCCTATTTTCCAGACTTTAAGTGTGTGCTGAAGTTTTGAGCCCCCTCATTTATTCATAATTGCTGGTTTTTAATGTAGTCATGAGGAATAGTTGTCCTGAAGGAGTTTGGCGTTTTTTTGTTTGTTTGTTTGTTTTTCATTCAAATTTCTTTAGTTTCAGAGGAAAGTCTTTGGTTTGTTAAGGTACAACGTGACCTATGAATCATTTAAGCACAAAAAAAAACAACATCTAATTTAAGGCATGAACCAGTGAGTAACGGGTGCAGGCCGGTGATTAGTATACTGCTGATGCTGAATGCTGAGTGGTTGGAACAGACGAGAGGGGAAATGAGGTCGCTGCTGAGGTTGTTGCATAAACAACCAGTTTTTAATCAATTTTTAGGTGCTTTGCAGACTGTCGCAGTTAATTTTCATTTCTTCATATGAAGAAATGAGGGGGGGGGGTCAAGACTTTTGCACAGCACTGCATATATAAGTCTCTCGTTTATCCCCAGGCCCTCGTTTTGAGCCTGTATGTGGAAATAAGACTGACATTTGGATTTTATAGATGAGAACCAGGATTATTCTCCACAGTATGAACCTGTAGCATGCTAAGTTTAGCTTTTTCAGCTCATGAATTTCTGTGCACATTTTTTACTTTAAAATTATGAAAAAATACAGCTAACAAGGCCTCCTCTACATATGATGATGTCTTTCTTTGATTTTTCTCGCTTTAAACACAAGAAAGAAGAAGGAAAAAAATCACCTCAGAGCAACGTTCCTGGGGAAAATACTAAACTAGACCACACCAGCAGAGGGCGCTGAAGTGCTGCTTTAAGAGGCAGTGCTAATGGAAAGTATTTTTCATATAATAAATTTGTGTATTATATAAATTTACACGACTTAACCAAACAGCACACACTTTATATAAAGTGTGTGTAGATGTGACTGATATTGTATTGTGATTATAGTCTGGAAAATAAACTGAACACACTGATTCATCTTATTAAGATGACGGATGGATGGTGTGTTCTAGTGGGAGAAAAAAACCACTAAAGTGTGCAGCTTCACTCATCTCTGCCTTACAGCAAGGGATTACTAAAAAAAAAAAATATATATATATATATATATATATTTTTACAGATCTTCTGTAGAATATTTTCAGTGAACACTATCTGAACAGTTAGAAACACTACACACACCTCATCATGAGTAGAATTCTTTTTCGTTATCGCAAGACACTACAATGAGTCGAGAGGTCATGTGACCGTGCGCAAACCGCTCTGCGCTACTGCAGCGTGCACCGTGTGCTCGGCTTCAAGGCGTTGCCTGATTTTAGCTTCTGTAATCTCTGTAGTTGATACTGCTGGCAGTGTCCTGCTGTCCCCCGACACACACACACACACAAGGAAGCCCTGAAACAACATCTTTTTTTCTGAAGGCCGTGTCATTTTTTTAACTCGTTATTCAGATTGATACACGTAACGTAGATGTTTTGATAATTCACTAAATTCAGAAGGTAAAACTGACTCAGTCGATTCAAGCAAAAGGAGTAAGATTGTGCGATGTAATGATTCAGTCGTTTGAGCGCCGCTGCTACGTTTATTTAGATCAGATCACTCAAAAATACACCATGAAAACATCTTCTCTTCCCTCTGAAGAGACTTTACAAGTCTGGGTTGGCTCATGGTCTTGTTTATGCTTCTACGTCATGTCTACGCCCTAGGTCTGGCCTAGCCGCGTACTGTACCTCACGCCATACCCTGTGGCGTAGCCTGACATGCACCTTCCCAGGAATGTTACTCCACTTAACGGCAACGCAAACCTCAACCGCCGTGATTGGTCTGCTTGGTAGCATCAGATTTCTGACTTCTTCTACGATTCCGTTTTTGGATTGATTTGAAGGTCGTAATGACTGTCTCCCCCGACGCCTTCTCTCGTTCCTACGATGCAATAGTTTCAGTAAAAGTAACTGCTATTCAACATCTATAACCTCCCACCGCCAACCCTCATTTTCATTCCCCATTTTTTTGTAGTACGCCAAAAAAAAAAAAAAAAAAACTCACTCACAAGAGAGTGGCTAGAAAGTTGAAAGAAACCAACTAGAGGTTTGGAGGTATAATTGCAGCTGTGGGCCAGCTGCTGGAGTAGACTCCACATTGGCTTAATACATACACATAAATCATGCGTTTTAAAAATTGATATTGAGAGAGAGAGAGAGAGATGTTGTCTGGAAGCCCTGCCCCTTTTCACCTCATCTTGTTTCTCATCTCGTGCTGCTCCTGACGCGGTAAACGATGAATATTGCCAGGTGTATACAGTACACAGGGTGGGGTGGCACTAAAGTCTGTATCCACGTGAGGAAATGTATTTAAACGTATAAATTAGAGCAAGTTGATGGCATCTGACTCGGCGGCACTTGAACACAACATCAACGAACGTGCCTTAATCTACCAGCACTGATGATGTTCCATGCAGAGATGATTTCCTCCTCTGGTGCAGCGATCAGTGCAAAGAGAAAAGTCGAGTCGTGTTTGCGTCTTGGGTCTGAAAGAAAATGTATGAATTTTTGAATTTTGTTTAAGAAAAAACATCTACGTATAAGACGTCTCTTACATGAGAGGAACAGTTTTAAACAAAGATGGTCGAGAGAGAGAGAGTAAAGATTTGATCTAAAAAGATGAAATAAACCTACAATGAAGTGTCTGATCTGATATCAACAATATTGTCATTTAGGAAAATATAAGGGGAAAAGATTCTTTTAAAATCCTTTTTTATTTAGTTTAACACGATCTATCACGAAGCTGCTGTTGTTACTGCTTTTCTGAACCCTGGATAAAGAAAATACAGAGTACTTGTTTTCCCCAGCTTTACTTTCTGAACATTAAAACCGAGCAGGAAAAAATATATAATCGCACAATCCCAGCAAGATGTTAAAATAAATAGACGATAAAAATAATATTGAGATTTCGAGTCAAAAACAGTGACATGGAACTTCAAGATCAGGGCTTCTGTATTTACACAAGAGAGGTTAGATTATCCTTTATTTAATGATGTAAAGGATCTGACGTGTTTTGTTGACGTGCGTATGATGACGTGATGTGACGTGTGTTGCTTTATGATGTAGACGCAGCCTCAACCTCAGCGCGTCTTGCATGCTAGTCCTGTGTTTTAAAATCGCTTGCCCTGGTAATCTGTTAACATTTTCACTTGTCTTGTTTACAGTGTGTGTGAGTGTGCGCGTGTGATTCCTTTTCAACGTAAAATGAAGTGGTTTGCGTGCCTTGAGGAAGACGAGAAAGCTAGGACACCAAACAAACACCGCGTTTCTTTCCGTTCCCTCGTACCGTATATTAAAAAAGGGCTCGGTGTGTTTCTGGCTTCGGCATGAGCAGTGTACATGCATGAGTACAGATGTGCCTTCGCTGCAACACTACAGACTTTGAAAAATAAATGAGTAAATAAATAAAGGAGATATTTTTTTCCGTCTAATCCAGCAGAGTGCCAGAATAATTTTACACACAAAAAAAAAAGGAAAAGAAAAGAAAAAGGATTCTGGTAGTCTTCTTTAGTATCTTATTTTTCTATGTACACATCTGTTTTTCCCCCCCTTTTTTTAATGAATTATTTGCATGTCAGATCTATACGATAGCTTGCTAATGTATGTTTTAGTTTGTAAAAAAAAAAAAGAAGAAGAAAAAAATCTGGTTTGTCTTGAAGGAAGAAAAAAAAAACTAACTACAGTATCCTGTTATTCCTAAATATCCTGTAAACCTGAATATTTGTACTTGCTTTCCCCCGTCTTTTACAGAAATAAATGTGTAGAAAACTCACCGTCTGATCATGAGATGATGAAATGCATGTGTGTGTGAGTAGAGTGTGTGTTGTTTAGAAGGTGTTAGTTTCCCGGAGCGGTGATTAAAGGAAAATGGCTGTGCGTGTTTGCAGCAGGGTTCTGGAAATTTCTGTGCGACTCAATTGTTTATTGTCTGATGATTTTAAACCTCTTTAAAAGACATGTTTATATTTTAATTTAGTTAAGTGTCCTACGTTACCCACAGTCTGACTTGACTACATATTAAAATCGAATGAAAGTAAAAATTCAGAATATGAGAGAATTAGTTCAGTTAACTCTGAGTGCAGGAGCATGCACAAGGAGATAAAAAAAACATCTCATCAAGTAAACAAAAATAACACGAGTCGCCATGACAACAGGAGAAAAATGCTTCATAGATACCGAGATGCAGTTCTGTGAGTAAAAACTCCCTTTATTTCTGTATATAATCCCCTGCTACACTAATGCACTTATCACAGTGTCTCAGTACGCCGGAGCCATGATCACCTGAAACGCCGGCCTCCCAGGAACTCCTTTATTGCAGCTAGATCAGGACTGTACGGGGGACGTGGTGATGACTCCCAGCCGAGTTTCTGTGACGTGCAAGTGGTGTTGGTGAACGATTGTGTGTACAGTTCACACAGACAGATGCTCAAGTTATCCGCCGATATGCCAGGTTCAGGTGTTCTACTCACTGAATGTTCACAGGAACGACTGCATTCGTCATTCGGGGACGTACGTCCTTCTTTAAAATGTTTGCCCTGTTCAAATGCTTTACTGCCGGGAGTCTCATCGCTGTACTGTACTCGGAAGTCTTCTGTACTGTAAATGTCAATCGGTTGTACACCTTCATTCACCAGGAAATTCATCACAAGTCCCGGTTTGATTTGAACGCCACTCGTATAATTTCATTACAACTAGTTAGAATGATGTTTAGCCTCCTCTACGTAACCAGTGCTCTGTATAATATGGTTAATTTGAGAAATGGCTAAATTATACAAATGTGTGCTTATTGGATATATATATATACACATTTGACGTCCATTATAGTGAATAAGACGTGAAGGTCCGTGGAGCAGCACAGGCGGAGGAGATGGCGTTCCCGCCAAACAGGTGGCATCTTGTTGCTGGAGGAAGCTCGTCTGGGATTCTTCGTTGTCCTTCAGACATTCTAATGTATTTTAACGTGACTCAGAGTTATACTGATGGTGTAACTCGTTTGCTAAACTCTTCTACATTTACTCGCGTTACTGTAATTGAGTAGTTTTGTGTGTGTGTGTACTTCTAATTTTTAAAGTAGTTTTTAAAATCTGTAATTTTACTTTTACTTGAGTATGTTTTGTTTGAAGTATTGTAATTCGCTACATTTTAAATCATACGCGCTACTGAGTGAAACAATAGAATGAAAATGCAAAAAATATTCTGCTTTGTATAAATGCTTGGTTGCGCTCGCGTGTGTGTCTCGTGTCCTGGTCGCGCGCCGCTCCAGACTCCACTCCAGGTTTTCGGACTGTTTCCCCACATCTGCATCTACCTGACCTTCCACACGGTCGCTTCCGCCCTGAGGGTGACGTCATCAACCAGCGCCACCATATATAAACCGGAGAGGGACGCTCTCCGTTTCATCAGTTAATGACTGGATCTAGTTCTTTCTGCCATATACCACCATTTCCATACAGTTTAAAATAGAACCCTGAACCATTCTTTTGCTGGACGGCCGACACTAGACTGGGACGTAACGCCATATTTAAGTGACCACTTTGATTTTCAAGTACAAGAAAGACAACAGCTTTATTATGTAAAGGTGTTCCTTCAGCTAAAAACAACTAGTTTGAGATTTATATCTGCTCATCTTTTTTGAACTACACTAGAATGCCTCATCCCACCCCACTGTTAAAAAAAAAAGTTACTCAGTAACGTTTACTCTGAGTAAATTTATTATGAGCTACTTTTTACTTTTACTTGAGTAGATTTTTATAATGGTGACTTTACTTGTACTTCAGTAAAATTTCACTGAAGTAACAGTACTTTTACTTGAGTACAAAATTTTAGTACTCTTTCCACCTCTGGAAACGGACAGCATACTGTAAGGCTGCTAATGTGGAAGACAAAAATAATAGAAATACTGATGAACGTCGGGTAAAGCCTGGCGTTGGTGGATTTGACTTGACAAAACAATTGTTAACCCAATTACAGGAACGTTAATCGAAAAAAAATCTAACCACTCTCAACCCCCTGCAACATCACCAGCGCAGGTGTCACTTCCTCTGTGCGTTACCACGGTAACAAGCACCTCGGACACCTGTAGGAATTAAATATTGAGTATTTATTGAAACAAAAACTGATACCATTATAAAACATATACTACTGAAATGTGTACAACTTTTAAGAGAATTCAATATATTTTGATTAATTTAGATTTTTAGTTTTTTTGCAGATTACTAGCCTATATAATACTAAGGATTTTTTGAGTAAATAAAAATTATTGTGTTCTATTAATACGTTGTCCTATATAATAATGATGATAAATATATAAATCCCATTTCAAGCTCAATTTTTTGCAATGACTGATGGGAAATTTTTCATTTCCACTTATAGTGAAGTGAGGACCTGTCGTTCAGCCGTTCCCTACACTGTTCCCTGTGACCTGAGCAGTTTCGCTCCCTGTGGTTTGGAAGCACACTTATCATGGCTGAACACTCTGTGCAGTGTACTTCGCAGGCTACTTCAGCCCGATCGGAACGCACCTTTGGAAAGTGGCAGCTCAATCAGAAATCATTTTCACAGTGGACTGTGTCTCTGACTGCCCTTTTGTCTCATGCATCAACTGGGGGCTCGGGATCCAAATCAGAGTCATTTGCTGGTTAATTAAGATATTGTTCCAGTTGTAGAAATGTGTGATTCTCCACAGCATGCCACATTAACCTCACACATGACCAGAGGTGAGTAAAAGCGTAGATACCCAATGTCAAAGATCATCCCTGTGAAACTCCTCGATTTAAATGTCAACTTGATTAAAAGTATTTACCACTAAATTTACTCAAGTATCAAAAAGTAAAAAAAATATCACGGTAGCTTTTTTCATAGTAAAAAAAATCCTCTCCTTCTTCAACTTGTTGTTTTTTGTCTTCAACCAGCACCGCTTCTGAATTCAAACACCTGGAACCTTATTTAGTGCGCCACAAGGAACATTGGATTACACATAAGTGTCAGCAGGTGGCTTCAAATTCCTGCTTCAAATACCACAAACCACTGGAACACGCAATACCATGCAGAAATGTAGTGAAGTAAAAGTACGCATATTTATTGTAGGACGTATTTGAGTCAAAGTAAAAAGTATCTTCTAATGAAACTGCAATAGAAAAAAAATCATTTACTTGGTTACCTTCCACTTCTGCACATCACTCTGTAGGGCTGGCAGGGGCGCCACCCTCTGTCACCAAGAAGGCAACCAACAAACTTGATAATACATGCATACACTCAACATTTACAGTATTGATAGGAGAGGAAAAAATTGTCATTTCATTATTTCTTAGAATGATTATCCTTTTTTTATGAGACTTGTGAGACTATGACTTGGGACAGACGGTTGCCATGGAAACTTTAGAATCACGGATGCGGTACAGAAAACAACTGTACCCCTGACGAAAACAAATCGCATCAAAAGTACTCTGTTTCGACTCGTGTCCATAATGTGTCTTATGATGGCTGAGAATGTTGTTCAGATGAATTGTAGATTGTGCAGAAAACAATAAGGTTCAAAGAAATAATCATCAATGATAAAAAATCCACTCGGGTCTGATCGTCCTCTCTCCACATATTACTGTGGCGTATCTGTGCCTTAACATCAACTGACCCTTCCAGAGGCCCTTCCACACCACGTCTGGTACGTCCTTCAGTCTGCAGGCTTCAGCTTAAGAGGATGAGAAACTTTGGGTCTGTATAAGTAAATCTGCTGGTGAGCTTTATGGCGTTTGTTGCCATAGAAACTGATTCAGAGTTAAGCCGAATTTCAACTCAGAGTCAACCAACTGAAACTTAATTAAACGCACTTTTTGAAACGGCCTTGGTGTGTGTGTGATGTGATGTGATGTGATGCTCATTAGAAAAGGGGACCATCTCAGAAATACACAGATGAATCATAACATTAAAATCATTCATATTCAAATCAACTCGTTTTAGGGTCATGTTTCGCCATCTGGTGGCAGCTCGGGCTCCACAAAACCTCTGGGGGCGTGCTGTGGTGTCTGGCACCAGATCCTTTGGATGCTGGGAGTTGTGGAGTTGAGCCTCCATGGATCACACATGTTTGTCTGGCATGTCCCACGGGCACACTCACATGGATTGGGATCTGGGGAATTTGAAGGCTTTTGGGCTCTTTGTCTACTGGGCCTCATCTGCAGCGTGTTATAGTGCGCTGGGTGTTCTGGTGCCATTCTATAGTTCACAGCATTGACTTTTTTTTGGGATTTGACAAGCTGGCCTTTGGTTCCTGTGGGCATGGGTGAGTCTTGGGTGCCCATTTTCTTTTCACCAGTTTACTGGTGTATAGTTGGTTGTTTATGCTATGGTTGATCAACTGCGCTGTTGTGGTAATATCCTAATTCAGTGTAACAAAAATAATTTCTATTTTTAATAATTATTTTGTATTGTTTAATTATATTTATACAGTGGAACCTTGGATTACGAGCATGATTCGATCATATTCCAAAATACTCGTAAACCAAATAATTTTTTTCCATAAGAGATAATGTAAACACTAATTATTTGTTCCACAGCCCAAAAAATAAATACATATAAATACTTAATACAATATATAAAGTAAAAATAGTTTACGTAAACATAATTAACCTGCATTTTACCTTTAAAAAAAGTACAAATAAATCATACAAATGTGGGTCTGTTTGTGTGTGTGAATTCGAGAGTGAGGGGGGGGGGGGGGGTGTAAAGGATTTAATTCAAATTTAATGTCAAATTACGCAAGAAATTACGAGTAAATGGATATTTACCCTTTTGCTTTATGCTCACCCACACACGTGTGTTATAAGAAACGGTACATGTGCGCTGTACACACATGCTTACAAACACAAAAGATGTTTTACACACGTGGTCACAGTGTGTGATATAGTAAACAGTACAGGCGTGCACGGATGTTAATTATACCAGTAAGAGACGAGCACTAAGACTCTGCAGGGAGACGATTACCCACAATTCTGCAGCGCAAGATCGAGAAAAACCATTGGCTCAGTTGTGATCACGTGACGCTCGGTGTCAAAACAAGAAGCGCATGTGTGATACATGATACTCGGCACTCATAAACCAAGACTTGCTCGTTTTTCAATTCAAAATTTATTAACAATCTTTGCTCGTCTTGGGGAACACTCGCAAACCGTTTTACTCGCAATCCGAGGTTCCACTATATATCTAAATACAAAAGTGGATGTTAGGAATACATTGTTTCTTTAAAGATTTTCTCTAAAAGCTAATTAAGCGTAAAACCTTTAAACAAACTAAAGGCACAAAAGGAAAAAGTACAGTTTGGTACCTTCATTTCTTAAGAGTATTCATGAGGAGATTTTCTAACACACTTCCTCCTAATTATGAAAATAAATACATTACATAACTGCTAACTGTTGCATTTACATCTGAATTCTCTTATTGTTGTGTGTAAAAGTTCTCTTCAACCTGCTTCAATATTTATTCAATACATGTACGCTAAATCTTAACATTGTTGATGTCTGAATGCATCCGGAGATTTATTTCATCACACACACCCTTTACTAGAGTTTTTGATTAATGGAAATATTTTCCATTCTCACTATTTAACTCGCAGTGAGTCGTTTGTGGAGGAGGCGACTCTGATTCAGTCACAGGTGTTTAAAATCTGAAATGGAGCTGGTTGTGAACAGCGACGAAAGGAAGGCATACACAATCGGGAAGCAGCGAGAGAGAGAGAGAGTTTTACTTTGGAAAAGGCTACTGTGAGCTATTGCAAGTCCTGTATTTGTGCTACTAGATAAGTACATTTAAAGGTGAGTACCTCTGTACTTTTACCCGAGTACACATGTAAATGAAGTACTTCTACTTTTACTTGAGTACTGTTGTGCCCCATGGAATCTATTTTACTCAAATCCAGGATTTGTGTACTTTGTCCACTTCTCAATACTGTTTATTTATCTGGTTCAGAGCCAAAAGAATCGACTCTTATTAGTGAGTCAAATACTGTAAGATTGAATTTCCATCCTTGATTAAAATTCAGGACGAGTGTGTAACTGATTGTTTAGAAAGGAGAACAGACAGACAAGTCATTCTACAAGGTTCCAGTGTATATTTGAACATATTCAGTAGACCAGCTTTCGTCATACATAACCAGACATAATTACCAGTTACCCAGCATGCACAGGGTGAAGTTTACTTCTCAACGACATCACATCGCTCTTAAAGGTGTTAGAACATCATCGGGAATATTTCATTTCTCTGTCGAGAGTGATGTGTGATTTAAACACATAAGTGTTGTAACACAGCGCCCCCAACTGGTGATGAACTTAACAACGCACTCAACACGAAGGGAAGATGGGATGCTAAGCATGAAAGGGCACAGCATCCTAACATAGAGAGTAACAAAGTCATTCGGTGACAAGTCAGTTGAAATTTAAATATATTAAAAAATATATTAAATATATTCAAACAAGCCATAAAATGAGGTTTCTTAAATTTAAAATTTTTGTAAATTAACATTGTTGAGATGTAAATTGCACCTGATGCGCGAGGGTTTGTGTGTATGTGTGTGAGAGAGAGAGAGAGAGAGAGAGAGCACGATCTGGATAAATACGAAAGAATACACTATTTTTTCTATTCTACACATTCAACACAATTCTGCCTATGGAAACAGAAGACACGTTCACGGAGTGTGTGTAATTAACGAGGCAGCCATGACATTGCAGGATCACTCGGCTCGCCAGTGTTTCTATTCTGTACGTGTGCATCAGATCAAAGGGGGATCCCACACAGCAGAACAGAGAGAGAACATTTCCATCACTGCATGTTGCGCAGTTGGTTGTAGACATGCTCCAGGATCTGAGAGTAGGCCTGGTCTTTAGGGGCGTGGCCACTCAGCGATGCCTGAGGAAGAGAACGTGTACAGACGGTAAGAGAACACATGTAGTCCGGGTATGGGGGGGGGTCATACTGTATGTGAGGAACATGTGAGGAACACTCGGGACTGGGATGCTTCAGGAAAATAATGAAACACACCTTCATTTTCTCCAGTATTGACGTATCAGAACACCACATCTGATTAAAATTGACCAGGTCAGGAGCTGCTCGATAAAACTCCACCAGCATCATCTGCACACAAGCGTTCAAGTGTTTAGAGCAAAGCACAAAAAGCAAGGAGGGGGATGATAATGATGATTCGCTTCAGGTCTAGTCCACCAAACCACACATGCGCCTACAAGTGACACGTTCATACCATTTCATTGAGGACGTCTGTGGTGAGGAAGTTGTCCTGCACGTATGTGACTTCCACTGCCACTGGGATACCGTAATCGTTCGGCCTTTGCTGAGAGAGAGAGAGAGAGAGAGAGAGAGAGAGAGTGCGCAAAACAGAAGGAGAGACAAAGAGGCCAAAAAGACAGACAGCAACAGGAAGCAAGACAGAAATATATACAGTAAGGGAGAGAGGACAGGACAAAGACGGAGAAAGAGATGAAAAGAGAAACAGCGAGAGAGAGAGAGACACAGAGACAGGGGAACAGAAAGAGAGACCAAGAGAAACAAAGTGTTGGCAAGAAAAAACAAAGAGTGAGCCAAAAAGTGAAAAACAGAGAGAGAGAGACAAACAGAGAGAGAAAGAGAGAGCTGGGTTAAATCCTGTATTTCACAACTTGTTGATTTTCGTCATCATTCCCCTGTAGAGATGAGTGGAGTGTGTTCGCTCAGGGTGCGCGATACCAGAAAAACATCATATAGCCATATTTCTACGATATCCTCCGCAATATACAGAATAGAATATATTATTCTTATATATTCTATTATAACACTATAGAAATAAAACCTGGATATATTTTAGAGTAGTGAATGTGCAGCTTGTATAACAGTCCTCTGAAAATAACTCAACATACAGCCATTATTGCCAAAATAGCTGGCAACAAAAGTAAGTACCCCCTAAGTGATAACAGCTGTACACCTTTAATTAACCAGCGATTTAGGAACGGCAATTAGTCTAATCTGCATGCCTTGCCTACCAAGCACGGGGAGAACACGCAAATACCACTAAGCCACCTTATAGAGCAGCACCACAATAGCACAATATCTCAGTAAAGTATCTTGTGATCTAATTGATCACTATAGCAATATTATGGCATCACTGTATTACTTAGTCATGTGACCCTGGTGAGTGGAAAACGTTCCAACATTCACTTTCGCTCACATGAGCTGCACTTACTTCCGGAGGAGGAACCACCCAGAACGGCGTGATGGTCGACGCCACGCCCTGGTTGCCATGGTAATAAGGTCCTGAAAAATAACAGACGAGGTCTTATTACAACCTACGCACGGCCAAATCCGACGTCTTCTACATGACTACATCAGTGTGTGTGTGTGTGTGTGGAGTTCTGAGTTCTGGATTCTGACTGGTCAGAAGGTGATAATTTTTTTCTCCAGCAGCAGTACAGTATCGTTTCTTATAGCTCTAGCTTATTCACAAAAATAAGTGTTGATTTTGTCAGGTGCTGTTTATTTCTCACCACAGATGATACCCAGGCAGGGCTGGAACCCGTTGCTGCTGCCCTGGAGGCGGAGCTGGTGGTCCATCTGCGAATCGATGTCCTGCAGTGACGGGAGGGCGGGGCCTCGAGGGTGACTATGGTACCAGCCCACCAATGAGAGCCCTCTCATGAAGAGGTTCTGACAAATCTGTGTGCACACACACACACACACACACACACACACACATTTATACGCACATATCAGTCAAGAGAAACTCTTTCATGTATTTGTTTTGATTTCATCCTCAGCAGAGCGGTGGTGTATCACGGGACTATCCCGGGAGTGAGGTGGGAAAAATACGCAGAGGTTCAAATACCTGTCTATCACACCACACGGCCAAACACATAACTCATTCACACACTGTGGGCATTTTAGAGTTTCCAGTTCATCCGCTGTCATGTGTGAGGAAACCACAGAACCCAAAGGAAACCATGAAGAACAAAGACAAACACCTGAGCTCGGCAGCTCTAGCTGCTGTACCACAGCGCTGCCCAGCTAATATTTTATGCGGTGCTAGTACAACATGAAATCCGCTACTAACCTCCTCCTCTACGGCAGGCGCAGCGTCTCGGTCAGCCAATCGCGTGCGACACGGGAACGCTCGCAAAACCGTCAGCACTGTCATGAGGAAGAGAGAAAAAGTGTTTCCTTACGACGGGTTATACAGTCTAATACACGCATCTCTGCAGTGTGATGGGTGATGAAGCCTTACGCTGTGTTGTAGTGTCCCATCGGCCCCCCAGGTAGCCCACCACCTCGCTCGTGGTCAAGTGACAGTGAAAGTCCTGATGGGAAAAAACAAAACGAGTGTGTAAACCATGAGGGAGCACACCAGAGTGAAATCTAGCCGCATCAGATCCAATTAAACTGAAGAACTTAGAAACACTGATATAAATCACACCCGTGACGACTTTTATTATCGTTATTTATTTCTAACTTGGAAAGCAAAGACATACTGTAGATTCCAAATAATAGACAGAGAAACTAATAGACAAAGACTTACAGTAAGTGTTACTGAAACTAAAACACTGAGACTCGCCATGTTCGTACAAGAACTGCGGTGAAAATATTTTCCAAATTCTTGCTAAATTAAAGGCTATGTCCTATGCAAAAATCAACTTTTTGTCATGTTTAAATATTCAGATGAGTCTCTAATGTGTGTGTGTGTGTGTGTGTGTGTGTGAATAAACAAAAAAAAACATTCCCCTTTACCATGGTTGTATTGAGTGTTGCTTAAACAAGCTAATTAATGGAGGCTTAAACAAGCCCCTCCCCCAGCTTGATGCTTAATTCTGCTGTTTTCTGAAGGGGCGTGGCTCAGGGGTAGCTCATGTAAACAGGCATTGAAAAAGCACATAAACTTCATAAATAATAAATTATGTGACCTGTAAATTGAGAAATGGATGAATGCAGGATACATTCATGTTCAAATGACCACTGCAGAAATTGTGCAGTAGTGAGGACTTCATGAACTTTTTAAATAATAAAATTGTAAACATTAGGCATAAAATTGAGGCTTTGAAACCAGACAATGTAATTGATGCAAATGTTAAACTAACCATGTCAGATCGGAACCTAGAATACTTTACTCCCCTTGAAGAGAATGAATTAATTTCACTCATCTCTTCTGTAAATTCATCAACCTGTATATTAGATCCTATCCCGACACATTTTCTAAAACAGATAACAGAATCCCTGTTGAAAATAATTAATTCTTCACTCAGCAGTGGGTATGTTCCAAAATCCTTTAAATTAGCAGTTATTAAACCACTAATTAAGAAGTCTGACCTTGACCCCTGTCAGCTGTCCAATTACAGGTCGATATCAATCCTCCCCTTTATCTCTAAGATTCTGGAAAAGATAGTAGCAGAGCAGCTCTGCTCATATCTACATAGAAATAACATACATGAACTGTAACAGTCAGGATTAAGGCCTCATCACAGCACAGAGACAGCACTCATTAAAGTAGTAAACGACCTCCTATGGGCCTCTGATCAGGGTTGCATCACTATGCTTGTGTTACTCGATCTCAGTGTAGCTTTTGATACCGTTGATCATAGTATTCTTTTTCACAGATTAGAAAATGTAGTAGGAAATAAGGGAACTGCCCTCTCCTGGCTCAGAACCTATTTGACTGATCGTTATCAGTATGTAGATTTAAATGGTGATTATTCTGCATGTTCTCTAGTGGAGTTTGGTGTTCCACAGGGTTCGGTTTTAGGCCCACTGCTTTTTTCCCTTTACATGCTTCCTTTGGGCAACATAATTCATAATCATGATATTAGTTTTCATTGTTATGCTGATGACACACAGTTATACATCTCAGCAAAACCAGATAAGAGAAACCAGCAAATTTGAGCAATGCGTAAAGGATACAAGAGACTGGATGCTAATTAACTTCCTTCTGCTTAATCCTGATAAGACAGAAGTTCTAGTCATAGGACCGCATGCAGCTAGAAGCAAGATTTTAGATCACACTAACTTAAGATGACCTTTTTGTTCTATCTAGTGCAACAGTAAAAGACCTCGGTGTTATTATAGATTCTAGTCTTTCATTTGAAGCTCATGTAGACAATATCAACCAGAAGATACGAGCACATCACCCCTATCTTATCTTCACTTCATTGGGTCCCTGTGAAATTTCGCATTGATCTTAAAATACTACTTTTGACATATAAAGCATTAAATGGTCTCGCGCCGCAGTGTCTGAGTGAACTGCTAGTGTCTTACGACGCCTACTTCATTCAAAGGATGCAGGCTGCTTATCAGTACCTGCGTATTATGAAAAATAAAGCAGGAGGCGGAGCTTTTTCTTACAAAACTTTCTTTAAATGACGACTCAAGATATATCTGTTTCTTCAATACTTGGACTAATTAGAAAGTCCCAAAGTTATGGAATAGTCTTCCAAATAGTGTTCGGGACTCAGACACAGTCTCAGTGTTTAAGTCTAGGCTAAAAACCTATTTATTTAACCAAGCATTGTGTAAATAGATTTGCCTTAGATAAAGGAGCAGATCTGGGGGACTCATGGACGTAGAGTATTCTGGTGAACTGGTATGTTTAGATTCTGTCTTCCCCACTCTCACTGATCACTCAGGTTTGTGAGGTGATTGGTTGCTTTACATCTCAGTTCCCCCTCATGTCTGTGTTTCCTTCTGGCTCTCCCTTTTAGTTATGCTGTTATAGTTAGTTGTGCTGAAGTCCCTGCTTGCACTCTGCACTAAATATACATTCACCTTATACATTGTGACTGTGACCATACCTAACTGTTATCTCTCCCCCTATCTCTCTTTCCCTCTCTCTGTCGAGCTACAGATCGTTCCTGAGCTGCCATTGATCCATACTCCCTCTGGACCTGTCTGACTCATCCTGGTGCCCCGCTTCTGGTTAGAGATCTCGTCACATGGATGGCTCTTTGGGATGCGTGTGGTGTCTGGGGACGGTTTCACTCTACTATGAAGACGGTTCTGGCCTCGACTGATGTTGACAGCCGTTTCTCTGCGGACTTGGCTACAGTCGCTCGATAGTTCAGGACTGGAATTTCCTACAAGTCCACCTGAGCCTCCAACAACTACCTGGACTCCATATTAACATCAATTAACATCTGTTAACAACTGTCATACTGAACTGTCTGCCACCTAACACACAGTATGAATGCAGATCAATTCCTGCTTTCTGTTTCACCCAGATGAGGATGGGTTCCCTGTTGAGTCCGGTTCCTCTCAAGGTTTCTTCCTACTGCCATCTCAGGGAGTTTTTCCTTGCCACTGTCGCCCTCGGCTCGCTCATCAGGGACTATCTGACTATTTTGTTTCATACACATTCACATTTCATACAAACTTAAATAATTCTTTTGATTGTGTAAAGCTGCTTTGCGACAATGACAATTGTTAAAAGCGCTACACAAATAAAATTGAATTGAATTGAAATGAAACAAAGGTATGTAAATTTGACGAAAAAACAGGACATGATTCTTGGCAATATTTTGCACACTTTATTTGTATGTTTTTTGTGTGTGTATTTATTCATTGCGCAGTGTTTACCATGAGCAGCAGGACGTTGCTGGAGACGGCGACGTTAAATGGCTGGAAGCGGTTGATGGCGGAGAAGGCGGACAGCTCCACCAGCGTGTGAGGATCTCTGAGGACATACAGTATATATCACAATAAACAATGACATCATGCGTATTGTTACATTTAGCTACCATTTATATCATTATCAGATGACAATTTAATAATACATATACATAAGCATAGGAGGGGTGTTCGAGTCAAACCGGGACTTTTGATTGTGCAGAATAACAGAAAACAGTTCTGAGAGTTAAAAAAAATAGTGCTTGGACACCATCAAGGTAGAAAGTTTTGCTGTGTGACTCTATACATTATGTTGTGTATAATAACTCTGCGCTGTCACATTTCTATCAGTCACGTGTCACATGACGGCTTCACTACCTAGCGATGTCTCTGGTTCCCAGTGTGCAGTATCTGACCGGGATTCTCTCTCGGTCTCCTCTCCTGTGCACCACACTGACGTCTGTAACACACACACACACACACACACGTTAAAATCTCAAACATCGCATTGTCCGAGTTTCCTCCAAAGCAGAAACTCTTCTCATTAGCCAGATTCACACACACACACACACATACACACACAGACACAGTTTTGCTCACCGTGGTACTCTAGCTTGGATTTCCGGTTTCTTTCGTCTGTCGCAATCGTGGCCTTTCCCTCGTCCTCCTCCTCGTCTCCCATCTCGTCTTCCTCTCCTTCACTGGCGAGACTCTGGAGACACAGAACGGACAGATCAGCTGGAGCTACGCCTGAGCAGGTGTTGTACTCCAGAAAATACGGTAATGCTGAAGATCCTGGCTGATAAACCCTCACCATGTCAGCACTGGGCTGGTATTTATGCAGCCAGCTGGTTTTATACTGGGCCAGTTTCTGCCCGCGGTAGCGAACCGACGCCCAGCCGCATCCCGACTTCTTGGCAGGATTGACCAGGCGCTTGCAGTGTGTCGCCCAGGCGCTCGGCGAGTTGAAGATCTGTCCCGTCTCCACCCAGCGGATCTTCCCGTCGGTCAGCAGGTCGCCCACAAAGTTCTTTCCCTGCGCAGAAGAGACAGCGTGAAGAAATTCATGCGTGATGTGACCAAAACCAAGAGACGTTCCTATCATACGGGACCTCCAACATGTCACCCTGTCCATCACAGTGTGTGTCTCCGAGAGCTCATGTACGCACAAAAGACTGGACTTCATTTTCATCTCCCCTGAGGTGTTGCACAAGTGTCGCCCTCCGCCCTGATCGAGTTAGTGATCTGTTTACATGCTGGAATTTGAAACTCATCGACCCTCAGTACCAGGTAGTGTATGGACAGGACGGCGTCTCCCGGCTCCACCAGGCCGTCTTTAAGCAGCACGCGTAGTGTGATTCCCCTCCGAGTCAGCACCGAGCCTCGTCCCGAAGACACCCGGAGCTCGGCTTCCTCTCCTCCGCTCAGCTCCTCATCATCCTCGTCCACTCCTTCGTCCACCAGCGGAGGCGAGGACGGTGGCTCAGAACCTGAGTGAGGAGACGCACAAACACACAACACGATGAGATAAGGATGAGATAAGCAGCAGGATGAGGAGCTCGACACGGGAAAGTGGGTCGGACGTGGGTCAGATCGCCGACTCTGAGCTTCTGAAGCTCAGGATTTTAACTCAAATTACAGGATTAGCAGTAAAAGACTATATTTTAATAAAATGTTCCTATGTTAAGATGAGAATTTGAATCAAAGCAAAAACAGGTACTGTGTTATAAATTGTTTATTAAAGCCTCCGGGATAGAAACCAGCGTCAGGATGGAAAAACTCAACAGGAAGTCGTGTGTGTAACAGGAAACAGTGTTATTTCACTACTCCATCACCTCCAGGTTGGACTATTGTAACGCCTCACTGTCTGGTTGTTCAGCTAAGTGTATAAACAAGCTTCAGTTTCCTGAACCAGAAGATACGATCACGTCACCCCTCATCTTATCTGCACTGCATTGGCTCCCTGTGGAATTTCACAACAATTTTAAAATACTACTTTTGATGTATAAAACATTGAATGGTCTCACGCCGCAGTATCGGAGTGAACTCCTAGTGTCTTACCATCCGGCACGCCTACTTCCATCAAAGGATGCAGGCTGCTTTTGAAGTGTTTTTTTTTTCTCTTTCTTTTCTTTTCTGAAAAAAAGATCTCGCTTCCCTAAAAATTTCAAGTTGATAACTTCCGCTGTTTCGGAGAGATGATTTTATATGTGGCCCCAAAATGGCCATTTTGCAATGTTATATTGTCGCGTCATCATTTTAAATTATTCATATTTCTTTCTGAGTGTTGATACTAAAATTGGTGTAAGTGGTGGACGCTTCTAGAAGCAAATAACCTGTAAGAATGGTTGTTTAAAAAAAAAAAAAAAAATCTGTAGTGTCTGTAACCATGTCATAATCACGTCGCGATATCTTAACAATTTAGCATTTTAGAATAATACACTTCAGTTTTATGTCCTGATGTAAATTCTAAAGTTTCATCTAAATGACAGTTAAAATCGTTGAAAGATTTGAATTTTTTTTTTAAAAGTTACAAACACTCCAGACATAAAACATAATAAAAATATAAATGTGTATGCTTATTTAGAAAAAATGAAGCATGGATCGGGAGATGAGAAGCATTCTGTTTTTATGTAAAATCGTCTTCTACGATCTGGTCTGAATTTTTTAAATCACTTTTATACCCAGGTGAGAGACATCTTTTTGCTCCTGCAGCAGTGAGATCTGACTCTACTGATGCTCATCATCATGTCCTGCTTTGTTCTCCTGCGGCCTCCTGGATTCTAACACCGATCACATTCTAACCACACACACACACACACACACACACATACACTATATATATATATATCATGATTTAATATCAATTCTCACCCATTTCACCAAATCCCTCGCTTTTATTTCTCCTATTAATTTATACGCTTGATTTTCCCCCCTTCTGTATGAAAGCGGTTACTCCCGGGCTCCGTCCCAAACCGCACACTAGCCTACTAAATAGCAGCCCAGAAGAGCGCGTCACCCATAAAGCCGCTTCATCATTATCCCGTGCACTTTTAATACGGCAGCACGCGGTTTGGAACGTAGCCATGGCTACCGTTTTCGCCGTCGCGTTAATTAAGCGTCAGCATTTTTTACTACGGAAGTGGTCTGGATTTAGCGACGCGAATGATGATAATGGTGCTTTACAACGTGTATAAAGACACTGTAACATTTTATATCTGAATAAAACACGTTCCCAACCACTTTATCCCGCTTCCCATGCCGCCATTTTTCCCCCTAAGGAAAAAGGTAAATGCGTTTCGGGTTTGTCGATTCGGCACGATGTGATAGCCCGAACTTTATTACAGCTGTAACTTTAATATTACATTTTAAAACTACCTTAAGGTCACGGTAACGTATATCCTTGGAGTGTATTATTTTTACAGCTGACCTTCGGTAAACAGGTTATTAATCGAGGTGAATAAAATAAGCTATTCTGTACGTGTAGGATAAACGGAGCGTTACGGTAGCGTGATATTGTTTGCCGTCCATTAATCAGCCACTAGATGGCGACAGGATGGCGTTTTCTGTATCAACATCAGAAACAGTTTTGTTTAGGTATATACTGGAGGTACAATTTCATTATCATTGCACAGTACATAGCAAGTAAAGTGCAAATAGTAGTGTATATACATCCTGGCAAATACTGGCATTATGCAAAGTATAAGTTGCAGTTGTTACACGCACGCGCACACACACACACACACACACACACACATACTGTATATATATATATATATCCCCTCATTGTAGTACCCTATACTGACAGAAAAATACAGAATTGTTGACATTTTTGCAGATTTATTAAAAAAGAAAAACTGAAGTAACACATAGTCCTAAGTATTCAGACCCTTTGCTGTCTAACCCTAACCCTAGTATTAAGTAGAAGCACCCTTTTGATCTAATACAGCCATGAGTCTTTTTGGAAAGGTGCAACAAGTTTTTCACACCTGGATTTGGGGATCTTCTGCCATTCCTCCTTTCAGATCCTCTCCAGTTCTGTCAGGTTGGATGGTAAACGTTAGTGGACAGCCATTTTCAGGTCTCTCCAGAGATGCTCAATTGGGTTTAAGTGAGGGCTCTGGCTGGGCCATTCAAGAACGGTCACGGAGTTGTTGTGAAGTCACTCCTTCGTTATTTTAGGCCCAGTCTGAGGTCCTAAGCATTCTGGAGAAGGTTTTCGTCCAGGATATCCCTGTACTTGGCCGCATTCATCTTTCCCTCGATTCCAACCAGTCGTCCTGTTCCTGCAGCTGAAAAACACCCCCACAAGCATGATGCTGCCACCACCATGCTTCACTGTTGGGACTGTATTGGACAGGTAATGAGCAGTGCCTGGTTTTCTCCACACATACCACTTAGAATTACGGCCAACAAGTTCATCAGACCAGAGAATCTTATTTCTCACCATCTTCGAATGCTTTAGGTGTTTTTTTAAAAAACATTCATGTGTCTTGCACTGACGAGAGGCTTCCGTTGGGCTCGCTGACAACCACAGTGATCTTTGGGTTCTTCTTTACCTCTCTCACCAAGGCTCTTCTCATCCAATACCTCAGTTTGGCTGGACGGCCAGCTCTAGGAAGGGTTATGGTCGTCCCAAACGTCTTCCATTTAAGGATTATGGAGGCCATTGTGCTCTTAGGAACCTTAAGTGCAGCAGAACTTTTTTTGTAACCTTGGCCAGATCTGTGCCTTGCCACAATTCTGTCTCTGAGTTCTTCAGGCAGTTCATTTGACCTGATGGCTGCAATATAACAAAGAGTGAAAAATTGATGGGGGTCTGAATACTTTCCGTACCGATAGATAGATAGATAGATAGATAGATAGATAGATAGATAGATAGATAGATAGATAGAGTATATGATGAACAAAAAAAAAAAATTAACCAATTTCACTCATCTCTTCTGCAAATTCATCAATCTGTGTGTTAAATCCTATACCTACATTTTCTCAGGCATATAGTACCAGCAATGATATAGCCCCTGTTAAAAATAATCAGACACCATTGATCATAGTTTTCTTCTTTACGGATTGGAAAATGTAGTAGGAATTAAGGGAACGGCCCTCAGACTTATCATCAGGTTTCCACTAGGATTTCAGCATGTCTGGCAGACATCTCATAATGGATGGCAGCTCATCAGCTCAAGCTCGATCTGAGTAAAACCGAACTGCTGTTCATCCCTGGCGATTCATTCCCAGGTCAAGACCTTGTGATATCCCTGGCCAACAATCAGATTGTTCAGCCACTGCCCACAATCTTGGGGTAACTGTGGACAACAACTGTCATTTTCCCCACACATCGCTGAGAGAGATGTATATAATCTATTTATGACCTTACTTGCTCTTGTCGATTTCTTCTTTACAACATCAGAAGAATCTGCCAATGTCTTTCTTCGCAGGCTATTCAGGTGCTTGTTCAGTCCCTTGTTATTTCATGAGTGGACTACGGCACCTCACTCCTGGCAGGTCTGCCCCTGTCCATGATTCGTCCTCTGCAGCTGATACATAATGCAGCAGCATGTCTCGTTTTCAACCTTCCCAAGTTCGCCCACACCACACCACCCCACTTCACCACTCCCTGCACTGTTTTTCTGTAGCTGTCCACATCAAATTCAAAACCCTGGTGCTTGCCTACAAAGCTAAAAATGGCCCTGCACCTCTCTGCTCTAATCACACAACGCACTGCAGTTCTCCAGCTCTGCTCGCCTTGTTCCACCATCTCTCAGAGTCAAGGGAGACATTCATCCATCCAGACTCTTTTCTGTTCTGGCACCTAGATGGTGAAACAAACTTCCTCTCGATGTCCGTACGGTGGAGTCTTTGACGACCCTTAAACGACGACTCAAGACGTATCTGTTTCTTCAATACTTGGACTAATTACAAAGCCCCAAAGTTATGGAATAGTCTTCCAATTAATGTTCGGGACTCAGACTGTGGAAAAGTCTTATTGTTTAAGTCTAGGCTAAAAATCTATTTATTTAGACATTTTATTTAGATTTATTTTATTTTCGTAAATAGATTTGCCTTAGGTAAAGGAGCAGATCCGGGAGACTCATGGACTTAGAGTATTATAGTGAACAGGTATGTTTAAATGCTGTCTTCCCCACTCTCATTGATCACTCAGGTTTGTTAACGATGAAGTAATTGGTTGCTTTACATCCCAGTTCCCCCTCCTGTCTGTGTTTTCTTCTGGCTTTCCCTTTTAGTCATGCTGTCATAGTTAGTTATGCCGGAGTCCAGGCTTGCATTCTGCACTAAACATACAGGGAATAAAAAGTACAGAGTTCAGTTTAGGCTGTTTAAACACTTGTTCATTGCAATTATTCCAGTAGGACTCTATTGTGTACACTATTGTACTTCTAGTGTGTACATAATGTTCATCCCCTGAACCAATCCTTTAAATAATAACAAAATTAATACTACTACTACTACTACTACTACTACTACTACTAATAATAATAATAATAAACATTTACACTTAGATTTTAGGTAGATTTTTTTATATGAAAGATTGGCAATCAGTAATGATTTGATGATCTATTTGGTGTCTAAGATTTTCTTCTTTAAATGATCTTCAGCTACAATTGGACAGTTTTTGTATTTCCATCATGTCTAAAGCTTTCTTGTATTATTTAAACATAATTCCTAACATATTATAAATTTCTGTACCTTTAAATGTCAAGGAAACTTTTTATTTATTTATTTACTTACCTGAAAACAGTTTTAATGACATGTTTGGTTAATTTGGTTTAATTATATGTCATTAGTTTTAGCCATCCCTAAAACCTTTATATATAAAACATTCTCTTATTCTCATTCCATTATCAGTGAATCCTGCCAAGCATCCAAATTTACCAGATTTTTTCCCCTCCCTTCAAATGACAAGATTGTATGAGCTCTCAGAAATTCCCTGCAGTCCAGAGGTTAACATCTGCAATCTAAACCTCATGTAAATCTGTGTATATTAATAGGTAAGATTTGGAGCAGAAGGAGATCTGTATCACACCCAAGGAGCCGCACTCATCCGTGTAAACATGTGACACACGACAGAAATCATAAAATATTCCAAATATGTCTAGAACACAGCGGATACGAGCCCAGCTGCCCTCCTGCTACTACGAGGGATTTCTGGAAAAGAGGTCTTTAAGAAGTAGAGTGAGTGGGCCAGGTCTGTTGGCTCCTCCTTGTTAGGACTCACCTGTCGAAAAACACCTGAACACACTGTTTCGAGCGTGTGTCTTCAGGTCCACGCAGGTGTGGTGTATTAACGTGTCAGTAGAGACTACAGGTGTGTGTTTGCGCGTGTGTGTGTCTGTGTGTGTGCGCGAGCCCTGCTACCTGCACCGGCGATGAGGCGCGCACAGCGGAAACGAGCCCAGCTGCCCCCCTGCTACTACGAGGGATTTCTGGAAAAGAGGTCTTTAAGAAATAGAGTGAGTTTCATCTCTTATTAAAGCATGATTTGTTTATTTATTTATTTTTAAATATGTGCATTTATTTTAGACTCATGCTTAATTAAATCAGTTTAGTGTTTATTTTGTCACTGATCTCTGAATTGATATCCAGGACATCTGGAGAACTCAAATGGCATAAAAGATACATAACCTATTCATAACCTGTACTGTGAAATGTGTATTTAGTTCCAGTAAAATATGTACAGTGAGTGTAACAATACACACCTGCCACAATTAAAAGTCAAGTTAATTGTAACATTATTGTAGATAGGTAGATAGATATATAGAGGCACGGGGGCGTAGTTGTTAGCTAGGTGTCTCCTTACAGCTCAGGTTCGATTCCCACTTCGGAGTCTGTCTGCATGGAGGTTGTATGTTCTCCCCGTCCTTGGTGGGTTTCCTCCGGGTACTCTGGTATCCTCCCACAGTCCAAAGACATGCACATTAAGCTAATTGGCGATCCCAAATTGCTGTGTGTGAATCTGCGTGTGTGTGAATGCTGACTGGAGGTCCTGCCACTACAGCAATGGTTACCACTGGCCTCCACGGTCCGCCGTTGCACTACAGTGGTTCATGGATTTGATGGATGTGATAGATAGATAGATGTAGTACTTTATTAATCCAAAGAGAAATTGTATCATTACAGAAGCCAGTTCACAGATTATAAAACAAGTAAGCAACAATCAATGATGACAACAAAAAAAAAACATTAAAAAAAATATATATAATTTCAGGTGCATTAATGAGGCAAAAATGGTGACAAATAATACCAGTATACTGTTTCTATGTACACGTGCATGATGATGTGTATACAGGCAGGAATGAAACTGTACATTAAGGTACATCAGCAAGTAGAAATAGTAATAAAAGAGAGAATGAAATAAATGAAGGACGTGACCATAGTGCAATAAAGACAGAATGTATATGAACCTATTTCTAGTGGTGTCAGAGAGCAGAGTTATTGTAAAGTCTAATTGCAGTTGGTAGAAAAGATACTGAGTCAGAAAAGAACGAAAACATTTTGAACATTTGAATAAGGAAAGAATTCAAAGAGGTCCTTTTTTTTTAATTTCTGAATTACAAGCAATATAAAAAAAATGCAAAATTTTTTTCTTCCATATTTGCAAATGGCAATTTCTACAAACAGTAAACATGGAGTTGACCTAAACATTACGAGCTTCATAGCAGAAACAGAGCTCCAAAATGTCCAATAGTTAAAAAAAAAAAAAAAAACACTACAGGCACATTTGGTCGACGCTTTTATCCAAATAGACTTTCAGATGATGCAGGACAGAGTCGAGGTAAAACACTGTACACCTGAGCACTTGGAGGTTAAGACTCGAGACTTGCTCAAGACAGCACTGGAATCTGAATTCATGATCTTCAGCATTAAAGCTTAAAGGGGCATAACTGTCCATTAAGGAACACTTACAGTATTAACATTTACATTGTTACTGTCCTTTTTCATATTTCACTGAAATTTTCACTGAAAAAAGTCTAGAAGAGTAGATACAGTTTACGAGTTCTGTAGATCCGCTGTACATTTCTAGTCTGATATGAACACTGAGATTGCAGGCTGCAGTTGCTATGTTGTGATGTTTACATACTGTAATTAGGCGTTAACAAGGAAATTTATTTATGATACATATTTCATATTGTACATTAACAGTGCCACATTTTCTCTGGTATCACTTCCTTGGTATCAATTAAAATTCTTTACCTAAACATGAAGCATAAAAGTTCTCTTACGTAACAGATGATTGGATAATTAAAAGATAATTATTGATGAAAGCACTCTCATTACTCAGGATTCTTAATTCTGAATAATCAGTGGAGACTCAGGCTTCCTTGTTTTGTTCTCAGAACTCAAACACTTTACCACAAATGATCTCACAGCATTCCTGAACAGCAGTTGTTTACACTTCTTTCATGTCCATTGTTTTCACTCCTCCTCCAAATGTGCCATTTCTGTGTCTATGTAAATCCAGATAAAACAATCTAAGAGAGGGCTCTTCTTATAAAAATATATATCTGGCTTGTTTAAACCCTGGCCAATACTAACATGGAACAAAACAGGAATACAAAGTGAATTTTGCATATTTTTTGAATAACATAATAGTTTCCTTGTGCTTTATGTTGGACGAATCACAGTTAGTTAGACAGTGGGTATAAAATGTCTCCTCATCCCCGTTTTTGTAAAGTCATTTTTAAAAATGAAACCAGGAACTCATATCTGATCTCACCACCTTTAATGTGATATAGTGAGATTTCCCTGAAATGTTTCTCAATCTTCAATCTTTTTCACATGAAAAAGGCAATAATAAGATAAGATAAGTCTTTATTAATCCCGAAAGAAATTGTTTCTCCAGTGGCTGCATATTCAAAAGACGCTCACCCTCCATCCAAGCTCTACTACATTTTTGGCTGATGAAACTTTTCAGCCATCGTTCTAACAAAGATATTTAGTATAAAACCACGACAACTTATCACACAAAGAATACAAGTACAGTGGAATCTTGGATTACAAGCATAATTTGTTCCGGAAACGGGCTTGTATTCCAAAAACACTCGTAAACCAAATAGACTTGTCCCATAAGAAATAATGAAAACTCAGATTATTCGTTCTACAGCCCAAAACAGTAAATACATCAAAATAATTAATACAACATATAAAGTAAAAATAAAACAATTTATTTCAGGCGCTGTGTATTTGTATGTGTGTGTGTGTGGAATTAGCCCCTCGCCTTGTCTTAAACAATTTGTTATTTTTTACTTTACAGCAGTGATTCCGTTAGTATGCTCACACGAGTATCATTAGAGAGATTTATTTTTTTCCTGTTAAAACAGTGTTTGCATTGTGTATGTTAGTTGTGAAACTTAAAAGTGAGGTGTGGGAGGGAGAAGGAGTTTTACTGTTTAAGACGAGGCGAGGGGCTAATTCCACACACACACACGCATACAAATACACGGAATGTATTACAGAAATTTATTTTTACTTTGTAGAGTCTCATTGATTCTCATTGATTCAAATAAATATTTTTAATTAACTTGTACAGATTATCCTTCTTGTCTCTCATTCCTCAAACTTGTTCGGTCGTTTCAGCTGCATGAAACGGTCCAATAAAAAACAAAAACAAAGAAAGTATGACTTCAGATAGGAGAGAATAGTAGTAGTGTGCTAGTTAAAAAGGAAATGATTTAAAATGAAACAACCTATGTTTTTTTTCTCATAATATTCAGAAAATTATAATTACATTTTATTCAGAAAATAAAAGAAATTTACCAAAAAGTCTTAGAAATAAGGAGGGTACAAACCGAAATTCTCCAGATTTGTATTTTTTGGCAGTTTTTGGCGTCTTTTCCCCCCCCCAAATTGAAGCTGTTTAGCCTACGGGTCGCAGGTTGGGACGAGTCAACATGGCAAACAAGGTCACAGTGATAAATAAGTGTTAAAAGTAATTTTATATATATAATAAATAATTAAGGGATTTTGATATATGATGGAAGAATATGTTAACAAAATTCCAACGTTGCAGTATAAACTCCAATTATTAATGTGATGTCACAGTTTAACCTTAACTTTATTATAATAATAAATCTGATTTGCTAGTTATAATACTACACCACATACTAAAAAGTGTGAAGGTCATAAATGTTTTTCTGTTTACTTTGTGTAGACCAGTCGGAAGCTCTGGGCTGCACTGTGTGGGGACGCGCTGTTCTTCTACAACAACAAGAAGGACTGTGACGTATGTCCATGTTTTTGTTTTTTTAACATTGTATTCTTAAGCTTTTTTATCCACTGTAATGAGATTTATTGACATTTTGTCTGTGTCTGCTACTAGTATGTGGAAAAGCATGAACTGGTAAACTTCATCTCTCTGACGGACAACCCAAGTCTCGATCGTAAACTAGATGCAGCCAGATTCCAGCTGCGCCTAAAGGAAGACGACATCTACCTCACGGTGAGAGGTTCAGATACTGTATGATGCATGATCATTAGACATGTATTTTTATAATTTTTTCATTTTTACAGTTGGAACAACAATTCAATGATCGGGTGAGACGATGTGTGACCGTTCCCCAAGCCAAAGTAGCACAATCTAAAAATATATCAATTCCAATAAGATCCATGTCAATGTATTTGCAAAGTCATATATTACAGTTGGAGACATCATGAAACCTCGTAATTAGCTATTAATTGATTTGTTAATATAAATCACATAAAAGATACAACTCTTTACACACACAAAATTTTTTTATAAACTATAGATATAATATAAAATTAGACCTGTGTTACTGACAGAGCTGGAGAACCCATCAAAATCAAGAACTCAACAGTGATCTGGTATAAAATTGAATAATAGAGTATATCACACTGTTCATTTTGCATATGATTACACAGTTAATGTGTAATATTTACTAATGAATATTTTTTTTAATTGTTAATTGTCATGTTTTAAGGCTCCGAGTCTAGAAGACTGTGAGCTGTGGAAAGGCTTCATCTTGTCCGTGGTGAAGGTCAGTACGGCTTTTCATAGACACTCGCATGGTTTAGGGTTACATGCTTGTTTTGTTCTACTCTTCTCCTGTTGAGGTTATGGCATGCGTTCAGGCTTGTCCTCTAATTCCCCAGTACAGTGGAACCTCGGTTTGCGAGTAATGCGGTTTTGCGAGCGTTCCACAAGACGAGCAAAGATTTTTAATAAATTTTGACTTGGAAAACGCGTACTGAGTATCATGTATCACGCATGCACTTCTTGTTTTGATGCCGAGCATTACGCGATCACAACTGAGCCAATGGTTTTTCTCTCTCTCTTGCGCTGCGGTCTTGTGGGTAATCGTCTCCCCTGCTCTGTCTTAGTGCTCGTCTCTCACTGATCAAATTAACATCCGTGCACGCATGTACTGTTTACTATAACACTGTAACCACGCGTGTGCGCGTGAAACATCGAGTTCCATTATTTTTTATGGGGAAATTCAATTTGGTTTACGAGGGTTTTGATATTCAAGCCCGCTTCCGGAACGAAGTACGTTTGTAATCCAAGGTTCCACTGTATATTCGAGTCTTACTGATTGATATTGATATTATTTGGTGTGATCTACCAAACCCCATTGCAACACTACATGAAATTGTTTACAAGCCCAAGACTGCAACTTGCACTCCCTTGTTCTCCAGTTTCCTCGTTCTTCTTATTCTTTTTAATAAATGTTGGGCGGTGCCAGATTATTGTAGACATTTTGTCTTGTTCCTTCATAACCAAATGATTTACTGGCCATTTGATTGTTATTAAAATAATAAGCACAAGCAAACCGTGCTGCCACGGTCCAGAAGAGGAACATTCTGACAAACAAGATGAGATCAAAAATGTTAAAAATATCTGAATTTTGTTTTGTGTAATTCTGAAAAAACTGCCTGTTGTTAGTTTCTACTTCCACCTGCTATTATTTGGAGAAACCCTGCACATGCAGTAAATGAAGGTTTTGGGGTTTGGGTGCTCTCCATTTGGAGTTCGTTGGTTTATCATTACTGAAGATATGAATAGAAGTTAGATTAGGAATGAGAGTTGAATGCAGATGTTTGTGTCCCACAGCTGCAAGTTCCCACCTCCCTCAACCTGCTGCCTGGTCAGGTTCACATGCTGAGAGAAGCGGTGGAGAAAGAGAACGAGAGACTTAAAGAGATCGCTGAACAAGCTTCTAAAGCAGCAGCTACACCAGACACTAATCATAACATGCCTGTACTGTCTGAAATGCCAGCGTAAGTTCAGACTCCTTTTCTTATCGGCTAATCTGGTCAAGAACAGATCACACACATGTCCTTATTGGTTAATATTCTAGTGTATATTTAGACCCCTGTTCAGATTGGCTGATTGTCCAGATATTGGTTTAGATATAGGTTTATGAGCACAGGTTTAGAGCAGGGTTTGTCCTTATTCGCCAGTGTGCAAAAGTTTAGATTCCACGTTTGGTCCTGACTCCTGATATTATTTTATGATATGCTGGTGTAAGTTCAGACTTACAGCCTTTAGAGCTGACACCCAAACTTTACCATTAAAATTCTACTGTATAGAGACTCTTACTGTATAGAGACTCAGTAGAGACTCTTGGTCTTTTTTTGGTTAATAACAGTGCAGACTGTAGATGCTCATATACAGTACATGCTCATTTATATTGCTTTTTATATATATAATATATAATTATATAATTTCTGTAGGCTTGAATGTGTTATTGCAGCTATTCCTGGCTAAAGTCCTGTATACAAACTGTGTGTGGTTCTGTAGGTGCTTTTACAAACTGGCCCGGATTGAAGTGCAAACCTTTTTGGAAAAGCACAAAGATAAAGGAAACATGCTGCTCAGACCTAGCCGAGATGGAACCTGTTTTGCTGTCACTACTCGGCAGGAGCTCAACGGGTAACACACACACACACACACACACACACACACACACACACACACACACACACACACACACACACACACACACACACCAGTTAAACCAGTTTCCCAACCCTGGTTCTAGGAGGCCACGTGTCCTACACATTTTAGTGTTTTCTCAGCTCCCACCATACCTGATTTTAATTTTCATTCATTTTTAGACATTCATTCGGGTCTCCAGTCTGCGATTACAAACAAAAACAGTGGGGAAAAAAAACATAATCTTATTTTTGTTCTTTTTCCATGGCTAATTAGATTTTCCCCCTAATGTGACATCATATAAGATCATCCCCTTCCCTGGTTTGTTGCTCAGCCCTGCAGTTCTCTGAAGGGGCGTGGCTCAGCAGTAGCTCATTTACCTAAACATCTGTTGGAGAATAGACATATATTTTGAACTCTGAGATCTGTGTTAACTTGTTAAAGAAATAGTATACTATGGGACCTTATTATTTTTAATTATTAGCTAATTGACAGCCTTTTTCTGAATTGAACACTAAACTGTGCAGGATCAGAATGAAGAACCACCGGTTTAGACCACAATGCATGCACATACTCACAATCCTAGTCACCTGCGTACACACTCGCATACAGTGAAATTAAAGGTTAAAAATAGATCAAAAAAATAAACATCTTACTCAGACAAAAAAACAAAACATAAAAACAACCGGTATCAAGGCAGACACGTTAAGGTACTTACACAGAAGCGCTATGTGGATGCCTGTGTGCTCCCTGTTGACTGTGTGCTGTTGGTGTTAACGCTGTACAATGAAATGAAAACAACTTTGCAAAATCTTCTCTTTCATTTAATTTCTTTTTTTCTCTCTTGCCTAACAGGCCAGTTTTCCAACATTACAAAGTGACACGGATCCCTGATGGAGGATTTGCCATTGCTGTAGACAATCCAGTGAGTAGGAATGGACAACTTCGAACTTTCTCATGAGATCAAACGACTTTTGTACGAATCTGATTTGATATTTTAGATATACAGTACCAGTCAAGAGTTTGGACACAAGTTTGGACTTATTTTCTATATTCTAAAACAGGATTTTTCAAAATGATTAAATAACACATGAAAATTAAGGTAATTAAATACAACAAACAACAGTCAGTTGTTATTTTAAGACTTGAAGGTCAGCTGTTCTGGAACAGTTCTTATAAGAACAGTATTGTCAAGTGCATTTCCAAAGCCAGGAATGCGAGACCGAAACTCACAGTAGCTCTGCTGCAGAGGAGAAGTTCATTTAGAGTCACCAGCCTCAGAAATCACCAATTAACAACCAGCACCTCAGATTAGAGCCGTTATGAAGCTTTACAGAGCAGAAGTAGCAGATACTGTACATACCAGTGTGTTTTTTGAGAGGGTGGGGGGGGAAAAAAGAATTAAACACTGCACTCATTTCTTCCAGATTCCTTGCAAAACGCTCCACGATGTGATTAACTATCTGATAGAGACAACTGGAGGAACTTATAAACCCTTGGTTCTGGAGCACACGTATGAAGAGACCATCAGTAAGACACTCATATAAAATTACATGAATACATGAAGGGTGTATTTGAATGAAAAAGATGACAACATTCTGGCAACCCCATGTTATAGGGTCACATTATTATATAATGTTTATGAATCTTTCTGCCATGTTTATTTTTAGTTGTAGAACGTTTCACGCTAGCATTTTTCATGTTATAATTTCTCTTAAATGGACACATTGTAATGGGAACATTAAAGCCAGACATTCAAGGGGTTCTTGTGGACTTGTGATGAAATTGCTGGTAAATGAAGACATAAGGGCGATTGACATTTACCGAAGACTTCAAGATTTTTAGCCGCAGTAAGTCATTTGAACGGTGCGAATGTTTTAAAGAATGACGATCCCGTCCGAGGTGGCTCAGAACACACTGCAGGCGTTCCCGTGAACATTCAGCGAGTGGAACACCTGATCCCTGATAATCGATGGATTACTTGTCACCAACTTACGGAAGAGACGCGTCTGTCTCTGGGATCTGTACACACAATCATTCACCAGCACCACTTGCACATTACAGGAACTCGGCTGGGTGTTATTACCACGTCCCCCGTACAGTCCTGACCTCGCGCCAAGACATTTCCACATGTTAGCGTCATTAAAGGAGGTCCTGGGAGGCCGGCGTTTCAGATGATTGTGGCTCCGGCGTACTGAGAAAACTTTATACCTTGATGGGATCCAACCACTAGTGAAACAGTGCGATCGATGCATTGGTGTAGAAGAAATACAGATATAGGGAGTTTTTACTCTCATCACTGTACTGTGTTCTGTTATTCTGCAAAATCCCTGCTTTTAATCGCATGCCTCTTATAATTTTTAAACAGATTTTTCTAGCTAAAATCTATCCATCACATTTTTTCATTACTGTTTGACCATACCACCTTATAATTGATGCGAACTGCACTTTCCCAGCCTATAGCAATATCTATGCACCTTTCCTTCCAAAACGCCACACCCACACCTGTTCCAGCTCACCCTTTTTGCAGCATGTATAAAAAGACATAAATACATAAACATTTGTTTCACCCATCTCTTTTCTAGAACTGTGTTTAAGAGATCAGTGTGATTGATATGTTTGTGTGTGAATTCGAATGTGCACTCCGTGAAGCAATGAAAGAAAAAAAACCCTCACAGATATTTCTCCTGTAATCCACAGTGTGTCACTTGTTTTTTCAGTGTATGTAGATTACGATGAGAAGAATGGAGAGAAGATTATGCAAAGTGCATCCAGCAGCCCTCTGCGCCCCAAACTCGCCCCCAAACCAGGTATGCAAAAGTTATTATAACGTCCACATATACAGAACGCACAGATACTGCATTACCATTATTATAACAATAACATCACCCTGATCTTTCTTTCTTCAGCTCCAAGAAAGAAAGATCAATACAAGACCATCTACCAAAACTCCTTCGGTGAGTTTGTCTCTTCAGTGTTTCGCTCTCATCTGATTGTGTTCATGTGTGTAAAGATTAAGTTTCTAAAGTCTGTGTGTTTCATCCAGACAAGGACAATATCCTTATTGACGTAGACAAATGTGCTCCGCCACCTCTATTGCCTCGGACCCCAGGTAATAAATAAATAAATAAATAAATAAATAAATTTTTAAAAAATTATAGCTTTTGCACTCCTGTTTATTCAAGAAGCAAATGTTAGTTAAAGAGATTTAGCTTAAAGAGAGCATTAAATAGAAAAATAAAATAAGTAAATATTCATAAATCTTCAAGAAGACCAATAATCCGCTGAGAAAATTTAACTAAAATGTAAGACACCTAGAACTTACGGTATTAGAAAACTTAGTTTTTGTTTTGCACAATATAATAACCAGCTAAATGTTAGTCTTTATTAGCAAGATAGGTAATATTAGGCTATAAGTTGTTGTTTTGAGTTATAACACTAGTATGTAATACTGTATGTAATACTAGTACTAATGGTGTTAGCTAGCTTGGCTACTGGTTTACACAAGTCCAACTGTGTAGTCAGTATAATGTTACCCAGCATGCTAGAAAGCCTGGTTTCTAGATTTATTGATAAAATGACCAAACCTGAGTCCGATTAATGAATAGTTCTTATTTAACGTCATTACATGCAGGTGACGGGCTTGTCAGAGCATACTAGTTATCAAGCTGGGAAGGCGTTATGAGCCTTGCTATTTTGAGAATCAGCCTTTTGATAGTCATCATGGACATGTCTTAAAGAGAAGTATAAGTCAAAGAGCATGGTCATATATAGTGTGTCCCAGTAGCCAAGTCCTTTGTGTAAATCCAGTTTCCTTGGAAACACCGGACAAGCACCCCATGTTCTCCAAAACAATGCACTTTTACTTGGATCGGTTCTGGTTTTTAAAGCATTTAATCTCAAATGAAAAAACAAGGATACCAACATGAAGCGCACCTCAAACCTAACCTGAACCTGCCATACAGCTGCAGTGGCCAGTTGGCAACAAATATGTAATTGCTAACAAAGTCATGGAATTTGTAAAGCTGCTGTCAGAACTATATATCTAGTTTTATTTCCATAATGGTTAGCCCAATTAGATGGTTACATAAACTGGCTAATGGTTCAAATTACTTTACAATGCTCACTATAAAACAAAGCCAGTTACTACAAACATTTACTGCTGGAAACATTACATTAACTCAATAAACTCTGTAGCTGTGTAGCTGGATAGCCAATGCTTGGGTTGCAAAATTATATCTCATAAGTACATCTTATGTACATAAGAATCACAAGAATGTTCTTACAGTATGTAACATATTTCCAGTTATTTCAATCGCACCTGAAGCTTGTTTTTTATAGCTAAGATTAGGGAATTGTGAGGGTACCTGAACATAGGGACAAAGGTCAAAGGTAGCTTGAATTTAGCTTGTTGTTCAGTCAAGTCGCTCTGTAAAGTCGAGTTGAGACAAATTCAAAGGAAAACTGAAAAAAAGTGTCAGGAAAGCGAATGTTTTATACTGTATGATATCGAGAATCACTGTTGTCTGTTTGTAGCGCGACATTTAAAGCCTCGGTTGTCTCCGCCTTATCTGCCCAAAGGTCCAGGTAGGTGACCTGACTCCTTTCATTATTTTATTATTTTATTTTATTATCCTTGCATTACACTGTATATACAATTTAAAGATTTATGGAGAATATTATGGTCCCTTAAAACAAGACATAAGCATAGACTTTAAGAGTAAAAAAAACCTAGCCACAAGGCGTTACAATATTTCCTTTACGCTGCAAGCTAGTTAGCAACAGACCAGTGAATGGTTTTACCTACATTGTACTTATAGTTACTAGCTAATTCATATCCTAGTTAGGGAAACAGGTTTAAAGAAAGTGTTACATTCTGTTCCTAATTTTTAAATATCAGCCCCAGAAAGAAATTACTGTATCACATGTTAATGAAATCTTTGTTGCAGGCGGGGCTTTGCTTCCACCAAATTCGCGCCCACGCAGTGCCACAGCGGTCGCTGAAGCAAAACCAAGATGGCCAATACCAGCAGTGCCTATTGGAGAAGCGTTATTTCAGTGTAAGGGTCAACTTGCTCAACTCCATGACCATGACTTTAAGAAATAATAATGTTCAGCAGGTACATATTAGGCCCTCTGCTGTCTGTCAGGTGAATTGCAAAAAGTATCTTATTCAAGTCTTAAGCTGAATGATTGAGAACAGAACATGTAGTAAGATCACAGTTTTGCATGTTGAAACATTACTAATTGTCTTGTTTCTGTTTTGCAGTTTTAAACAAAGAGCTAAAGCAGAAGATGGAAGAAATTAAAGTTACTGCAAAGTGACTTCTGACCCCAGGCCGATCAGCTGGTCTGCAAACAAAGGAATGAATTAATTTAAAATAAGATGTGTGTGTGTATGTGTATGTGGTGTGTATGTGTATGTGTATGTGTACATATGTGTGTGTGTATGTGTACATATGTGTGTGTGTGTGTGTGTGTGTGTGTGTGTGTGTGTGTGTGTGTGTGTGTGTGTGTGTGGCCCAGCTGACTGGAGCCTATGAAGCACCTTTTAGATGAATGGGTTATTGATCCTGCACTTTGGACACTTTGGTTACAATTACTCTGTGTAAATCAGGAAGTAACAGGAAGTAAAAGCGTGTACTTGCCACATTACCGTCATTAATTGTTCTGACAGTAAATCAGTGTATAGCATTTTTTGCTAATCAAAATTAATTCTGTAGGGCATCATTGCTATTTTTTTTAAAGTTGGTATGTATTTATAACCTAGTTCATTTTTTACAGAATTCTATTTAGAGTAAATAATTAAACTTTTACATATTTATCAGTGATCAACAATTACAGCGACTGATCATTTGGTTGCTTTTGAAGACATGGCGTACATCAAACACTATAAAGCATAACAATATACTTTATATTGAAACAATTTCTGGCTTTGCTCTTATTCCAAGGCCTATGAAATTAAACACAATTAATGTACATATATAAATGAACATAGATGTACTTGTTGGAATTTTCTTCTTATTTATTAACTTTTGATGATATTATGAAATGTGATTAGTCAGATGTTTAATTAATTTTCTATAACAGCAGCTCTATCAGTAGTAGTGCAGTTTTCTGACATCTTTGTGATAGAGGAGTTTACTCTTTGTACTTTATCAATAACACGCCCGAAAAAAAAAAAAAGAAAGAAGCACATAGATTGACTGCTAGCATTAAGCAGTTAGGTTGTCATTGTATTAGCTAAATAGTAACACAGAAACCAGACAGTTAATATGGTAGTTCTCTACTAGCTCTCCATCATATGTATAACACACTAGGTATTTTCCTGAGGGAAAGAAAAACTGCAGTGGATGAACATATGTCTGATAGCTGCTGTAGCTAGCTCAAAAATGTGACATACATGAAATCTTTAAATGTTGTTACCATAAAACTGCAGCAACAAATGGTTCTTTTAGTGTTTTATTATCTTACACAAAATTACATTGGGAATATAATATAATTATATTAATTATTTATAATTATACATATTGGGAATGTTATAATACTACAGTTTCAGCATAAAAGCATTAAATGCTGTATATACAGTGATATATAGAAAACTGCAGTACAGTGTTAAATGAATAAAAACCAAACGTCTCACCATTTGGGTAGCTAGAGTGTGATAGTTAGCAACACTGTCACTGTGCACATAACCAAAAAACACGATAAAACATGGTTATTTCTGGCATATTTCTGGACGTCAGTGGAATTTAAAATTTTTTCCCTACACATCTGTGTGCAACAAAAACAAGTACGGCCTGTTCATTGAAGGCGTAAAAATCTTTGCCATTTCAAAAGCAGCAATATACAGTACTATGGTACTCCACCACACTTACTCTCATACACACACACATTTCCATCCTGTGTAATCTTCCACCCCTGCGTGTGGACTTCTGCTGGCACAACAGTGTTGTATATATTCTATAGAAAGCATTTTACTATTAGCGTTATGTTAGTGTGCTAACTTGGTTCTGAATACAGAGCAGATTTTACTTGAGAGACATTGAGCAGAATTAGACGCCTCTGATCAAAGACATTCAGTGTGAAAATGCTTTAAGACCAACAAGACGGTCCGCTAAAATGATTTATATAAAGTTGGAAATTGTGAAAAACAAACAGAAAGAAGACGACGAAGAAGAAGATTTTGGTATTTAGGCTGTTTGTCAAGTGGTATCCCTCACACACCCATAAAAAACTTATTTTTTAAAAATGCTTTCGTACTCATTCATTTGAAAAATGTAACCATAAACTGCTCTCGCATTCGCACATACAAGAAAAAAAAACCCTCACATTTATAATTTTATCTCACACATGCTTTCCCATCCATAAATTTAGAACAGATAAACCTGCAAAACTACAACAATTATTAAAAACTTTACCTCATACATGCCAGGAAAATACCTTTCACCTCAGGCATACATCCACAATATTCACACAAAAATGATTTTACTTCACTCGTCCCCTCAAAATGCTTAGCATTTGGCCGTTTTACCCAACTGTTACACAAAAACTAGCATTTATAAAATGTAACCCCCACACAATTGTTTTTTTTTTTTTTTTTTTAACATTCACACTTTTACCTCACACACCTAGAAAATATTCTTGCACTCATACAAAAAGGGACTGTGGAGGCCAATGGTGACCGTTGCATTTATTCCTGTTGCGTACAACCGTGGTAGGACCTCCGGTCAACATTCACACACTATGGACAATTTGGGAACTGTCCCGCTCAGTTTGCTGTTCAGATGAACACCCAGGTATTTATACGAATCCACTCTGTCAATGTCCTTTCCCTGAATGTTCACTGGCGAGAACGAAGTGTTTGTGCCTACGGAAGTCCACCACCAGTTCTTTTGTCTTCCCCGCATTTAGTTGGAGGCAGTTCCGTTAGCACCAATCCACAAAGTCCTCTGTGATCAGGCCGATGATGGCAGAGTCGTCAGAGAACTTCTGCAGGTGATAGTAATTACAGTTAGTAGTAGTAAGTGTGTTATAAAGTGTTTATTAAAGCCTTGGGTATTAAAACCCGTGTCAGGAAGGAAAAACTCAACAGGAAAAACTCAAATGTGTGTAACAGGAAACAGTGTTATTTAATTTTTATTTTCAATGATCAAGTTTTTTATGCAATATCTAACTTACACTATCATTCACAAATTCACACACAGCCTTTCATTTGAAGCATACGTAGATAATATCACCAGGATCATCTCAGAAATATTGCCAAGATAAGGAATATAATGTCATTAAACGATGCAGAAAAGCTACTTCACGTTTTTATCACCTCTAGGTTGGACTACTGTAACATCTTACTGTCTGGTTGTTCAGCTAGGTGCATAAACAAGCTTCAGTTAGTCCAGAATGCAGCAGCGAGAGTCCTCAGAAGAACCAGAAGATACGAGCACTTGAAAAAAATACACTTTTTCAAGTTTCATCTGAATGACAGTTAAGATCATTAAAAGATTAGAAGTTTTAAACACTACGGGCATAAATCAGCATGAAATTCTATTCAGAAAATGTTTCTTTTTATCTAATAATAAAAAAATAACACACACACACACACACACACACACACACACACACACACTATCGTGATTTAATATCGGTTCTCACACATTTCACTTTCAATCATCGCTTTTGTTTCTCCTACTAATTTATACGCTTGTTTTCTTCCTCCCGTGTGCGATAATAGGAGACTTACGGTAGTGTGATATTGTTTGCCTTCCATTAATCAGCCACAAGATGGCGACAGAATTACGTTTTCTGTATCAACATCCTTGTTTAAGTTTGTCGGTACAATTTTATTATCATTGCACAGTACATGTACTCAGCAACTAAAGTGCAAATATATACATTAAGTATACGATGAACAAAAAAACAATGGACTAATTTCACTCATCTCTTCTGCAAAATCATCAACCTCTGTGTTAGATCCTATACGACACATTTTCTCAAGTAGATAGTACCAGCAATAACATTACCCCTGTTGAAAATAATCAACTCTTCACTCAGCAGTGCGTATGTTCCAAAATCTTTTAAATTAGCAGTGATTAAACCACTGATTAAGAAACCGGACCTCGACCCCTATCAGCTGTCCAGTTAGAGGTCGATATCAAACCTTCGCCTTATCGCTAAGATTCTGGAAAAGAAAGTTCATATCTACATAGAAATAGCATACATAAACTGTATCAGTCAGGATATAGGACTCACAAAGACAGTAAATGTAAATTACCTCCTACTGGCTTCTGATCAGGGATGTGTAACTATGCTTGTGTTACTCAGCATCAGTGCAGCTTTTGACAACAGTATTGATTACAGTATTCTCTTCACAGATTGGAAAATGTAGTAGGAATTAACGGAATGGCGCTTTCCTGGCTGATATCCTATTTGACTGATCGTTATCAGTTTGTAGATTTAAACGGCAACTATTTGGTATGTTCTCAAGTGGAGTTTGGTGTTCCACAGGGGTCAGTTTTAGGCCCATTGCTTTCTTCTCTTTACACGCTTCCTCTGGGCAACATAATTCATTAGCATGGAAATAGTTTTCATTGTTATGCTGATGACACACAATTGTACGTTTCAGCAAAACCAGATGAGAAAAACCAGCTTACTAAAGTTGAGCAATGTGTGAAGAACATAAGAGACTATGCATTAATTAACTTTCTTCTGCTTAATCCTGATAAAACAGACGTTCTGGTCATAGGACCACATGCATTTAGAAGCAAGCTTTTTGAACAAACTGTAACTTTAAATGGCTTTTCTGTTCCATTAAGTGCAACAGTTAAATACCTCAGTGTGATTATAGATTTTAGCCTTTCATTTGAAGCACATGTAGATAATATTACCAGGATCACCTCACAAGTATTGCCAAGATAAGGAATATATTGTCACTAAATGATGCAGAAAAACTTGTTCATGCTTTTATCACCTCTAGGTTGGACTATTGTAATGCCTTACTGTATAATGAATAATAAACAATAAACAACATTTAAGCAAACAAGAATTGCAAGAATTGCAATGAGGGAGGGGAAAAAAGTACGACTAAGATGCATTAATGAACACTGTTAGCAATTTAAGTTGCATTAAAGAGGTAGAAAAATGCTATCAAATAATATATGAATATTAAAATACTGGTCCTATGTACACATGCATCATGATTGTATGTACAGGTGGGAAGGAAAATGTACATAAGGTGCACCAGCAAGTAGAAGAGAATAAACCAGCAAGTATGTAATACTTGCAAATACTAATAAAAGAGGATGTAATGAATGAAGGATGTGACAGTAGTGCAATGAAAAAAGAATGTAATGAGCATATTTATTGTGATGTCAGAGAAGGAGGTCCCTCTCTTGACACAGATCAGAGTTATTGGAAAGTCTAATTGCGGTTGGCAGAAAAGACTTCCTGTAGCGTTCTTTGTCACAGCAGAGCTGAAGCATTTTCATACTGAAAGTGCTCTGCTGTTTAGCCAGTATGTTGTGGAGAGGATGTGAGGTGTTCTCCATGATGGTTAACAGTCTGTGTAACAACCTTCTCTCCACTACAAGCTTCAAACATTCCAGGGGAGTGGCCAGTATTGAGCTAGCCTTCTTGATGAGTTTATTTAGTTTCTTGAAGTCACTGATTCTGTAAAGCATTAAATGATCTCGTGCCACAGTATCTTCTCCTCACTACTCAACCCACCAACCTGCCCCATCCTCTCTGACTGCTGATGACTTTGCCACATTCTACGATGAGAAAATCTGCCAGTGCTTTGCTCCCAACCCAACTCCTACACCAGAACGTCAGGACCTTCCCTCCCCTCCGTTAACAAAATTCTGCAACCTGTCATCTGATGATATTCAGCAGATAATTTTGTCATCTAACCCCACCACCTGTTCATTAGACCCAATTCCTTCCACAATGCTCCAGGCCATCTCATGAGATCTCCTTCCCTTTACCACAACCATCATCAACCGTTCCATATCATCTGGTCATGTTCCTGCTGCTTTTAAGAAGGCAAGGGTTATTCCCATCCTCAAGAAACCCTGCCTCATTCCAGCAGAAGTTACCAACCACCACCAGGTATCGCTTCTCTCTTTTATTTTCAAAATTCTTGAAAGGAGTGGTTATAACCAAATGTCTCTTTATATCTAACAGAACAACATTAATGATCCCAACCAATCTGTATTCAAAGTGGCACATTCCACAGAGACTGCCCAGTGTCTTAGTAAGGCCATATCATCACATGGATTTTCATACCATTGTTATGCAGATACACACAACTTATTATCTCCCTTGTTATTTCAAGACTGGACTACTGCAACTCACTCCTGGCCGGTCTGTCTCTGTCCACAATTTGTCCTCTGCAGCCGATTCAGAATGCAGCAGCACGTCTCATTTTCACCTTTCCCAGGTTTTCCCACACCACCCCACTTCACCGCTCCCTGCACTTGCTTCCTGTAGCTGCCCGCATCAAATTCAAAAACCTGATGCTAAAAAAAAATGGCCCAGCAACCCACCTACACACGTGGACAAAATTGTTGGTACCCTTCGGTCAATGAAAGAAAAACTCACAATGGTCACATAAATAACTTTAATCTGACAAAAGTAATAATTTAAAAAAATTCTATGAATGTTAACCAATGAAAGTCAGACATTGCTTTTCTACCATGCTTCAACAGAATTATTTTAAAAAATAAACTCATGGAACAGGCCTGGACAAAAATGATGGTACTCCTAGAAAATACTGAAAATAATGTGACCAAAGGGACATGTTAATTCAAGGTGTGTCCACTAATTAGCATCACAGGTGTCAATCTTGTAATCAGTCAATCTTGTAATCAGTCAGTGGGCCTATATATAGGGCTCCAGGTCGTCACTGTGTTGTTTGGTGACATGGTATGTACCACACTCAACATGGACCAGAGGAAGCGAAGGAAAGAGTTGTCTCAGAAGATTCGAAAGAAAATTATAGACAAGCATGTTAAAGGTAAAGGCTATAAGACCATTTCCAAGCAGCTAGATGTTCCTGTGACTACAGTTGCACATATTATTCAAAAATTTACGATCCATGGGACTGTAGGCCGCAGGAGGAAAATTGATGACAAATCAAAGAGACGGATAATCCGAATGGTAACAAAAGAGCCCAGAAAGACTTCTAAAGAGATCCAAGGTGAACTTCATGCTCAAGGAACATCAGTGTCAGATCGCACCATCCGTCGTTGTTTGAGCCAAAGTGGACTACATGGGAGACGACCAAGGAGGACACCATTGTTGAAAACAAATCATAAAAAAGCCAGACTGGAATATGCCAAACTACATGTTGACAAGCCACAAAGCTTCTGGGAGAATGTGCTATGGACAGATGGGACTTTTTGCCAAGGCACATCAGCTCTATGTTCACAGACGGAAAAATGAAGCATATCAAGAAAAAAACACTGTCCCTACTGTGAAACATGGAGGAGGCTCTGTTATGTTCTGGGGCTGCTTTGCTGCATCTGGCACAGGGTGTCTTGAATCTGTGCAGGGTACAATGAAATCTCAAGACTATCAAGGGATTCTAGAGAGAAATGTGCTGGCCAGTGTCAGAAAGCTGGGTCTCAGTCACAGGTCATGGGTCTTGCAACAGGACAATGACCCAAAACACACAGCTAAAAACACCCAAGAATGGCTAAGAGGAAAACATTGGACTATTCTAAAGTGGCCTTCTATGAGCCCTGACCTCAATCCTATTGAGCATCTTTGGAAGGAGCTGAAACATGCCGTCTGGAAAAGGCGCCCTTCAAACCGGAAACAACTGGAGCAGCTTGCTCATGAGGAGTGGGCCAAAATACCTGCAGAGAGGTGCAGAAGTCTCATTGACAGTTACAGGAATCGTTTGATTGCAGTGATTGCCTCAAAAGGTTGTGCAACAAACTATTAAGTTAGGGGTACCATCATTTTTGTCCAGGCCTGTTCCATGAGTTAATTTTTTTTTATAATTCCGTTGAAGCATGGTTGAAAAGCAATGTCTGACTTTCATTGCTTAACATTCATAGAATTCTTATTTATTATGACTTTTGTCAGATTAAAGTTATTTCTGTGACAATTGTGAGTTTTTCTTTCATTGACCGAAGGGTACCAACAATTTTGCCCACGTGTGTACGTCTTTGCTCTGATCACACCACGCACTGCACAACGTTCCCTCCAATCGTTCATCACTGCTCACCTTGTTTCACTATCTCTCAGTTATTGAGAAAGACATTCATCCAGACTCTTTTCTGTTCTGGCACCTAGATGGTGGAACAAACTTCCTCTCGATGTCTGTACAGCGGAGCCTTTGATTATTTAAAAAAAACGATTCAAGACATATCTGTTACTTCAATACTTTCGACTAATTACAAAGCCCCAAAGTTATGGAATAGTCTTCCAATTAATGTTCAGGACTCAGACACAGTCTCAGTGTTTAAGTCTAGGCTAAAAACCTATTTATTTAGACAAGCATTTTTGTAAATAGAATAAATAAAAAGGAGCAGATCCGTGGGACTCATGGATGTAGAGCATTATAGTGAACTGGTATGTTTAGATGCTGTCAACCCACTCTCATTTATTAGGTTTGTTGATGGTGAAGTGATTGGTCGCTTTACATCTAAGTTTCCCCTCATGTCTGTATTTCCTTCTGGCTCTCCTTTTTAGTCATGCTGTCATAGTTAGCTCTGCTGGAGTCCCTGCTTGTACTCTCCACTAAATATACAGTACATTCACCTTATACATTGTTATCTCAATGTATTCACCTTATACTAACTGTTATCGCTCCCTCTCTTCTGCTCTCTCCTCTTCTCCTCTCTCTCTCCCTATCCCACTCTCTCTCTTTAACTCTCCCTGTCTCTCTGTTGAGCTATACATGCTGCTCCTGAACTTTCACTGAGCTAGACCCCCTCTGACCTCTTGACCTGTCTGCCTTGTCCTGGCATCCCGCTTCTGGTTGTTGATCTCATCACATGAATGCCTCATGTGGTCTGTTTGGGATGTGTGTGGTGACAGTTCCACTTTTCCACGAAGATGGTCCTGGCCTCGGCTGATGCTGACAGCTGTTCTTGGAGGACTAGTGATGGCAGTCGCTCGATAGTTCAGGACTGGAGTTCCCTACAGTCTACCTGAGACTCCAATAATGAACTGGACTCCATATTAACTTATATCTCCTAGTATATCTCCTGTTATACTATCCGTTATCACCCAAATGAGCATGGGTTTCCTGTTGAGTCTGGTTCTCTCAAGGTTTCTTCCTATTGCCATCTCAGGGAATTTTTCCTTGCCACTGTCGCCGTCATCCTCGGCTTGCTCATTAGGGACAATCTTATCATTTTGACTCATACACATTCACGTTACATACACTCTAAAAACTGCTGGGTTAAAAAACAACCCAACCATAACCCAGCTGCTGGGTCACTATTGGACAGAACGCGCGCTGGGTTGTTTTGACCCAAGTGCTGGGTTGTACCATTTAACCCAGATTTCTGGGTTGTTCATCTGACCCAACCAGTGGGTTAAATCGGCACTCTTGCCGATGTTAAAGTGTTGGGTTATTTAATTTGACCCAACCAGTGGGTTAAATTGGTAAAGTGCTGGGTTAAATGTTAAAGTGCGAGGTTATTTTATCTGACCCAACCAGTAGGTAAAATTAACACTCTTGCTGTGTTGACACATTCCATTTGATTTTTTTTATTAAAAAAAAAGACACAAGATGTACACAACTTCACATAATTTAAATAGATAGTCACAGAATAAGAAAATGTGAATAACTTAATTTGGATCAAAATGTCAGACAAAACCATATAATCTTAAGCTGACCGTTTGTTAAATATAAAATAAATGTACGGTAACATAAACACTCTGTAAAACAAAAACAAGAGACCCCTGTAAGTCTGATTTAAATTGCATTTTTTTGTATTTAATGTTTAAAAACTTTTTATATAGACGTTTTCAATACAAATCTTATAACGCCCACATGACACAAATATTTCCCATCTTAATATTTTAACTATCCGTTATTTAACTATTACTATTTAATTTCCTTTAAAAATGACATTAAAAACAAAAATTATAAAACTTAAAAATATTATTGATTAAATGTTGGCTGAAAAAACTGTTGTCCTCAAAAATTTAATGACACGAGATGAGTACTCGTGTCCATCAATCTGATCTACAGTATGCTGGAGAAACTCCCAGGTGAGAAAACACTTCTTCAATGACCAAAAAAAAAAAAAAAAAAAAAAAACAGCCTTCACCAAAGAGTCTGTATCAATAGCATTGCCTCCAACAATGGAAAAGGTCTGTCAGGTCCCTCTTGTCTCATCCCCAAGGAACACAACATGGAACAATGCTCCAGTCATCTCCATATTTTGCAGATATCATCCTCATCATGTTGGTCCACCTATGGATTATACAGCATCACTTAGTGTTGCAATATAACTAACATTTACGTTGAGCATTTTTGTTAAGGACGTACAGCTACATATGCATTTAATGCAAAACATCTCTTCTCTTGTCAATACACAAAAATACATAACGTCAACATGAATTTAGTGTATATTTTTAAATAATTTACCTCACTATTTAACATGTGAGGGATAACAGGATACGGTGCTCCATCTGGATTTAATACAAAACATTCACCCCTTTTCAAATTCTCAACAAACACTAGATGAATATGATATTTAATGGTGAATTTACAACTTATAATAAATATTTTATAAGGATAAAGAAAAAGCTTGTTTTAAGGCTACGACTTATCCATGACGCTTTCTCATTTTTTGGATAACAAAACAGAATGGGAAAACAATATTAATCCCACACAATATTAGTATCAAAAATGTTATTTTAAACAATAAAATATGCTTGCTCCTACCACAAGTTACTAAAAAAAGTAAAAATTTACATTAACTTACCATAAAATACTGAGTGCTCTGAGCATGATCCAGTCAGAAGTGAAGAATCCAGAAAGTTCTCCAAAGAATAAACCAACTGCTGGGTCAAAATAACACAAGCAGTTTTTTTTTTTAACAGACAGAAACAGAAGACATATTAAGACTGTCATTAAACATATCCCAATAGCTTCTTCTGACACCTATTAAATATTATAAAATATGCCAAGAGATTTTCCACACACACAGCTTGAGCGAAGATTACTAGTAATTTACCTAAAATTACATTTAAGATTTCATTTAGTAAATGTTTTTATTTGTGTGTGCTACAAATGCACTTTTATCATAAAATACACTATAGCCGACTGTTGGCACAGAATATTAAAACATGAATTCCCCTCACTCCCATATCAAAGACTAAAAAGGCGGAAAGGCGAATAAACATGAAAATGAGCTTGCTCTTACCACAACTACAACATTTAAAATGTAGGTAAAAATACCATAAAATCCTGCCAGCATTAAGTGGCCTCGTGCCCCCCACTTCAGAAGTGAAGAATCCAGAAAGTTCCTCATGCTGTGTCTCAATTCAAAAAACGCAAAGAGCGGACTTGACTTGGAAGTGCACACTCAAGTGTTTGAGGACACCGGGTATAATAATGTAACGCAGCGTACATGATGCTTGTCACAGCCGCGATATATTATATTATAACCGTATTATACCAAAGATTACCTGTTAGGAATACACAAAATGAAAAAAATAAAATAAATCCGCTATTTTAACCACTGCAGAGACACCACAGCCAGCGGTCGTTTTCAGTTTCTGCCAAGATGAGGCTATGTTTTGCGGCTACATAACCGCGGAGCACCGTAGGACTGCCTGGAGCTCAAATCTCCGAAATCGTTGGGGCACTTTTTTAAATAGACGCTATCTTTAATAACCGATTGATGTTTTGAGCTGTAAACACATACATTCTCGCTTAAACAACTACTAAAACTACACTTTGTGACACAATAACAGTAATATTTCAAACATTTTGCAGGCTGCCGTTTGGAGAAATAAAGAATAAACCAATTGTTGGGTCAAAATAACCCAACCAGGTGTTGATTTGTAAACGACCCACTACATCTCATTTGACCCAGCATTACCCAACCCAACCATGTGTTTAAAGTCCCCGAAATAACCCAGAATTTTGACCCAGCATGAAGAACCCAACAATGTGTTCACAGAAACAAGCCAGCATTTTTTAGTGTATACCTTTAAATGTCAAGGAAAAAGTTTTTTTTTTTTAATACCAGAAAACGATTTTAATTACATGTTTGGTTAATTTGGTTTAATTATATGTAATTAGTTTTAGCCATCCCTAAAACCGTTATATATAAAACATTCTCTTATTCTCATTCCATTATCAGTGAATCCTGCCAAGCATCCAAATTTACCAGATTTTCTAGATTTCCTCCCTTCAAATGACAAGATTGTATGAGCTCTCAGAAATTCCCTGCAGTCCAGAGGTTAACATCTGCAATCTAAATCTCATGTAAATATGTGTATATTAATAGGTAAGATTTGGAGCAGAAGGAGATCTGTATCACACCCAAGGAGTCGCCCTCATCCGTGTAAATATGTGAAACACGACAGAAATCAGAAATTATCCAAATATATCCAGTACCTTTACTTTATCATAACCAGCCAATCAGATTAATCGATGGGCGGGGTCCTTGTTGATTGGCTCCTCCTTGTTAGGAGTGCGTGTCCAGGTCCGCGCAGGTGTGGTGTATTAACGTGTCAGTAGAGACTACAGGTGTGTGTTTACACGCGAGCGCGTCTGTGCGCGTGTGTGTGTGTGTGTGTGCGCGCGAGACCCGCTACCTGCACCGGCGATGAGGCGCGCACCTCGGAAACGAGCCCAGCTGCCCCCCTGCTACTACGAGGGATTTCTGGAAAAGAGGTCTTTAAAAAATAGAGTGAGTTTCATCTCATATTAAAGCATGATTTGTTTATTTATTTATTCATTTATTTATGTATTTATTTTACAATGCGTGCATTTATTTTAGACTCATGCTTAGTTAAATCAGTTTAGTGTTTATTTTGTCACTGATCTCTGAATTGATATCCAGGACATCTGGATGAACCCAAATGGCATATAAGATACATAACCTATTCATAACCTGTACTGTAAAATGTGCATTCATTTCCTGTGTACAGAGTAAAACATGTACAGTGTGTATAGAGCGGCATGGGGGCGTAGTGGTCTCCTAACACCTTAGGGTCGATTCCCGCCCCGGGGTCTGTGTGCATGGAGTTTGTATGTTTTCGCCGTGCTTGGTGGGTTTGCTGCCACAGTCCAATGACATGCAGATTAAGCTAGCTGGCATTCCCAAATTGCCTGTAGTGTGTGAATCTGTGTGTGTGTATGAATGCTGACTGGAGGTCCTACCATGGTCGTAGAAATGGGATGGCAATGGTTACCACTGGTCTCTACGGGCCCTCGTTGGACTACAGTGGTTCCTGGATTTGATGGATATGATAGATAGATGTAGTACTTTTATTAATTCTGAAGAGAAATTGTATCATTACAGCAGCCAATTCACAGACTATAAAACAAGTAAGCAACAATCAAAGATTACAACAAAAAAAAAACTGTTTATAATTTCAGGTGCATTAATGAGGTAAAAATGGTGACTTTTTCTTCCATATTTGTAAATGGCAAAACTTCTACAAACAGTAAACAGTTTAACATTATAAACAAAATCACAATATTTTAAAAACAAACAAACAAAAAATAACAATTGTATACATCATCAAAACAATCTGGATTGAATTAACAAAACCATGGACTTGCCCTAAACATCACAAGTTTCATAGCAGAAACAGAGCTCCGAATTTGGCTAAAATAACAGATAATAAAAAATAAAATAACAAAAATCACTACATTTGGTTGACGCTTTTATCCAGATAAACTTCCAGATGATGCAGGACAGAGTCGAGGTAAAATACACCTGAGCACTTGAAGGTTAAGACTCGAGAGTTGCTCAAGACAGCACTGGAATCTGAATTCATGATCTTCAGCATTAAAGCGTAAAGCGTTAATCACTGCTAACCCAGAGCTTCTCTTAACTAGCTTACACTAAATTAATATCATTAAAATAACTCGTACTCGCAGACACATCTCACTAAAGCAAAGTTTTTACTAGAACTTTAATATGAACACGTAGAGTAATTATTATTATATATGTAAAATAGCTGCTGAAATAAAGCACACACAATGAAGAGAAGCTGGCAAAACCGCAAAATAAAAGCCCTAAGTTTATACTGTAGCATTTTTACATTGTACTCTGTAGAGTAAAGATGTGATTGCAAATAAAAAGTCTGGGCTCCTCTGGGTGTCTTGTATATTAATTAACTTAAACGAAGAACACATTTATTTAATTAACTAGTCTTTTATTAAAAAGAGAATCAAGAGAATCTGTTTCAAAAGCAACATCATTCTGGTACTTAAAGGTGCATAACTACGTTAAGGAACACTTATTATACATTTATATTGTTACTGTCCTTTTTTATATTTCACTTTCTAAAAGTCTAGAAGAGTAGATACAGTTTACGAGTTCTGTAGATCCGCTGTACATTTCTAGTCTGATATGAACACTGAGATTGCAGGTTGCAGTTGGTATGTTGTGATGTTTACATTATTAGGCGTTAACAAGGAAATTAATAGTAATTTGTGATACATATTTCATATTGTACATTAAGTAACAATGCAACATTTTCTCTGGTATCAATTAAAATTCTTTCCCCAAAATGTAATCAAAGGTATAAAAGGTATGTCACGTGACAGATGATTAGATAATTGAAAGATAATTATTAATGAAAGCGCTCTCATTACTCAGGATTGTTAATTTTGATCATGGGTGGAGACTCAGAACTCAAACACTGTACCACAAATAATCTCACAGCATTCCTGAACAGCATTTGTTTACACTTAATTAATCTCCATTTATTTCACTCCTCCTCCAAATGTCCCATTTCTGTGTCTATAATAATTTCAAATAAAACAAGGCAGGAGAGAGGCTCTTCTTATACTGTATGAGGCCACAATAGGGAAAAATATATCTGGCTTATACTAACATGGAAAAAAAAAATTTTCCCTTCCTTTTTGTTTTGTTTGTACACACACATTGTATACATGTTGATGTATAAAAGTGACTACGAAGTTACACAGTGGGTATAAAATGTCTCCTCATCCCCATTTTGTAAAGTAATTTAAAAAAAAAAATGAAACCAGGAACTCATGTCTGATCTCACCACCTTTAATGTGATATTTCCTTGAAATGTTTCTCAATCTTCAATCTTTTTCACATGAAAAAGGCAATAAAAGGCTAGGTTGACACACTGTTACCCAAAAACAATGAGCACTGAATTACAAGCTGTCATGCACACTCGTAACACGATCGGCACTAGGACCTGGAAGTAGAACGGTCGGGTTCCAGGAAGCATAAAAGGAGACAAAATGGCGCTTCACATTGCTCAGTCATTGAGTTCGTCCATGCCATTGCTGACGTTACGCCGACTATTCTGTGAGTACTCACCGATTCGGGTTGCTTCTTTGATTGAGTGTGTGTTGCTAGAACGCGGGTTTATTTGTGTAGATCCTTGCTCTTCGCGTAAGAGAGTTCTTAGACTAATTGCGTGGCTATCCTGCCTATTCGTGCTGCTTCCGCGTTTGGGTTTACCATCCACGCTACATGGGCTAACTGCTAAGGCTTTTCTGTTTATCCTTCGGTTGCTCGTGACAGAATGACTGAGCCAAAAGCAGTAAACCCAGCGGAGTTTGCACACCTCTGTGATGTGGTTGACCAACATGCCGCACTGATCAATAAGCTCCGTGGTGAAGTCGCGTCTCTCCGTAAGGACCTCCAAGACGTCGCGGCCTTGCGCCGCGAGGTGGCGTAGTTATGGCAGGAGAACGCGACCCTCCGCGGGGTGGCTGCTCAGTCGACTGTTGCCACGCTCGTCGCAGCGGCTGCGGCGCCGACCCCCTCCTCTTCTGATGTTTTCATAGCTCTACCGGATAAGTGGGATGGCACAGATGGGAAATGCAGTGTTTTTCTAACCGCGTTGGATCTTGTGTTTGAGTTCAATTCCACCAGATACTCCACAGACCGACTGCGCGTTGCGCTTCTTGTCTCGTTGCTATCCGGGCAGGCAGCTGAGTGGGCCACGGCGGTTCTCCAAACAAATTCAGATACTGCTTATTCATATGGAGAATTCACCCGTCAACTACAGCTAACATTTGAACATCCGGCTGCTGAGGTGGAGAAATAAGTAATTGTACCATCTGCGGCACGGAGGGTCGTCTGTGAGTCGATACTGTCTGTGAGTCGAAATCCACCACCGCCGGATTTCCGTACTCTTGCCGTGCAGACCACCTGGGGAGACGGCGCCCTCCGGACAGCCTACTACGAGGGACTGGCTTCACGCATAAAAGATGAACTCGCCGGACGGGAGCTTCCGACCACACTGGAGGGACTGATTCCGCTCGCCCTCCGGATTGACTAGCGCCTGCTCTCCCGTCCGAGGCCAGCCCCCTGGACCCTGCCGTCCATCACGCCATCATTTTCACACGCCACATCCCAACCACCAGCCTTCATCACCACCGCTATGGCACCCACCGGATCTCCACCTCCTGCCGTGGCTGACACCGGAGCCGGGGAACCCATGCCATTAGGACGCGCCTCCTTGAACGCTGCTGAGCGAGAACGCCGCTTCAGGGAGGGACTTTGTGCCTATTGTGGGTCAGGGGCGCACCATAGAGCCATCTGCCCTATTCGCCCGGGAAACGCCCAGGCCCGGTGAACCATGGAAGCAGTTCACCAGGCTCCAAATTCAAATTCAAATTCAAATTTTATTTGTCACATACACAATCCTACACAGTACGATATGCAGTGAAATGCTTAGGCAACTGCCCTGACCTAAGAGAATAAAATTAAATAAAATATAAAATATAGAATATAAAATGTAAAATGTAAGAATATAAAATATAAAATGTAAGTAAGTAAAAAATTGTAATTGTACAAATGGACAAGTGGAAATATTTTAAAAATTCCAATTTTGAAATATTGAAATTTTTATTTTAATATGCAAATATGCAGTAAAGTGACATGTTAAATGTTAAAGTGGCTTGTGTGCATATTTAAAGTGACTTGTGTGCATACTACCCATGAGTGAGATGGCTCCCTCCATCTCTCCGCCACCACGCCCAGCGTCTCTCGTCTCACGGTTCAGGTACACCTCTAATTTGGCCACAAACGAGTCAAAAGTTCTGCGTTCATCGACTCCGGTGCCGCGGGAAACTTTATTGACTCTTCATATGCCAAAAGATTGGGGTTGGAGACTGAAGCGTTATCCCAGCCAGTTCGGATTACATCTGTCGACGGTCGGCCTCTCTCCTCCAGCCCCATCATCGCCCAGACTCGACCCATAACCCTCATCATCGACCAACACCAGGAAACAGTCCGATTTCACCTCACCTCCATCTCCTCTTCACCCATCATCCTCGGACACCCCTGGCTTTTGCAGCATGATCCTCTCATCTCATGGTCTCAGAACCAGATCCTCCAATGGGGGCCAACCTGTCTCAAACTCTACCTGGAACACTACCTGAAATGCTTCATCGCCAACCGTCAGCGCTCCTGGGCCCGCTACCTAATCTGGGCTGAACTTTCCCATAACCTCCATGTTTATTCCGCCACCAAGTTAAGTCCCTTTGAGGTATGCCAGGGTTTCCAACCTCTGATGTTCGAACATCAAGAACCGGAGGTTGAGATACCCGCGGCCCAGTTGGTCCGCAGGTGTCGACGGTCATGGATCCTAGCCAAGGAAGCAATCCAACGTGCTAACACTCGTTACACCATGCAACATCGCCGTCGACACCCTCCAGGACGATTGTACCACGTAGGTGACAAAGTGTGGCTGTCCACAAAGAACCTGCACCTCCATACAGAATCAAAGAAATTATCACCAAGGTTCATTGGCCCCTACCGCGTCACCCTCTGCATCAACCCTGTCACCTACCGGCTCCAGCTGCCACAACGTCACCCATGGTAACCCCCACCCACCCTGCTCCTCCTCCCCATATCATTGAGTGTGGTCCCGCCTACACCATTCACCGGATCCTTCATTCATGTCCTCGGCGCATTGGGAAGGTTACGGTCCCGAGGAGCGCTCGTGGATTTCGGCTTGGTTCATCCTAGACCCCGAACACATCCGGGACTACCGTCATTGGGTATCTTCCACCACAGGACTGTCGAGAGTTGGTCCTGGACAGGGGGGTACTGTCATGCACACTCGTAACACGACCGGCCACGGTCTGTGAGTACTCACCGATTCGGGTTGCTTCTTTGATTGAGTGTGTGTTGCTAGAACGCGGGTTTATTTGTGTAGATCCTTGCTCTTCGCGTAAGAGAGTTCTTAGACTATTTGCGTGGTTATCCTGCCTATTCGTGCTGTTTCCGCGTTTGGGTTTACCATCCACGCTACACGGGCTAACTGCTAAGGCTTTTCTGTTTATCCTTCGGTTGCTCGTGACACAAGCAAAACATATTAGTTAAGGGGTGTGCATACTTATACATGCTGGTTACTGTAAGGGTTGTGTAAATGTTTCAATGACATCTGCGCTCCACAAGGTTATGGTGCACTTGATAAATCTGGGTTGTGCTTTGAGCTTCTCCTATAAGTGACACCACATGCAAAGCAAACAAGCAACACACTGCTTATGATTTTTTTTTTTCAGAACCATTGTTTAAACTCGACCCTCTTAGTTCCTCTTACCAAAGTGAATGAGACCACCACCAGACGCACACGGACGCAGGTGACTGAGGAGTCGGCAACCTTAAACACTCAAAGAGCCATTTGGAGCCGTTTCTCACAGAAAACTCTGGGGGCCACAAAGTCCTTTTGACATCTAAAATAAAGATAACAGTGCACATATCGTTTTTTTAGCTTTATGCTACAGTATGTATAAAAAAAACTACAGTGTGTTGCATTTATGAAATCAATGAACTGCTACAGAGAAAACAATTTTATTTCTGCATGCAACAAAAACATTTTGAATTCAGAAAAAAGGTTATTTTCAAATAAAATACTCAATGTCTATTTGATTCCTCCTCGTATTTGAGATAAAAAGCCGAACTTAAATTATCCACCTGCAGCAAACCAAAAATGCCGCCTGTGTCCGTGTGCCATCATCCATTTATCACGTGTACTGGAGCGTGCTGTTAGCGGTCAATCTTCTAAAAAAAAAAAAAAAAGATTATTTGTATAAATACATCCCGGTGGGTGTCACACATCAGTGGTTGTGACGCATATTTTGAGTAATTAAAAAATATTAGAAAATTAAACACGTTTTATTTTAATGTGACAGGATCACCATAATCTTCTAATTTAATACATTTAATAAAGTAATGAACCAAAATTAAATTAACTTAAATTAAATACTTTAATACCTTTTTAATTAAAATTATTTAGGGAGCTGCAGCAGAGGAATGAAAGAGCCATGTTTTTTTCTCAGAAAATTCAGCAAATTATAATCACATTTTATTCAGCAAATATAAGAAATTTACCAAAGACTGTTAGAAATAAGAAGGGTACAAACTTTTTCATGAACTGAAGTTTCCCAGATTGAGTAACTTTTTTTTTTTAACAGTAATGAAGGCAAATGTTTACTTCATCTTTTGTTTTTACCCAAAATTAAGCTGTTTTTAGCCTCCTGACGAATCAGGTTGCAGGTTGGGACGAGTCAACATGGCAGACAAAGTCACAGTGATAAATAAGTGTTTTTATTTAGGTATTATTATGATATAAGAATATGTTAACAAAATTCCAACGTTCAGTATAACTCCGATTATTAATGCAATGTCCCAGTTTAACTCTATTATAATAATAAATCTAACTTGTTAGGTAAGCCAGCTAGCTGATACTAGTGTTAGCTTAAATCTAAAAAGCACCATAAATAGTCATAATGCTACAGTACACCACATACACACACACACTGTACACTCCTACTAAATATGCCCAAGTGTGAAGGTTATAAATGTTTTTCGGTTTACTTTGTGTAGACCAGTCGGAAGCTCTGGGCTGCACTGTGTGGGGACGCGCTGTTCTTCTACAACAACAGCAAGGACTGTGACGTATGTCCATTGTTGTTTTAGTTTTTCTTTACATTGTATTCTTAAGCTTTTTTTATTCACTGTAATGGAATTTATTGACATTTTGTCTGTGTCTGATACTAGTATGTGGAAAAGCAAGGACTGTCAAACTTCGTCTCTCTGACGGACGTCTCCAGTCTCGATCGTACACTAGATGCAGCCAGACTCCACCTGCGCCTACAGGAAGACGACATCTACCTCACGGTGAGCGGTTCAGATATGATACATGATTATTAAACATGCATTTTTATAATTATTTCATTGTTACAGTTAGAATTCCAACTGAATTCGATGATCGGCTGAGAGGATGTGTGACCGTCCACCAAGCCAAAGTAGCACAATCTAAAAATATATCAATTTCAAGATCTATGTCAATGTATTTGCAAAGTCATATAGTATAGTTGGAGACAACATGAAACCTCTTAATTAGCTCCAATTAGACCTAAACACTGATTCCGCTTAACAAATCTGGTTCAGAAGATTTTAATTCTCTGAAAAACAGCAGCAGTAATCAGACACCGTGATTTATTGAGAACCTAAAAAGGAAGCTGTAATCTGATAATCTAACAATTATTTATTCACACTTGTCATATGTAATCACAATGTTAATTTTGCATATGATTACACATTTACTATGTAATATTAAGTAATTAATTTTTTTCAATTGTTAATTGTCATGTTTTAAGGCTCCGAGTCTAGAAGCCCGTGAGCTGTGGAAAGGCTTCATCTTGTCCGTGGTGAAGGTCAGTACGGCTTTTCATAGACACTCGCATGGTTTAGGGTTACGTGCTTGTTTTGTTCTACTCTTCTACTCTTGAGGATATTCTAGCATGCGTTCAGTCTTGTCCTCTAATTCCCCAGTATATTCCAGAGTCTTACTGATTGATATGACAGACTAAGTTCAGAGTCCGTTCATTATTGAATAATAGTCTAATATATTTTCAGAATTCAGACACGGGTTCATCATGGTTTAGTCCTGAGTGTATTATATACTGTTGTTCTTCTTGAATTAATGAACTTAATTCAAGAAGAACAACAGTAAATGTAATGCTAGTTAGAAGCGACACCAAATCTCTCACGTGGCACGGTAATCAGGGAACATGATTTATGACAGATTTGTGAATTAAATTAAATTTAATTAAATTTTATTTGTATAGCGCTTTTAACAATTGACATTACATTGAATGTAACTTCATAATGTCCACAAAGAGTCACAAGCTCATTTATTAATAGCACTTTGTTTTGTTGTACAACTGCCTTAAAGTGTTCCCTGTCAGAAAACAAAAAAAAGAACACTCCCTGTTATTTGTCCAAATAAGTAATATTACTTAATAAGCATTATTCATTTTCCAGTGTGAACTACAGTACCAAACCCCATGAGTCCTCAGGTCAGTGTTGTACATTGCAACACTAATTGAAATTTAGTGTAGTGTACAAGCCCAAGACTCTGACTCATTTCCTTTTGACTGCAACTTGCACTTCCTTGTGCTCCAGTTTCCTCGTCCTTCTTATTCTTTTTAATAAACGTTGGGCGGTGCCAGATTATTGTAGACATGTTGTCTTGTTCTTTCATAACTAAATGATTTACTGGCCATCTGATTGTGATTAAAATAATAAGCACAAGCAAACCTTGCTGCCACGGTCCAGAAGGGGAACTTCCTGACAAACAAGATGAGATCAATAATTTTATAAATAACTGAATTTTGTTTTGTGTAATTCTGAACAAACTGCCTGTTGTTAGTTTCTACTTCCACCTGCTATTATTTGGAGAAACTCTGCACATGCAGTAAATAAAAGTTTTGGGGTTTTGGTGCTCCAGTTCCATTTGGTGTTCGTTGGTTCATCATTACTGATGAATAGAAGTTAGATTAGATAGTTGGATAGTAATAGTTAGATTAGGAATGAGAGTTGAATGCAGATGTTTGTGTCCCTCAGCTGCAAGTTCCCACCTCCCTCAACCTGCTGCCTGGTCAAGTTCACATGCTGAGAGAAGCGGTGGCGAAAGAGAAAGAGAGACTTAAAGAGATCGCTGAAAAAGCTGCAGCTGAACAAGCTTCTAAAGCAGCAGCTACACCAGACACTAATGATTACATGCCTGTACTGTCTGAAATGCCAGCGTAAGTTCAGACTCCTTTTCTCATCTCCTAATCTGATCCATAGGCAAGATCAAGGCTCACACAAATCGTTCACACTTTAAGGCTCGTATTCCAAAACACTCATAAACCAAATCAAAGCTTCCCATAATTAATAATGAAAACTCAAATAATTCGTTCCACAGCCCAAAAAAATAAATACAGAAAAATAATTAATACAATTTATAAAGTAAAAATAAAACAAATTAACCTGCACTTTACCTTTAAAAAAATAAATCCCAACAGATAAGTGTTTCCGTTTGTGCGCGCAGGCGCCGTATATTTGTGTGTATGTGTGTGCGTTTGGAATTAGCCCCTTCCCTCGCCTTGTCTTGTCTTACACAGTAAAACTCCTCCTCCCTCCCCCCACCTCGCTTTTTAAGTTTCACAACAAACACACACACTGTTTTAACAGGAAAAAAGAGAGACTAATGAGAGACTAACGCAGACTAACGGAATCACTGCTGTAAAGTAAAACAAAAACAAAACAAATGAACCAGCACCTTACCTTTGAAAAGAATTGCGACAGAGCAGAGTTTCAGTGTAGTGTGTGTGTGTGTCTGTGTGAAGACGGGGAGGGGGGGTGTAAAGGTGAGAGAGTGTGTCGGTGTGTGTGTGTCGGTGTCAAAAAACTCGGCACTCGTAAACCAAGACATGCTCATTTTTCAAGTCAGAATTTATTAAAAATCTTTGCTCGTTACTCGCAATCCGAGGTTCCACTGTACTGGTCTAAGTTCAGACTTACAGCCTTTAGAGCTGACACCCAAACTTTACCATTAAAATTCTAATGTGTTATTGCAGCTATTCCTGGCTAAATTCTTGTAAACAAACTGTTTGTGGTTCTGTAGGTGCTTTTGCAAACTATCCTGGATTGAAACTGAATTTCTTTTGGAAAAGCACAAAGATAAAGGAAACCTGCTGCTCAGACCTAGCCGAGATGGAACCTGTTTTGCTGTCACTACTCGGCAGGAGTTCAACGGGTAACAAACACACACACACACACACACACACAGACCAACCATGCCTGTGGATTTTTAAACCAGTTTTCCAACCCTGGTTCTGGGAGGCCACGTATCCTACACATTATAGTGTTTTCTCAGCTCCCACCTTACCCGATTTAAAGGCCACCTATTAAGCCAAATTGAATTTTCAATGGTTTTTAGACTTTCATTCGGGTCTGTGTTTACAAACAAAAACAGTGAAAAATACATGATCTGATTTTTGTTCTTTTTCCATGGCTAATCAGATTTTCTCCCTAATGTGACATCATAAAAGATCATCCCCCCCCCCCCCCCCTGTTTTTTTGCTCAGCCCTGCAGTTCTCTGAAGGGGCGTGGCTCAGCAGTAGCTCGTTTATGTAAACATGTGGAGGAGAATAGACATATATTTTGAGCTCTGAGTTTTGTTTTAACTTGTTAAAGAAATATGGGACCTTTTAAATAATCAGCTAATTGGCAGCCTTTTTTTAATTGAAGAGGGTTCAGTCACGCAAGAAGAACACTAAACTGTACAGGATCAGAATGAAGAACCACCGGTTTAGACCTCAATGCATGCACGAACACATGATCCTAGTCACCTGCGTACACACTGGCGTACAGTGAAATTAAAGGTTAAAAATAGATCAACAAAATAAACATCTTATTTTTAAATGAAACCATTCAGACAAAAAAACAGAACAAAAAAACAACCGGTATCAAGGCAGACACGTCAAGGTACTTACACAGAAGTGCTATGTGGATGCCTGTGTGTTCCCTGTTGACTGTGTGCTGTTGGTGTTAACGCTGTATAATGAAATGAAAACAACTTTGCAAAATCATCTCTTTCATTCCATTTCCTTGCCACCGTCGCCCTCGGCTTGCTCGTCAGGGACAATCTTATCATTTTGATTCATACACATTCACATTTCATACAAACTTACTTCTTTTGATTGTGTAAAGCTGCTTTGCGACAATGTCGATTGCCAAAAGCGCTATACAAATAAAATTGAATTGAATTGCATTTCTTTTTTTCTCTCTTGCCTAACAGGCCAGTTTTCCAACATTACAGAGTGACACGGATCCCTGATGGAGGATTTGCCATTGCTGTAGACAATCCAGTGAGTAGGAATGGACAACTTCAAACTTTCTCATGAGATCAAACGACTATAACGATTTTCATACCAATCTGATTTGATATTTTAGATATACAGTACCAGTCAAGATTTTGGATACAAGTTTGGACTTATTTTCTATATTCTAAAACAGGATTTTTCAAAATTATTAAATAACATATGGTAATTAAGGTAATTAAATACAACAACAACAGTCAGTTGTTATTTTATGACATGAAGGTCAGCTGATATGAATCAGTTCTTGTAAGAACAGTATTGTTCAAGTGCGTTTGTAAAACCCATCGAGCTCCATGATGAAACTGTCTCTCATGAAGACCTTCCCAGGAAAGCGAGACCAAAACTTACTGCTGCAGAGGAGAAGTTCATTTAGAGTCACCAGCTTCAGAAATCACCAGTTAACCTCAAGCAGCACCTCAGATTAGAGCCGTTATGAAGCTTTACGGAGCAGAAGTAGCAGATATACATCTCAATATCACCTGTTCAGAGGAGATTATTGTGTGTTTTGGATAAACGCCTTCAGTGTTGTTTTTCAAGAAATACAAATCAGGAACGACCATTAAATTAAAAGGTGTTATCAAACATTTGATCTGTAGTGTACATAGTGCCCTTGTATAACTACGATTTATCTGGACTCTGTACACATTATGAGTCGGTATGTTTTGTCCGTAAACTTAACACAACTATTTAAAAATCTTTTTTTGTTTGTCAGAGCATTTAATGTGGAAGGTGCTTTCCAGAACAAGACAGTAATTAGAGTGTGATTGTGAATTGTAAAGATGATTAATGATCAGTCAAGAAATTAGTTAATTAGTGCGTGTGTGTGTGTGTGTTTGCTATGAGTGTAATTGCTTGGTTACCACTTTTATAAAGCTGTTACAGTTTACATTTATTACAGCCCATGCAAACTCAGATTTCTGACAGTTTTATTGTTAATAAGTCTGGGTTTGCATGACATGCAAAGTTCGGTGTCAAACTAAATGTACAGTACAGTAGGTAAGATGAAGATCGAGCTCTGATTTTTCTGATACGTCGCTGATTGTTATACTATACCTTAACCTCGTGTCGTATGTTATTCTTTACATAATAGACAAAATTATTTTATGCAGTGTAATACCAGTGTGTTTTTTGAGAGTGTGGGGGGGGGGAAAAAAGAATTAAACACTGCACTCATTTGTTCCAGATTCCTTGCAAAACGCTCCACGATGTGATTAACTATCTGATAGAGACAACTGGAGGAACTTATAAACCCTTGGTTCTGGAGCACACGTATGAAGAGAACATCGGTAAGACACTCATATAAAATTACATGAATACATGAAGGGTGTATTTGAATGAAAAAGATGACAACAGGCTGGCAACCCCATGTTATAGGGTCACATTATTATATAATGTTTTGAGTCTTTCACGCAAGCAGTTTTTCATGTTATCAGTTCTCTTAAATAGACACATTGTAAAGGGGAAGTCAAACCGGGACTTGTGTTGAAATTTCTGGTAAATGAAGACATTCTGTAAAAGCGATTGACATTTACCGAAGACTTCAAAGTTTTTAGCCGCAGTAAGTCATTTGAACGGTGCAAATGTTTTAAAGAATGCCGTACGTCCATGAATGACGATCCCGTCCGAGGTGGCTCAGAACACACTGCAGGCGTTCCCGTGAACATTCAGCGAGTGGAACACCTGATCCCTGATAATCGATGGATTACTTGTCGCCAGCTTACGGAAGAGACGCATCTGTCTCTGGGATCTGTACACACAATCATTCACCAGCACCACTTGCACATTACAGGAACTCGGCTGGGTGTTATTACCACGTCCCCCGTACAGTCCTGACCTCGCGCCAAGACATTTCCACATGTTAGCTTCATTAAAGGAGTTCCTGGGAGGCCGCGTTTCAGATGATTGCGCCTCCATACCTGAGAAAACTTTCTATCTTGATGGGATCCAACCACTAGTGAAACAGTGGGATGGATGCATTAGTGTACTGTAGAAGGGCTTTATATAGAGAAATAAAGGAAGTCCTCTGTTCTGGTTCTGCAAAATTCCTGCTTTTAATCAAACACTGCACAGATTTTTTTTTTTTTAGCTAAAATCTATTCATCAAAATTTTTCATTACAACTCTTTACTGTTTTGACCATACCACCTTATAATTGATGCGAACTGCACTTTCCCAGCCTAAAGCAAGTTCTATGCACCTTTCCTTCCAAAACGCCACACCCATACCTGTTTTATCTCACCCTTTTTGCAGCATACACACATAATAAAAAGACATACATACATAAACATTTGTTCCGCCCATCTCTTTTCTAGAACTGTGTTTAAGGGATCAGTGTGATTGATATGATTATGTTCTTCCTCATATGCGTTTGGCAACCATCTCGAGCTTTTAGCTACGCTGCCACCTACCTGTGGAACCTACTACCTTTCGATATCCGTAACAGTAACTCTATCACTGTTTTTAAATCCCGTTTGTAAACACATCTATTCAGGCAGACATATCTTTAACACTATTGTGTGCATATTGTTTTTATTTTATTTATTTATTTTTGTCCATGTTTGTATGTGGTTTTTTTATGGTATGTAAGGTGTCCTTGAGTGTCATGAAAGGCGCCTACAAATAACATTTATTATTATTATTATTATTATTATTATTATGTGTGTGAATTCGAATGTGTGCTCAGTAAAGCAATGAAAAAAAAAAACTCACTGAGTACTTGGATATATTAGTCATATAATGTCATATGTGGGCGGTCTAAATATGACAGGGAGAGAAAAGAGAGAGAGAAAATGCTTGCTTGCCACCCTGTGTAAACTGCATATAAATAATATACAGTAATAACATTAATGATTTCTCCAAACTTACTTGATCTCCATGTAGATATCCCATATTAATGTGTGTGTTGTGTGTCTGTGTTGTGTGTTGAGCATGTCTGTGAAGGCGCTCAGTGATGCCGCAGCTTCTCCTGTAATCCACAGTGTGTCACTTGTTTTTTCAGTGTATGTAGATTACGATGAGGAGAACGGAGAGAAAAGCCCTGTGGGCCCCAACCTCGCCCCCAAACCAGGTACTGCAAATGTTCTTGTAACGTACAAATACACAGAAAGCACAAATACATGCATTACCATTATAACAATAACCAGAATGATAACACCACCCTTGACCAGGAATAACAAGCACCATGCTCTCCAAAACAATGCACTTTTACTTGGATAAGGTTCCGGTGTTTGAAGCATTCAATCTCAAATAGAAAAAAAACAAGGGTACCAATATGAAGCGCACCTCTCCCAAACCTGAAATAGCTTGAAATTAGCTTGTTGTTCAGTCAAGTCGCTCTGTAAAGTCAAGTTGAGACAAATTCAAAGGGAAAGAGAAAAAAGTGTCAGGGAAACAAATGTTTTATACTGTATGATATCGAGAATCACTGTTGTGTGTTTGTAGCGCGACCTTCAACGCCTCAGGGGTCTGCGCCTTATCTGCCCAAAGGTCCAGGTAGGTGACCTGACTCCTTTCATTTTTTTTTTTACTACTTTATTATTATTATCCTTGCAACATACTGTAGATATAAATAAATATTTTTGAAGAATACTATAGTCCCTTAAAACAAGATGTAAGTGTAGACTTGAAGAGCAGAACTTGGCAACAGACCAATTAATAGTTTTAACTACATTGTACTTATAGTTACCAGCTAATTAATGTCCTAGTTAGTCAAACAGGTTTAAAGAAACTGTTACATTCTGTTCCTAATCTTTAAATATCAGCCTCAGAAAGAAATTGTCACATGTTAACGAAATCTTTGTTGCAGGCGGGGCTTTGCTTCCACCAAATTCGCGCCCATGCAGTCCCATAGTGGGCGCTGAAGCAAAACCAAAACGACCAATACCAGAAGTGCCTACTGGAGAAACCTTATCTCAGTGTAAGGGTCAACTTGCTCAACTCTGACCATGACTTTAAGAAATAATAATGTTCAGAAGGTACATATAAGGCCCTCTGCTGTCTGTCAGGTGAATTGCAACTACAAAACATTAACAGTGCCAAACCCACCCCCCCCCCCCCACCCCCTGTGTTGAAACTATGACTCTCTTTAAGAAAAACACCTCAGCTAGGAGTAGAGTGTAATTCAGATCCAGACAAATGTAAAAAGAAACCTGTAGTGTGAGCCTCTGCTTAGCAATACCACAGTTTATTCACTTTGAGATTAGAGGACATTTATGGGTCCAAACCCCTCTATACTATTTTATTAATATATTTAGCTTAATATGACTACCAGTGCTTTTGCCTATTGTTATGGCTAGCCTAATATTAGCTAATGTGTAGCTAAAATCAGTACATCAAGGGCAAAAGCAATAAAAAAGCAAAAAATTTAAATTACAATGCTCACTATAAAACAAAGCTACCAGTTTAGTATCAGCAATGCGACAGTGTTATGGTTCACCAATGCCACTAGATTACTAATAAGGTTATTAATACTACTCGCTACAAACATTTACTGCTGCTGGAAACATCACATTAACTAAATAAACTCTGTAGCTGTGTAGCTGGTTAGCCAACAGCTTGGGTTGCAAAATTATATCTCAGGCTCGTACTTTGTACCTAAGAATCACAAGAACGCTCTTACAGTATGTAACATATTTCCAGTCATTTCAATAGCACCTATTTTGAACATATAATGTCATATGTGGGCGGTCTAAAAATGACAGGGAGAGAAAAGATAGAGAGAAAATGCTTGCTTGCCCCCCTGTGTAAACTGCATATAAATAATATACGGTAATAACATTAATGATTTCTCCAAACTTACTCTGATCTCCATGTAGATATCCCATATTAATGTGTGTGTTGTGTGTCTGTGTTGTGTGTTGAGCATGTCTGTGAAGGCGCTCAGTGGTGCCGCAGCTTCTCCTGTAATCCCAGTGTGTCACTTGTTTTTTTTTCAGTGTATGTAGATTACAATGAGGAGAACGGAAAGAAGAGCATGCGCAGTGCATCCAGCAGCCCTGTGCGCCCCAACCTCGCCCCCAAACCAGGTACTGCAAATGTTCTTATAACGTACAAATACACAGAAAGCACAAATACATGCATTACCATTATAACAATAACCAGAATGATAACATCACCCTTCAGATCCAAGGGAGAAACAAGATCAATACAAGAGCATCTACCAAAACTCCTTCGGTGAGTTTGTCTCTTCATTGTTTCGCTCTCATCTGATTGTGTTCATGTGTGTAAAGTCTAAGTTTCTAAAGTCTGTGTGTATCATCCAGAGGAGGACAATAACCTTATTGACGAAGACAAATGTGCTCCGCCACCTCTCTTGCCTCAGGACCCAGGTAATAAATAAATAAATAAATAAATAAATAAATACAATAATTAATTGCTTTTGCACTCCTGTCTATTCAAGAAATGTTAGCTTACAGAGAGTACACTTAGCACACCGATTCTAACACAAGGTAATAAAAAGCAGAAATTAGATTTTGATTAAAACATGGTTCCTCATACACTTTGCCTAATTTTACTTGGATTCTGTAAAACCGCTTTGCGGCAATGAGCATTGTTAAAAGTGCCTTACAGATCAATTGAATTCAAATAAATAAATGCATCAAATAGAAAAATAAATGAAGTAAATATTCTAAAAGAAGAAGAAGAATCTGCTGAGAAAATGTAACTAAAATTAGAGAGTAAGACACTTAGGACTTACAGTATGAGAACTGCTTAGCTTCTGTTTTAGACAATATAATAACTAGCTAAATGTTAGTGTTTACTGGCAAGATATTTAATATTACGTTCTAAGTTATTGTTTTGAGTTATAACACTAGTACCCAGGATTCCTAGCGAACTTACTTAATGCTTTACACAGTACAGAAAATACTCTATAGTTAGATATTTTACTACCAGGCCTGACAACTAGCTTTATTTAGTATATTAAATGTAATAACTTGCTTAATGTTATAGCTAGCCTAATTTTAGCTAATGTGCTAGTAGAGATGGGTATTGCGTTACACAATATAACAGTTAAAAGCATCAAAAATCATTAGTCACTGAGAGGAGAATGAATAAAAGAAACCATTAGTGCAGCTCCCATTAGATAGGTTTATTTCCAGTAATGGTGTTAGCTAGCTTGGCTACTGGTTTACACAAGTACAACTGTCTAGTTAGTATAATTTTACATAGCTTGCTAGAATGCCTGGTTACTAAACGTATTGACAAAATAACAATGACCAAATGTTAGCTAAATTGTAAGTGAGTCCGATTAATGAATAGTTCTTATTTAACGTCATTACATACGGGTGACGGGCTTGTCAGAGCATACTTGTTATTAAGCTGGGAAGGCTTTATGAGCCTTGCTATTTTGAGAATCACCCTTTTGATAGGCATCATGAAAATATAATTGCCATACAGCTGCAGTGGCCAGTTGCCAACAATGATGTCATTGCTAACAAAGTCGTGGAATTTGTAAAGTAGCTGTCGGAACTATATATAGTTTTATTTCCATAATGGTTAGCCCAATTAGATGGTTACATAAACTGGCTAACGGGTTCAAATTACAATGCTCACTATAAAACAATGTTACCAGTTTAGTATCCGCAATGCAGCAGTATTATGGTTCACCGATGCTACTGGATTACTAATCAGGTCAAAGGTAGCTTGAAATGGCTAGCCTGTTGTAAAGTCAAGTTGAGACAAATTCAAAGGGAAACAGAAAAAAGTTTCAGGGAAGCGAATGTTTTATACTGTATGATATCGAGAATCACTGTTGTGTGTTTGTAGCGCGACCTTCAACACCTCGGTTGTCTCCGCCTTATCTGCCCAAAGGTCCAGGTAGGTGACCTGATTCCTTTCATTATTTTATTACTTTATTATTATTATTATCCTTGCATTATACTGTAGGTATAAATAAATATTTATGGAGAATATTATGCTCCCTTAAAACAAGACGTAAGCGTAGACTTTAAGAGCAGAACTTAAGTTAGTAGTTACTTGTACTGTAGTTACCAGCTAATTCATATCCTAGGGTAGGAAAGGTTCAAAGAAACTGTTACATTCTGTTGATAATTTGTAAATATCAGCCCCAGAAGGAAATTGTCACATCACAACGAAATCTTTGTTGCAGGCGGGGCTTTGCTTCCACCAAATTCGCGCCCATGCAGTCCCATAGTGGGCGCTGAAGCAAAACCAAAACGGACAATACCAGAAGTGCCTACTGGAGAAACCTTATCTCAGTGTAAGGGTCAACTTGCTCAACTCTGACCATGACTTTAAGAAATAATAATGTTCAGAAGGTACATATAAGGCCCTCTGCTGTCTGTCAGGTGAATTGCAACTACAAAACACCCCACCCTCCGCTGTTGAAACTATGACTCACTTTAAGAAAAACACCACAGCTAGGAGTAGAGTGTAATTCAGATCAAGGAAAAATGTAAAAGTAAACCTGTAGTGTGAGGCTCTGCTTAACAATACCACAATTTATTAAAGTAGCTTTGAGATTAGAGGACATTTATGGGTCCAAACCCCTTTAAACTAGCAAGATTTTATTTACTAGCAAGATATCTAATATTATTTAGTTGTAAGTTATTTTTTTTTTAGTTATAACACTAGTACCCAGGATTCCTAGCAAACTTAATTAATGCTTTACACAGTACAAAAAATATTCTATAGTTAGATATTTCACTACCAGGCCTGACAACTAGTTTTATTTATTATATAAAATGTAATATTTAGCTTAATATGGCGGACTACTAATGCTTTTGCCTAATGTTGTAGCTCGCCTAATTTTAACCTAATGTGTTAGTAGAAGTTGGTACTGCATTACACAATATAACAGTTATTGTCCTGGCATTAAAAATCATTAGATACCAAGAGGAGAATGAATAAAGGAAACCATTAGTGCAGCTTCTATTAGGTATGTTTATTTCCAGCAATGATGTTGGCTAGCTTGGCTACTGGTTTACACAAGTACAACTGTCAAGTTAGTAAAGAAATTGTCACATGTTAACAAAATCTTTGTTGCAGGCGGGGCTTTGCGTTCACCAAATTCGCGCCCATGCAGTCCCATAGCGGTCACTGGAGCAAAACCAAGATGGCCAATACAACCAGTGTCTACAGGAGAAACCTTATCTCAGTGTTGTAAGGGTCAACTTGCTCAACTCTGACCATCATATGAATGATAATAATCATAATAATAATAATAATAATAATAATAATATATGAATTAATAATAATAATAATAATAATAATTTTACAACTCATATATTATATGTATTATCTATTATATTTTATTTATATAATATATGAATTAAATAATTAATATCTTATATTATATTAAATCAGAATGTACATATAAGACCCTCTGCTGTCTGTCAGGTGAATTGCAACTATAAAATATGAACATTGCCCCCCCCCCCCCCGCCGTCCCCTCCTGTGTTGAAACTATGACTGCCTTTAAATATCTCAGCTAGGATTAGAGTGTACTTCACTATATACAGAAAAATCCAGAAAAAAAATCCCTGTAGTGTGAGCCTCTGCTTAGCAATACCACAGTTTATTAAAGTAGCTTTGAGATTAGAGGACATTTATGGGTCCAAACACCTTTAAACATTTTTTTAAAACCACAAACAGCAACGTTTAATGACTTTTTAAATACTAGCTTAGTGTTTTCTTTCTTTACTTCTTTTTTATGACTCACTTTTTTAGAGATGGAAAACTTGCAATATTAACAACTAGATTAGAAATAGTTTGTTTATTAAAATCAGAAAGAAATTAAGATGAAGTTAATTTTTTTAAATTATTATAATAGAATAGATCAGATAAGACAGATTTGTGCCTTGGCTCCACGGGCCCTGTGGGTTTTTGCTGTGGTGTCTCGCACCAGAACATTAGCAGTGGATACGTTTGGTGCTGTGGGTTGCGGGGCTGAGCCACTGTGGGTCAGATTATATATAATTGACAATGTTATTTAACTAACGCCTAGTGGCGCTATTAATGTTATGGCTCAGTGGTGTACAGTCAACAGAAATTTCAAAAGTCTCAAAAAGTGAATGATTGAGAACAGAAAATGTAGTAAGATCACAGTTTTGCATGTTGAAACATTACTAATCGTCTAGTTTCTGTTTTTGCACAGGTTTTAACAAAGAGCTAAAGCAGAAGATGAAAGAAATGAGAATTACTGCAGAGTGACTTCTGATCCCAGGCCGATCAGCTTGTCTGCAAACAAAGGAATGAAGGAATTTAAAATAAGCTGTGGTGTGTGTGTGTGTGTGTGTGTGTCTGGATGCCCGTGAAGCACAATGAGTTATTGATCCTGCATTTTGGTCTTTACAATTACTCTGTGTAAATCAGGAAGTAACAGGAGGTAAAAGCGTGTACTTGCCACATTACCGTCTGTCTCTAACATTTGTTCTGACAGTAAATCTGTGTATAGCATTTTTTGCTAATCAAAATTAATTCCTGTATAGCATTATTGCTGTTTTTTTCCTTTGCAGTTGGTATGTATTTATAACCTAGTTCATTTAACAGTATTCTATTTAGAGTAAATAATTCAACTTTTACATATTTATCAGTGATCAACAATTACAGCGACTGATCATTTGGTTGCTTTTGAATGAAAAATTGTAATCTCAAATTGTAATCTACATACACTGAAAGAAACAATAAAGCATACTGTAACAATATACTTTATATCGACACAGTTTCTGGCTTTGCTCTTATACCAAGGCCTATGAAATGAAGCACAATTTCTAACTGATGTACAGTACTTGTTGGAATTTTCTTCTTATTTATTGACTTTTAACGATATTCTGGAATGTGATTGGTCAGATGGTGTTAATTAATTTTCGATAACAGCAGCACTAACAGTAGGAGTTCAGGAGTCTGATATCTTTGTGACAGAGTTTACTCTTTGTACTTTTTCAATAACATGACCACGAAATATAAAAAAACAGAAAGAAGCACATCCAGTAAGAGATTGACTGCAAGCATTAAACAGATGGGTTGTCATTGTATTGGCTAAATAGTAACACAGAAACCAGACAGTTAATATGGTAGTTCGCTACTAGCTCTCCATCATACTGTATGTATAACATACTAGGTATATTAAGGTATTAATTAAGCTGATGTTCCTGAGGGAAAGAAAAACTGCAGTGGATAAACATATCTCTGATACTGTAGATACTGTAGCTAGCTCAAAATTGTAACATGCACAAAATCTTTAAATAAAACCTCACCAACAAATGGTTCTTGTAGTGTTTTATTATCTTACACGGGATTATATTGGGAAATCGATGACTTTCCAGTTTCTTATAATACTACAGTTTCAGCATAAAAGCATTAAATGGTGTGTATATACAGTGATATATAGCAAACTTCAGTACAGCGTTAGTGAATAAAAACCAAACGTCTCACCATTTGGGCAGCTAGAGTGTGATAGCAACACTCTCTGTGCGCATAACCAAAAACCCGATAAAACATGGTATTATTTCTGCCATTTTCTGGATGTCAGTGGAATTTTTACATTTTTTTCCCTACACATCTGTGTGCAACAAAGACAAGTACGGCCTGTTCATCGAAAGCGTAAAAATCTTTGCCATTTCAAAAGCAGCAGGTACTCCACCACACTTATACACACACACACACACACATTTCCATCCTGTGTAATCTTCCACCCCTGCGTGTGGCCTTCTGCTGGCACAACAGTGTTGTATATATTCTATAGAAAGCATTTTCTATAACGTCAAATAGCGTTATGTCAGTGTGCTAACTTGGTTCTGAATACAGAGCAGATTTTACTTGAGAGACATTGGGCAGAATTAGACGCTTCTGATCAAACACATTCAGTGTGAAAATGCTTTAAAACCAACAAGACGGTCCGCTAAAATGATTTATATAACGTTGGAAATTATGAGAAACAAAACGAAGAAAAAGATTTTGGTTTGCTGTGAGGTGGTATTTAGGCTGTTGGTTGAGTGGTATCCCACACACCTCACCTCAAAACGTATTTAAAAATAAAATAAAATGCTTTCGTACTCATTCATTTGAAAAATGTAACCATAAACTGCTCTCGCATTCTCACACACAAGAAAAAAAACCCTCACATTTACAATTTTCTCACATGCTTTCCCATCCATAAATTTAGAACAGATAAACCCACAAAACAAAAACAATTATTACATATTTTACTTCAAAATATTCACACAAAAATGATTTTACTTCACTTGTCCCTTCAAAATGCTTAGCATTTGGCCGTTTTACCCAACTGTTACACAATCGCACATAAACACTAGCATTTACTAAATTTAGCCGCCACACTAACATTTCTAGCATTTTACAATTTTACCTCACACACCTAGAAAATATTCTTACACTCATAGGAAAACTCAAATTTACAATTTCCCTCCTCACACACATACCTAACAAAAGGCTCTCACATTCACAAGAAAAAGACTCCAGGGACTGTGGAGGCCAATGGTGACCACTGCATTTAAAACATTATTATGGCAACATTTGGTCACCCAAAGTGTTCCGCTTGTACACACTAAACAACTAAGGGTTTGTCTAAGCAGCTGTGTAAAACTCTGAAAATGAAGGTTATTGATGCCCACAATGCAGGAGAAGCTACAAGAAGATAGCAAAGCGTTGTCAGCTTGCAGTTTACACAGTGAGAAATGTTATTAAGAGATGGCAGTTCAGGGGAACTGCGGAGGTCAAGATGAGATCTGGAAGGCCAAGAAAAGTCTCGGAGAGAACTGTCTTCTGTCTTCAAATGAAAATATTTGCTGAAAATATTGTGGATGTTTTTCCATTTCCAAGAAAGTCTGTGTTAACATCTTTTCAATTAAAGAATCATCAAAATCTGTTATTTATCAAGGGGTGGCTAAACTTTTGCATAAGACTATATATAGAGCAGCATCACGATACCACGAAACCTAAGCACAATATCCTGTGATCTAATTGATCACTATAGCAATATTATGGCATCACTGTATTAATTAGTCTTGTGACCCTGGTGAGTGGAAAACGTTCCCGCATTCACTTTCGCTCACATGAGCTGCACTTACTTCCTGAGGAGGAACCACCCAGAACGGCGTGATGGTCGACACCACGCCCTGGTTGCCATGGTAACCTCCTAACACACACTCGACAAAAACACAGTATTTAAAAAAAATATATATATAATAAACCCTGTAGTGTCTGTATCCATGTCATATTCATGTTGCGATATCTTAATAACTCAGCATTTTAGAATAATGCACGTTTTCAGTTTTATGTCTTTTCATGTGAAACCTAAATTGGCTAAGTTTCATCTGAATGACAGGTAAGATCATTAAAAGAATTTTAAAAAATTATGGACACTCCAGACATGAAACAGTGTGAAAATTTTATTATAAAATGTGCTTCTTTTTATCTAATAATAAAAATATAAATGTTTATGCTTATTTAGAAAAAATGAAGCATGGATCGGGAGATGAGAAGCATTCTGTTTTATGTAAAATCGTGTTCTATGATCCTGTCTGAAATGTTTGAATCACTTTTATACCGCAGATCAATCCCTGCTATCTGATCTCACCCGAATGAGGACGACGGTGAGTCTGGATTCTTCCCATTTCCATCTCAGTGAGATCTTTACTCATCAGGGACAATCTGATCATTATCATTTATACACATGTTCTCACACATTTCACACTCATTTCCATTCATTTCTTTTAATTCTGTAAAGCTGCTTTGCGACATTGAGCATTGTTAAAAGTGCTATATACTGTAAATAATACTGATTTGGATTGAGTACAGTGCACTTCTATTGTGTTTCTACAGACAGATTGAGCCTTTGCTCCTGCAGCAGTGAGATCTGACTCTACTGATGCTCATCATCATGTCCTGCTTTGTTCTCATGCAGCCTCCTGGATTCTAACCACACACACACACACACACACACACACACACACACAAAAAAAAAAAAAAAAAATATATATATATATATATATATATATATATATATATATATATATATATATATATATATTATTATATATATATAATATATTATATATATTATATATATATATAATATGAATTGATGATTCTTTAATTATATAGATTTCTTTAATATAATATATATATAATATATATGATTATTAAATATCGGTTCTCACACATTTCACTAAATTCGTCGCTTTTATTTCTCCTGTTAATTTATACGCCTGTTTTTCCACTCCTGTATGAAAGCGGTTACTCCCGGGCTCCGTCCCAAACCGCACACTAGCCTACTAAATAGCAGACCAGAAGAGCGCGTCACCCATAAAGCCGCTTCATCATTATCCCGTGCACTTTTAATACGGCAGCACGCGGTTTGGAACGCAGCCATGGCTACCGTTTTCGCCGTCGCGTTATTTAAGCGTCAGCATTTTTAATACGGACGTGGTCTAGATTTAGAGATAGGAATGATTATGATGGTGCTTTACAACGTGTATAAAGACACTATAACATTTAATATTTTAATAAACACGTTCCCATACACTTTATCCCGCTTCCCATTCTTATTCCGCCATTTTTTTTTTCCACTAAGGAGAAAAGTACAATCACTCGTGCGTTTAGGGATTGACGATTCGTCACGGTGTGATAACCTGAACTTTATTAGAACTGTAAATTTAATCTTAAAATTTAGATTGAGTCAAGATTTTTCAACTGCCTTTCAGTGAGCACGTTATTAACCGAGATGAATTAAATAAGCAATTCTGTAGATGTGTGATAATAGGAGAGTTACGGTAGTGTGTTTGCCGTTCATTAATCAGCCACTAGATGGCGACAAAATGGCGTTTCTGTATCAACATCAGCAACATCTTTGTTTAGGTATATATATATATATATATGTACACTTTCATTATCATTGCACAGTATAATGTAGTGTATATACATTCGTGCAAATATTTGCATGATGCACAGTATAAGTTGTAGCTTAAATAAATAGAGTACTCTACTTATACAGTATATGTACATACATACTGTACTATGTATATTCATACTGTACATACAAAAAGGCACATAATTATAAAATAAGCAGTGTTGTATTATTGTTCAATGTATAAAGAGAAAATTGAATATATATTAAGGGATTTAGGGGATATGTGTATATATACACATATACAGTTAGAATATGTGTGTGTGTGTGTGTGTGGGGGGGGGGGGGTTATAGTGAATAAGAAGTACAGAGTTCGGTTTAGGCTATTTCAACTTCAACTTTATTGTAATTGTTATAAATAAGTATAAATAAATGAGTATAAATAACAAGATATCTTTAGCGCATCATCTTCCAGCATGTGATGTAATAAAGTGCATCTAATGTATGTGCTGCAGCAATGCAAGTCCACACCACCAAACCACACCAAAATTCCACATGTCAGCACACTAAATATGGCACAACGATACTATAGGTTTACTAAAAGCTGCTGAGAAAGTCTAGGCCCTTCTCAATTCCCTTAGATAGAAGAACTGCGGCTGGGTCTTTCCTATGGCAGAGGTGATATTATTACCCTATGTTAGGTCCTCTGTCACGGTTAGGCCAAGAAACTTGAGGCTGGTGACCCTCTGTACTGTTCCATATTTAAACACTTGTTCATTTCAATTATTCCAGTAGGCCTCTGTACTTCTATTGTGTACATAATTTTCATCAATAATAATAATAATAATAATAATAATAATAACTTACACTTGGTAGAACGTAATTCCTAACATATAATACATTTCTCTACCTATAAATGTCAAGAAAAAATGTATTTTAGCTGGTTAATTCGATTTAAATATATTTCATTAGTTTTAGCCATTCCTAAAAACCTATTATTGAAAAAAAAAAATCTCTTATTCTCATTCCATTATCAGTGAAACCTGCCAAGCATCTAAATTTACCAGAGTTTTCTTCCCCCTCCATTCAAATGGCAAGATTATATGAGCTCTCAGAAATTCCCTGCAGCCCAGAGGTGAACATCTGCAATCTAAACCTCATGTAAATGTGCGTATATTAATAGAAACAGGTCAGATTTGAAACAGTAAAATTCCAGTACCTTTGCCTTATCATAACCAGCCAATCAGATTAACCCAGGGGCGGGGCGGGGCCGTGTCGATTGGCTCCTCCTTGTTAGGACTCACCTGTCGAAAACACCTGGACACACTGTTTCCAGCGCGCGACTTCTGGTCCGCGCAGGTGTGGCGAATTAACGCGTCAGCAGAGACTACAGGTGCGTGTCTCTGTGTCTGTGTGTGTGTGTGTGTGTGTCTGTGTCTGCGTGTCTGTGTGTGCGCGCACACAGTAAACCGTTCCTTTCTCGCGAGCCCCGCTACCTGCACCGGCGATGAGGCGCGCGCACCGGAGCCGAGCCCAGCTGCCCTCCTGCTACTACGAGGGATTTCTGGAAAAGAGGTCTTTTAAAGATAGAGTGAGTTTTTCATCTTTTATTAAAGCTCGAAAGCAATCAGTCGATTTACAACACGTACTGTAGACTCATGTTTATTTAAATCAGTTTAGTGTGTATTTTGTCACTGATCTCTAAATTGATATCCAGGACACTTGGATGAACCCAAATGTCAGATAACATGTGCTGTAAAATATGTGCATTCATTTCCTGTGTTGAGAGTAAAAGATGTACAGTGTGTGTAAAACAATACACAGTTTAAATTCCAGTCAACTGTATATTATATAGACATGTATATGGAGGATATAGATATCCTCGCACTTCAGGTTCGAGTCCCACCGCAGGGTCTGTGTGCATGGAGTTTGCATGTCCCCCCCCCCCCCCCCCCCCCCTTGCTTGGTGGGTTCCCCCCGGGTGCTCCCACAGTCCAAAGACATACAGATTAGGTACTAACTGGCGTTGCCAATTTGCCCATAGTGTGAGAGTGCGCAGGTGAGGTATATTGAGCGGAGGTTCCACTACGGGCATAAAAAAGGGAATACAATGGTTACCACTGGCCTCCACGATCCGTCGTTGGACCACAGATCATTATTATCCTGGGTGGATGTTATAGATAGATAAAGGACTTTATTAATCCTGAAAAGAAATTGTATCGTAACAGCAGCCAGTTCACAGATTATACGACAAACAAGCAAGAATTGCAGTGAGGAAAAGATAAAGTGTAAAAAATTTTTTTTTTAAAACACTGTTTACAATTTAATGTAAACATAATTTGAATGTAATTTTAATTTAATGAGGTAAAAATTGTGACAAATAATTACCAGTATACTGTTTCTATGTACATGTGCATGATGATGTGTATACAGGCAGGAACTAAACTGTTCATACGGTGCACCAGCAAGTTAAAATAAGGACGAGACCATCGTGCAATGAAGACAGAATGTATATGAACCTGCTTATGGTGGTGTCAGAGTGCAGAGTTGTTGTAAAGTATAATTGCAGTTGGCAGGAAAGATTTTGAGACAGAAAAGAAAGAAAAGATTTTGACCTCAATTTGAATAAGGAAAGAATTATGATTTAAACAGTGTGAAACAATGTGCATTTTTTCTTCTGCATTCGTAAAATTCCTAAATTTCCACAAATAGTAAACAGTTTAACATTCTGAACAAAATGTACTAAAGAATTACAATATTTTAGAAACGAACAAAAAAACAAATAATTGTATACATCATCAATTAAAATGTGGATTGAATTAGCAAAACCATGGACTTGACCTAAACGTTACGAGAAGTAAAAAATCACAGCTTTTGATTAAGACTTTTGCTCGACTTTTTGAAGCTGAATTCATGACCTTCTGTGTTTAAGCTTAAAGCGTTAATCACTGCTAACCCAGCGCTTCTCTTACACTTTAGTGTTTTAGCTAACACTAAATTAACATCATAAAAATAACTCGTACTCGCAGACACATCTCAGTTCTTCACTACAGCAACGTTTTTATGAGAACTTTAATATGAACATCTAGAGGAATTGTGTTTACATAAAACAGCCGCTGAAATAAAGCGCACAAAATAAAGAGAAACTTGGGCAAAGCTGAAAAATAAAAGCCCTACGTTTATACTGTAGCATTTTTACACTGTAGTTTCTAGGTTTTAGTTTTTTAAAAAACTACTGTGTTGAGAGTAAAACACAGTGTACTGGAAGTATGCACACCCCTTAACTAATAGGTTTTACTAATACAACGAAACAGGCGGCATAGTTTTTTTTTTTTTTGGCATAGTTTTTTAGTTTTTTTTTTTTTTTTTTTGTAGTTTTTTAGGTTTTAGGATGTAGTTTTAGGTTAAACGTAACCTAAAAACCCAGTTACCCTGAAAAAGCGATATAGACAACGATGAGTGTGAGAGTGAGTAACAGAAAAAACATATAGATTTAATTCATTAGCCTTTTATTAGAAAGAGAATATATTTCAAAAGCAACATCATTCTGGTACTTAAAGGTGCATAACTGTACTGTATGTTAAGGAAGATTCACAAGACATATTTACATTGTTACACAGTATGATGTAATGTTTACATAATTAGGCTTTAACAAGGAAATTAGGTATAATTTGTGATACATATTTCATATTGTATATTAAGTAGCAGCGCAATATTTACTCTGGTATCATTTCCTTGAATTAAAATTCTTCACCTAAGCAAGAAGTATAGAAGGTATGTCCGGTTGATAGATGATTGGATAATTAAAAGATAAAACCTCGCCGTGATTTAACACGTAATGTTTCTTTATCGATGAAAACCTTCTCATCACTCAGGATTGTTTTCCTGATCATCAGTGGAGACTCAAGCTTTCTTGTTTTGTTCTTAGAAGTTATTATTATTATTATTATTATTATATTTTTCTATTACGAATTAATTCATTAATTAATTTAAAAAAAGAATCAATTGTAATATGACTCTGAGCTCATCACTGGGTCACAGTCGAGCGTTAGATTATTTCCCAGATGATTTAATAAACAAGTTTACACTTTGGTCATGTGGGCAAATTTTTCAAAATGCATCATGGATCTAGTATCAGTTGCATCATGTTTTGCTGTGACTGTAAATTAGAAACACCAAACGGGCCATGAAAGGGATTTTCCTGCATTAACACTCATAATAATGGTGATAACATTTCCAGGTATTTGTCAGGTTTATTAGCTCTGGACTTTGCTCTCATTGTGTCCTTCTCTCAGGTGGAGCACAAGAGACCACAGATTTATGGTCTTTATGGCTGACGTGATGTGATTTTAGAGTGAACACTGTGGTCTTGTTAACCAGTGAATTAGTTTAGATCTCACGAGAGTCAGGCTTATTTCTTTTTCTCGACTTGCAATTCCAAGCTTCGCAGATTTACAGTTTTAAAGCTCAGCTTCATGAACGTAATATGAAAATCTGACAACATATTTGTTTGTGATGATCAGTGCATACAAGCCACCCTCAAAGTCATCGCAGTTTATCTGCTTAAAGGTCCCATATTTTACTAATCCTTTAACAAGTTAGCACGAGTGTCTGAGCTCCCCTAAAGTGTTTTCTCCTCTTAAAGTTTTTTTTTTTGTTGTTGTTGCTAAAATAACCCTTAAGTTATGCATTTTCTCCATTTATTTTCCTCCTCCTCCAAATGTGCCAGTTCTGTGTTTCTTTCTTTTTTTGTTTTGTTTGTACACATTGTGGACATGGAGATGTCTAAAAGTGACAAAAAAAAGTGAATTTTGCATACTTTTCAAATAACATACTAGGCTGTGTGTTCCTGTGCCTTATGCTATACACAGTGGATATTAAATGTCTATATTAAAAGTAATTTAAAAAAATGAAATCAGGAACTCGTACAGTATCTGATCTCACCGCCTTTAATGTGATACAGCGAGATTTCCTTGAAATGTTTCTCAGTCTTTTTCATATGAAAATGGCGATAATAGGGCGATAATAGGACTACATTTTGGCTGATAAGACAGAACATTTCAGGCATTGTTCTAACAAATATGTCTGGTGTAAGACCACAACAGCTTATCGCTCAAAGAACGTACTTCTCGGTGAAGCATGGTGGTGAAAGCATCATGGTTTAGCATCATTTAGGCATTTGGCAGACACGCTTCTTCTCCTCGCCTGGGACCTGGGGGTCTGGTCAAGATAGAGCTGGAGGTTTTTAACAAAGTTGCCAACACAAAGATCTGCTATGTTGACCGCCTGTTTCGTTGTATTAGTAAAACCTATTAGTTAAGGGGTGTGCATACTTCCAGTACACAAGCTGGTTCTTTTATGGATCGCATAAATTAAAACGTTTCAGTATCACTCTGGCATCTGCGCTAGACAAGGTCATAGTGTACGTGATAATCTGGTTTGCGCCTTGAGCTTCTACTATAAGTGACACCACCTACAAAGCAAACAAGCAACACACTGCTTATGATTTTTTTTTTCAGAGCCATTGTTTAAAATTGAGCCTCTTAGTTCCTCTTACCAAAGTGAATGATATCTCTGACACCACGTCAGAAAACGTCACGTGTTACACAGGGTCACGAGGTGCATGACAACTGGTTTAACCACCAGACACCCCTCGCCAACACACCACACTCACACACACACACACACACCAACCACACCCTTTACTCAGGAACCTCAGCAAAGTGGACTTCATGTTAAATAAAACTCATTTCCTGTTATACAATTTAACTTTTTATCTTACAGCACACAGCGATCCGTTCATTAGGTGAAGAACCAGATTTGGTAACTTTCATTAGATGAAAGTATATATATATATATTTTTTTGTATTTTTGCTAAATTTTCTGTTAAAATAAATCTGCCCCTTAATTTGATCTGCTTTTCCTTGTTTATTAAATGTTAGGGAAACATTATTACCCTAGGAGGGCAAGGAACCATATCCCTTTATAGGGCACTCGCTGAAATACATAAACATTTATTTCAAAATGTTCAATTGCTGTAATTTAGTTATTTTGTTCTCGGGCAACCTTAAACACTCAAAGAGCCATGTGGACCCGTTTCCCAGATAAAAGAAAACTCTGGTCTATACATAGTTTAAAATAGTGTGTTGCATTTATGAAATCATTGAACTGTTACAGAAAAAACTCAATTTTATTTCTGCATGCAACAGAAACATTTCGAACTCAGAAGAGGTTACTTTCAAATAAAATACTCAATGTCTATTTGAGGCCTCCTTGTATTTATGAAATAAAAAGACCTTAAGAACTTAAATTGTCCACCTGCAGCAAACCAAAAATGCCGTCTGTGTCCGTGTGCCGTCATCCTTTTATCAAGTCTACTGGCGCAGGCAGTCAGAACCTTGTCGAACCTTGTAAAAAAAAAAATGTAAAAAAAAAATATTTATATAAATCTATTTTTTTATATAAAAGTGTGTAAGAGTGATAAAGATAAAGGCAAAAGCGTTTAAATAAATTGCTTCTAAATCTCACAGAAGTTGCCACATGTGGATTTGCAATTGAATAAGTGATATTTGGTCATTTTGCTCATCTTGATTTACAGTGTAAAAATGAAAATTTATGAAACAACAACAACAAAAAACCCACAAGAGTAAAAAAAAAAAAAAAAGTCTTTAAATTTAGAATTTTCATGTATTTTAATGTATTTACTTTACTGACAGGAACAGGAAGCTTTGAGGCTTGAAATTACTCCATAAAGAAAGTGCGTCAGTGATTTATTTACAGGAATGTCGTGTAGAGCTTCACTGATTCAAAGAAATATTTTAAATGAACTTGATCAAGGTTCATATCCTTCATGCTGCTCATTCCTCAAACTTGTTCGGTTGTTTCAGCTCCACAAGAGCTGTGTGTGTGTGTGTGTGTGTGTGTGTGTGTGTGTGTGTGTGTGTGTGTGTGTGTGTGTGTGTGTGTGTGTGTGTGTGTGTTTATGTGTTTATGTGTGTGTGTGTGTTTATGTGTGTGTGTGTGTTTATGTGTGTGTGTGTGTTTATGTGTGTGTGTGTGTTTATGTGTGTGTGTTTAATCTGAGAAGTCCATGAGTTGATGTCTAATGTTTGATCACACGAAGATACAGGCATCAAGGGGTCCAATAAAAAAAGGAAAGCATGACTTCAGATGAGAGACAAAAGTAGTAGTAGTGTTAGCTAAAATGAAAAGTATTAATTTTAATGAAAATAAATAATAATAATAATAATAACAAAAAAACATCTTGTTCTTTATAGTCAGGATAAAATTTAATCACATTTTATTCAGCAAATAAAAGAAATCTGTCAGAAATTATCAGGATACAAACCTTCTCATGAACAGAATTTCTCCACATTTAATTATTTTTAATAACCGTAATAAAAATTTCATCTTTTGTTTTTCTCCAAAATGAAGCTGTTTTTAGCCTCCTGACCAATCAGGTTGCAGGTTGGAACGAGCCAAATGCAGACAAAGTCACAGTGAAAAATAAATGTTTTTATTTAGGGAAAGATTTATAAAATGTTAACAAAATTCCAACGTTCAGTATAACTCTGATTATTAATGCAATGTCCCAGTTTAACTCTATTATAATAATAAATCTAACTTGTTAGGTAAGCCAGCTAGCTGATACTAGTGTTAGCTTAAATCTAAAAAGCACCATAAATAGTCATAATGCTACACCACACACACACACACACACACACACACACACACACACACACACACACACCACATACACACACACACTGTACACTCCTACTAAATATACAAAATAAGTGTGAAGGTCATAAATGTTTTTCTGTTTACTTTGTGTAGACCAGTCGGAAGCTCTGGGCTGCACTGTGTGGGGACGCGCTGTTCTTCTACAACAACAGCAAGGACTGTGACGTATGTCCATTGTTTTGTTTTTTTAAACATTGTATTCTTAAGCTTTTTTTATTCACTGTAATGGAATTTATTGACATTTTGTCTGTGTCTGATACTAGTATGTGGAAAAGCAAGGACTGTCAAACTTCGTCTCTCTGACGGACGACCCAAGTCTCGATCGCACACTAGATGCAGCCAGACTCCACCTGCGCCTACATGACGACGACATCTACCTCACGGTGAGCGGTTCAGATATGATACATGATTATTAAACATGCATTTTTATAATTATTTCATTATTACAGTTAGAATTCCAACTGAACTGGATAATCGGCTGAGAGGATGTGTGACCGTCCACCAAGCCAAAGTAGCACAATCTAAAAATATATCAATTCCAATAAGATCCATGTCAGTGTATTTGCAAAGTCATATAGTATAGCTGGAGACAACATGAAACCTCTTAATTAGCTCCAGGAGTCATACTGTACTTGATTTGTTAATATAAATCACAGAAAAGATACTAAACAAATATTCTCTATACTGTGTATCCTAAACAAATATTAAATACTTGTTTCTTTACAAAAAAAAAAACTTAGAAGTGCTATAGATAATATTACATTAGACCTGTGTTACTGACAGAGCTGCTGTTACAGAGACTTAATCAACACCTTCTAACCAATCAGCACTCAACAGTGGTCTGTTATAAACTTGAACAATAGAGTAGATCTGCAATCTCATGATCACATGTCGGTGGTTGCGGCCTAAATCCAGCTTCAAGTGACAAGAAAAAAAAATGTCCAATTAAAATACAGCACTGTGCAAAAGCCTTAGGAACAGGCTAATACATGCTGTGGAGCAAGGAGAATTTAAAAGAAGAGGAAAAAACTATCTAACTAACTAGTATTTGATGTGACGAGGATCTTTGAGGATCTTTTAGACTTGGATACAATTTGTGCAGTATTTTTTTTGCATGCAAAACCTGGCAACTTCCATTCTGTTTTTGTCTAAAAAGTGGTCGCTTATATAATATACTGCCTTCTTTTATGGCATACAAATATTTTTACAAACTTCATTTTATGGTGCAATACTGAAAATCTGAAATGTTTTAGTACCTTGATTAATTTTTTTTTATTTTTATTTTTTAAGTTTTGTATTGATAAACACAGGGGACCTCAGACTATTGCATTGTGTCGCATTACAGAAGTAAGATCAGCTAATGCAAAAAAACAAATATATATATATATATATATATATATATATATATATATATATATATATATATTTACTGTATATAAATGGAATAAAAATTACTAAGCAACACTTTGGTGTTGCATTAAACTTTGGAGTCCATAATTATTTTTCGCAGTTAAGTAAAAGCAAATCTGTATTCCTACCTCATTTTGATAAACTACTGAGACCTAAACACTGATTCCGCTTAACAAATCTGGTTGAGAAGATTTTCGTTCTCTGAAAAACAGCAGCAGTAATCCGACACCGTGATTTATTGAGAACCTAAACAGGAAGCTGTAATCTTACAATGATTTATTCACACTTTTCATACAGTATGTAACCACACTGTTCATTTTTGATTACACAATTAACATGTGATATTTAGTCATTTATCTTTTTTTTGTTGTTGTTAACTGTCATGTTTTAAGGCTCCGAGTCTAGAAGCCCGTGAGCTGTGGAAAGGCTTCATCTTGTCCGTGGTGAAGGTCAGTACGGCTTTTCATAGACACTCGCATGGTTTAGGGTTACGTGCTTGTTTTGTTCTACTCTTCTACTCTTGAGGATATTCTAGCATGCGTTCAGTCTTGTCCTCTAATTCCCCAGTATATTCCAGAGTCTTACTGATTGATATGACAGACTAAGTTCAGAGTCCGTTCATTATTGAATAATAGTCTAATATATTTTCAGAATTCAGACACGGGTTCATCATGGTTTAGTCCTGAGTGTATTACAGTATATACTGTTGTTCTTCTTGAATGAATGAACTTTTATGTAAAGCTAGTTAGAAGCGACACCAAATCCCTCACGTGGCACGGTAATCAGGGAACATGATTTATGACAGATTTGTCACAAGCTCATTTATTAGTAGCATTTTGTTTTGTTGTACAACTGCCTTAAAGTGTCCCCCGTCAGAAAAAAACAAAACAACTAAGTAATAATAAGTAATATTATTTAATAAGCAATAAGTAGTTGCATTATTCATTTTCCAGTGTGAACTACAGTACCAAACCCCATGAGTCCTCAGGTCAGTGTTGTACATTGCAACACTAATTGAAATTTAGTGTAGTGTACAAGCCCAAGACTCTGACTCATTTCCTTTTGACTGCAACTTGCACTTCCTTGTGCTCCAGTTTCCTCGTCCTTCTTATTCTTTTTAATAAACGTTGGGCGGTGCCAGATTATTGTAGACATGTTGTCTTGTTCTTTCATAACTAAATGATTTACTGGCCATCTGATTGTGATTAAAATAATAAGCAGAAGCAAACCTTGCTGCCACGGTCCAGAAGAGGAACTTCCTGACAAACAAGATGAGATCAATAATGTTAAAAACAACTGAATTTTATTTTCATTCTGAACAAACTGCTTGTTGGTAGTTTTTACTCCCACCTTCCCACCTTCTATTATTCGGAGAAACCACATGTACAGTAAATAAAAGTTTTGGGGTTTTGGTGCTCCAGTTCCATTTGGAGTTCGTTGGTTCATCATTACTGAAGATATGAATAGAAGTTAGATTAGATAGTTGGATAGTAATAGTTAGATTAGGAATGAGAGTTGAATGCAGATGTTTGTGCCCCTCAGCTGCAAGTTCCCACCTCCCTCAACCTGCTGCCTGGTCAAGTTCACATGCTGAGAGAAGCGGTGGAGAAAGAGAACGAGAGACTTAAAGAGATCGCTGAAAAGGCTGCAGCTGAACAAGCTTCTAAAGCAGCAGCTACACCAGACACTAATGATTACATGCCTGTACTGTCTGAAATGCCAGCGTAAGTTCAGACTCCTTTTCTCATCTCCTAATCTGATCCATAGGCAAGATCGAGGCTCTTGTATGTATTAGCTATTACACCATCTTATAATCTTCCTTATGCTCAGATTTATGTTCTTAAGTCCCATATGTCACACAGATCACACACATGTCCTTATTGGCTAATATTCTAGTGGGGACAGATTTAATGGGACTGATGGATCCCGACTCCTGATCTTATTTTAAAATATGCTGGTGTAAGTTCAGACTCTTGCCTTTACAGCGTTTAGAGCAGACACCCAAACTTTGAGTTAAAGGAAACATGTATACTGTATATAGACATAAAATTTATATGGACATGCATGTGTTCATTGCAACTATTCCTGGGTAAATTCCTGTCTGTGTAATTCTGTAGGTGCTTTTGCAAACTATCCCGGATTGAAACTGAAATCCTTTTGGAAAAGCACAAAGATAAAGGAAACCTGCTGCTCAGACATAGCCGAGATGGAACCTGTTTTGCTGTCACTACTCGGCAGGAGTTTAATGGGTAACACGCAAATACACACACACACACACACACACACACACACACACACACACACACACACACACACACACACACACACCAACCATGCCTGTGTATTTTTAAATCAGTTTCCCAACCCTGGTTCTGGGACGCCACATGCCCTACACATTATAGTGTTTTCTCAGCTCCCAGCATACCTGATTTAAAGGCCACCAAACTGAATTTTCAATCATTTTTAGACATTCAGGTCTCCAGTCTGTGTTTACAAAAAACAAAAATAGTGTGGAAAAAAAAACATGATCTGTTTTACCATGGCTAATTAGATTTTCCCCCTAATGTGACATCATATAAGATCATCCCCTCCCCTGGTTTGTTGCTCAGTCCTGCAGTTCTCTGAAGGGGCGTGGCTCAGCAGTCGCTCATTTACATTTACATTTAGAGGAGAATAGTGATGAGAGTCATTTAGTTCATTTCATTTTCAATAAACAGACCCCCAACATATTTACATACATGCAGATTATGGTTATAGTTCCAGTAATGAAAATATTACAATGCAGCTAAGGACATATTATAAACAGGATGAGCAGCTCACCATCATATCTTCTAGTCTGAATTCGTTCGTTTGTTCTTTTGAATCTATTGCACTGCATAGCGTCTATAAGAGTCATGTGACAAAAAAAAAAAAAAAAAAAAACGAACAATTTGGACCGAAAGACTCGAGAGGTACAGTAACGACTCATTTCTGTTTCCTGTAAATAACTTACGGATGTTTTTCCGATGCTTTGCGCATACGCGCCCAGTGAACAAATCGCTCTCCGAGACTACTCGTTCTTCTGAGTCGCGTTAAAGACTCGTTCAAAAAGAACGAATCATTCATGAACGACCCACCACTAGAGGATAATACACACATACTGTACATTTTGAGCTCTAAGACCTGTGTGAACTTGTTAAATACATTTAAATAGTCAGCTTTTCTGAATTGAAGAGCGTCAAGTCATACAGGGAGAACACTAAACTGTGCAGGATCAGAATGTAAAACCACCGGTTTAGACCACAATGCATGCACGTGCACATGATCCTAGTCACCTGCGTACACGCTCACATACACTACAGTGAAATTAAAGTTTAAAATAGATTGTATCCGGGCCTCCGAGTGGCGCAGTGGTTAAAGCGCTCGCCCTATCATCCGGAGATCGCTAGTTCGAATCCCGGGTGGTGCTGTAACCTCTCGCAGCCGGAGGTCTAGAGAGAGCTGATTGGCCGAGCTCTCTCACAGGGGAGGGATGAGAGGTACTTAGTGCTCCCACATTAATCACGGCTCTACAGCCAGTCAGGGGCGTCTGTGAGCTCGCGCAACGGAGGGAGCGGATAGCGCTGTCCTCCGAGTGTGTTACGCCGCCCCCAACGGTGCGCGAGCGAGCAGTTCGAAAAGATGCGGTCGGCTGGCGTCACGTGGTTCGGAGGAAACACGTGATAGTCTTCGGCCCTCCCGGCTGAGTGGTAGTAGTAGCCTTAATGAGGGAGCCCCCTAGTGACGGGGAGGAATTGGACACGACTAAATTAGGGAGAAAATCAGGGGAAAAATCCAAAAAAAAAAAAAAATAGATTGTATCAAAATAAACATCTTATTTTTAAATGAAACCATTCAGACAAAAAAAAAACAACAACCGGTATCGAGGCAGACACGTTAAGGTACTTACACAGAGGTACTATGTGGATGCCTGTGTGTTCCCTGTTGACTGTGTGCTGTTGGTGTTAACGCTGTACTGTGTAATGCGTGATACTGAAATGAAAACAACTTTGCGAAGTCATGTCTCTCATTGCATTTCTTTTTTTCTCTCTTGCCTAACAGGCCAGTTTTCCGACATTACAGAGTGACACGGATCCCTGATGGAGGATTTGCCATTGCTGTAGACAATCCAGTGAGTAGGAATGGTTCTCATGAGATCAAACGACTATGACGATTTTTGGACAAGTCTGATTTACTCTGATCTGATATACTGTACATTCTAATGCAGATTTTTTTTTTTTTTTTTTTTCAAAACTATTAAGGTCATTGAATACAACAACAGTCAATTATTATAAGACATGACGGTCAGGTGATATGAAACACTTCTCGTAAGAGAACTGTCTCTCACAAAGACTTTCCCAGGAAAGCGAGACCAAACCTGAGCTCTGCTGCAGAGGAGAAGTTCATTTAGAGTCACCAGCCTCAGAAATCACCAATTAACAAGCAGCACCTCAGATGCCTGCAGTGTTGATGCACAGAGAAGTAGAGAGAAATAAAAATCAGGAACGACCATTAAATTAAAAGGTGTTACCAAATGTTTGATCTGTAGTGTACATGCGTAGATGCCCTTGCATAACTAGGATTTATCTTGACCCTGTACACATTTCATGAGTCAGTATGTATTGTCCGTACACTGACAGTAACAAAGCTTTTTAAAATCTTTTTGTTTGTCAGAGCAGTTAATGTGGAAGGTGTTTTCCAGAACAAGGAAGTAATGAGTCAGAGTGTGAGTGTCTCTGGTAAATCATAAAAGTTGTTAATGATCAGTCAAGAATGTAGATAACGCATTCCTGTGCGTGCGTGTGTGTGTGTGTGTGTGTGTTTGCTATGAGTGTAATTGCTTGGTTACCACTTTTATAAAGCTGTTACAGTTTACATTTATTACAGCCCATGCAAACTCAGATTTCTGACAGTTTTATTGTTAATAAGTCTGGGTTTGCATGACATGCAAAGTTCGGTGTCAAACTAAATGTACAGTACAGTAGGTAAGATGAAGATCGAGCTCTGATTTTTCTGATTCGTCTCGGATTGTTATACTATACCTTAACCTCGTGTCGTATGTTATTCGTTATTTATATTATATGTGTGTGTGAAAAAACAAATCATCAAACACTGCACTCATTTCTTCCAGATTCCTTGCAAAACGCTCCACGATGTGATTAACTATCTGATAGAGACAACTGGAGGAACTTACAAGCCCTTGGTTCTGGAGCACACGTATGAAGAGAACATCGGTAAGACGCAGTTAAGAAGCAAGTGTGTATTTGAACTAAAAAGAATGACGCCGGGGGTTTGGGTCCCTGTGTCATAGAGTCACATTAAACGTTCTGGAACCTTATTGTATAATGTTTATGCCATGTTTATTTTTAGTTGTAGAACGTTGACGCAAACATTTTTAGTACTGTCATTTGTAAACGTTCGAGGGGTGTTCAAGTCAAACCGGGACTTGTGATGAAACTTCCGAAAACATTTAAAAGCTGTTGCTAAAACAGGGGGGAAAGTTTTAAACGCAAGACGATCCCAACCGAGGTGCCTCGAAGCTCACTGCAGTCGTTCCTGTGAACATACAGCGGGTGGAACGCCTGATCCCTGATAATCGATAGATAACTTGCAGAAAAAAGAGACGCGTCTGTCTGTGGAAACTGTACACACAATGATTCACCAACACCACTACTGTAGCTCATTCCAGAAACTAGTCTGGGAGTTTTTGCCACATCCCTCGTATTGTCCTGACCTCGCTCTAAGCCCTTTCCACATGTTTGGGCCGTTAAAGGAGTTCCGGAGGGCGGCGTTACAGATGATCACAGCTCCGATGTAATGAGAAAATTGCTACCTTGATGGGATCCAAGTACTAGTGAAAAGGCTTTAGTGAAGAAAGGGTTAAGTGCATGACTGTAACAGGGGATTATACAGAGAAATAAATGCAGTTTTACTCTCATCACTGTGTTCTGTTATTCTGCAAAAGTACTGCGTTTAATCGAATGCTCTTTTCTAGATTTCGTAATCTTTTCATTACGGCTCTTTAATCTTTACCATACCACCCTAAAATTGACGCAAACTGCGATTTCCCAGCGTATGGAAATATACCACACTCGTATCTGTTTTAGCTCACACTTTTTTTTTACCCTAGCTGTATAAAAAAAAATCTTATAATATAGGATGTGTACATACATAAACATTTGTTCCACCCATCTCTTTTCTAGAACTGTGTTTAAGAGATCAGTGTGATTGATTGATTGATTATCACATATTCAAATCCACACACAAACATAGCAATCAAAAAAAAAAAAACTGATGTACTTAGATATTTTCATATAACGTAGTGCATGGGCGGTCTACATGCTGTATGACAGGGGGAGAAAATGCTTGCTTGCCACCATTAAACAATCTGGTTTGAGCTTTTGACTCAACATTAATGATTTCTCCAAACTTACTTGGTCTCCATGTAGATATCCCATTTTAATGTGTGTGTTGTGTGTCTGTGTTGTGTGTTGAGCATGTCTGTGAACGCGCTCAGTAATGTCTCAGCTTCTCCTGTAATCCACAGTGTGTCACTTGTTTCTTTCAGTGTATGTAGATTACGACGAGGAGAACGGAGAGAAGAGCATGCGCAGTGCATCCAGCAGCCCTGTGCGCCCCAACCTCGCCCCCAAAGCAGGTACTGCAAATGTTCATATAACATGCAAATACGCAGAAAGCCAAGTCAAGTCAAGTCAATTTTATTTATATAGCGCTTTTAACAGTTGACATTGTCGCAAAGCAGCTTTACACAATAAAAGAAGTAAGTTTGTATGCATTACCATTATAACAATAACCATAACGATAACATCACCCTTTAGCTCCAAGGAAGAAACAAGATCACCATGAGAGCATCTACCAAAACTCCTCCGGTGAGTTTATCTCTTCATTGTTTTGCTCTTATTTGATTGTGTTCATGCGTATAAGGTGTGAGTGTCTAAAGTCTGTGTATCATCCAGAGGAGGAAGATACCCTTGTTGAGGAAGACGAATGTGCTCCGCCACCTCTCTTGCCTCGGGCTCCAGGTAATAAATAAATACACACACACACACACACACACACACACAAAAAAAAAAAAAAAAATATATATATATATATATATATATATATATATATATATATATATATTTTTTTTTTTGCACTTCTATCTACAAATATCTATTCAAGAACCAAATGTTAGCTTAAAGAGAATACACCAATACTAACACAAGGGAATAAAAAGCAGAAATTCGATTTTGATTCAGACATGTTTCCTCATACATTTCATACTCATTTCCCTAATTTTATTTAGATTCTGTGACCATTGTTAAACGTGCCATACGGATAAGTTGAATTGAAATGAATGAAATGCATCAAATAGAAAAATAAAAGAAGTAAATATTCATAAAGAAGGATAACAATCTGCTGAGAAAATTTAACTAAAATTAGGCAGTAAGATACCTAGGACTTACAGTATGAGAAAACTTAGTTTCTGTTTTACACAATATAATTTGAACGTTAGCTATTTTACTGTTTGAAGGAAGTTAGTGTTTGCTAGAAAGATATATAATACTTTTACTTTACACAGTACAAAAAAACTCTAATGTTAAATAGTTTACTACCAGACATGACAACTAGTTATAGTTATATTATATTAAATGTAATAACTAGCCTAATATTAAATATCTTGCTAGTGAACAGGGATCCTGATTTACACAGCAGAATAGTTAGCCTAGTTTTCTAATAAACCAGGCTTCCGTGTCTTTTGCCTAATCTTGTAGCTAGCCTAATATTAGCTAATGTGTTAGTAGAGATGGGTAACAGTTATTGCCCTAGCATTAAAAATCATTAGACACTGAAAGGAGAATAAATAAAAGAAACCATTAGTGCAGATCCTTTTAGGTATGTTTATTTCCAGCAGTGATGTTAGCTAGTTTGGCTACTGGTTTACACAAGTACAACTGTCGTGTTAGTATAATGTTACCTAGCTTGCTAGTAAGTTACTAGATTTATTTGCGAAATAATGCTAACCAAATGTTTATTAATTATTAATAAATATTTCTTATATAAAGTCATTACATACGGGTGACTGGCTTGTCAGATCATCTTTGTTAGCAAGCTGGGAAGGCGTTATGAGCTTTGCTTATAAACACCTTTTTGTGAACAGTCATACTGCGAAAGTGACTGCAGCTCATAACTCATATGCTTTACTAAAAAAGTCGTATTGACAGAGACTGATACTGTAACTAGCAGCTAGCTTCATTGCTAGTTCATGGTAAGGGGCAGTATTAGTTTCAGTAATTACTGTAGTTAAAAAAAAAACTCCCCAAAACATTTCCAATCTGATTGGTAGGATAACTTTTTTTTAATAATAATTTTACATAAATTTGCTTGTGTACTTTGAACAGTCTAAACTATTTTGAAAATCAACCTTTTGTTAGTCATCATGGACATGACTTACAGAGCATGTCAAAGGATATTATTCTGTAGTGTGGCTCAGTAGCCAAGTCCTTTATGTAAACACAGTTACCTTGAAATAACCAGAAATAACAAGCACCCCCTGCACTTTTAGACTGATTGGCTTCAGTCTTGGAAGCATTCAAACTTTTGCTTTTTTTGCTTTTTTTTTTTTTTAAGCAAAAAAAAAAAAAAAAAGGGTACCAACATGAATCGCACCTCTCCCAAACCTGCCATACAGGTGCAATGGCCAGTTGCCAACAAAGATGCCATTGCTAATAAAGTCATGGAATTTGTAAAGCAGTAGTCAGAACTATATAGTTTTATTTACCTAATTGTAAGTCCAATTAGATGACTCGGTACAGAACCTGGTTAATGGTTCAAATTCCAATACTCACTATAAAACAAAGCCACCAGTTTTGTATCAGCAATGCAGCACTGTTATGGGTTACAAATGCTACTAGATTACTAATAAGGTTATTAATGCTAGTTACTACAAACATTTACTGCTGAAAATATTACATTAACTAAATGAACTCTGTAGCTGTGTAGATGATTAGCCAACAGCTTGGGTTGCAAATTTACATCTCAAGCCCGTACTTTGTACCTAAAAATCACAAGAATGTTGTTATGTAACATTCCAGTGATTTCAATAGCACCTAAAGCTTGTTTTTGTAGCTACAGTAACATTAGGGAATTGTGACGGTACCTGAACATAAGGACAAAGGTAGCTTGAATTTAGCTTGTTGTTCAGTCAGGTCACTCTGTAAAGACGAGTTGAAAACAGAAAAACTTTTCAGGAAAGCAAACGTTTTATACTTGTTGTGTGTTTGTAGTGCGACCTTTGGTGCATCAGTCGTCTGTGCCTGATCTGCAGATTGGTCCAGGTAGGTATCCTGACTTAGTTTATTTTATTATTATTATGGCACTATACTGTACTGTATATATAAATACAGATTTATGGAGAATAAAATGGTGTCCCTTCAAATATGACTTAAGTGGAAACTTAAAGAGCAAAACGTAGCCATGACTCATTGGAATATTTCCTTTACGCTGCAAGCTAGATAGCAACAGACCAATGAATTGTTTTAACTACATTGTACTTATAGTTACTAGCTAATTCATATCCTAGTTAGCGAAACAGGTTTAAAGAAACTGTTACATTCTGTTCCTAATCAGCACAGGAAAGAAATTCTCACATGTTAATGAAATCTTTGTTGCAGGCGGGGCTTTGCTTCCACCAAATGCGCGCCCACGCAGTGCCACAGCGGTCGCTGAAGCAAAACCAAAACGACCAATACCAGCAGTGCCTATTGGAGAAACCTTATCTCAGTGTAAGGGTCAACTTGATCATGACTTTAAGAACTAATAATGTTCAGAAGGTACATATAAGGCCCTCACCTCTCTGTCAGGTGAATTGCAACTACAAAACATAGAAACTTGTCCGTACAAGGGCCTGTGGGTTTGTTATGTGGTGTCTTGCATTAGCAGTGGATACTTTTGGTGATGTTGGGTTGCAGGGCTGAGCCACTGTGGATCAGATTATATATATCATTGACAATGTCATTTAGTTCACCTAGTAATTTTATGGTTCAGTGGTGTACAGAATTTTTAAAAGTCTCAAAGTGTCTTATTCAAGTCTTAGGCTGAATGACTGAGAACAGAAAATGTAGTAAGATCACAGTTTTGCACGTTGAAACATTACTAATTGCCTTGTTTTTGCTTTGGCACAGGTTTTAACAAAGAGCTAAAGCAGAAGATGAAAGAAATGAGAGTTACTGCAGAGTGACCTCTGACCCCAGGCCGATCAGCTTGTCTGAAAATGAAGGAATTTAAACACAGTGAAAATACCTGCACAAGTGAGCTGTTTTTTTTTTTTTCTCCAGTGTAAACCTGCCCCCAAAAAACACGCTAATTCACAGCCAGGATTGTCGCTACATTTGGTAGAGAATAATGAGCTGTGCGCGTGTGTGTGCGCGTGTGTGTGCGCGCGTGTGTGTGCGTGTGTGTGTGTGTGTGTGGCCCAGCTGCCTGGATGCTCGTGAAGCACCTTGTAGATGAATGGGTTATTGATCCTGCACTTTGGTCTTTACAATTACTCTGTGTAAATCAGGAAGTAACAGGAGGTAAAAGCGTGTACTTGCCACATTACCGTCTGTCTCTAACATTTGTTCTGACAGTAAATCAGTGTATAGCATTTTTTGCTAATCAAAATTAATTCCTGTATAGCATTATTGCTATTTTTTTCCTTTGCAGTTGGTATGTATTCATAACAGTATTCTATTTAGAGAATATTATTAAACTTTTATATATTTATCAGTGATCAACAATTACAGCGACTGATCATGTGGTTGGTTTGATATGGCGTATGTCAAGCACAATAAAGCGCAACAGCGTGCTTTATATTGTAACAATTTCTGGCTTTGCTCGTATACCAAGGCTTATTAAATGAAGCACAATTAATGTACATATATAAATAAACATATATATATTTCTAACAGATGTACTTGTTGGAATTTTCTTCTTATTTATTAATTTTCTACAATATTCTGGAATGTGATGGGTCAGATGGTGTTAATTTTCTATAACAGCAGCTCTAACAGTAGCAGTGCAGTTTTCTGACATCTTCGTGACAGTACAAAGAGTAAATTCCTCTTCTCAATGACCACGAAAGAAAAAAAAAGATTAAGAAAGAAGCGAATGAGAAAATGACTGCTAGCATTAAACAGATGGGTTGTCATTGTATTAGCTAAATATTAACACAGAAACCAGCTAATATGGTAGTTCGTTACTAGTTCTCCATAATATGTATAACACACTAGGTATATTAAGTTATTAATTAAGCTCATGTTCCTGATGGAAAGAAAAACTGCAGTGGAGGAACATATCTCTGGTAGCTACTGTAGCTAGCTCAAAATTGTAACATACATGAAATCTTTAAATGTTAACATAAAACCGCAGCAACAAATGTTTCTCTTAGTGTTTTATTATCTTACACAGGATTACATTGGGAAAATTGAAGACTTTCCAGTCTGTTATAATACTACAGTTTCAGCATAAAAGCGTTAAATGGTGTGTATATACAGTGATATATAGCAAACTTCAGTACAGTGATTAAAAAACAAACGCCTCACCATTCAGACAGCTAGTGTGTGATAGTTAGCAACACTGTCACTGTGCACATGACTAAAAAACACATGACCAAAAATATTGTACACATTTCTGGCCGTCAGTGGAATTTTCTCATTTTTTCCCTACACATCTGTGTGCAACAAAAACGAGTATGACCTGTTCGTCGAAAGCGTAAAAATCTTTGCCATTTCAAAGGCAGCAATACACTATGGTACTCCATCACACTCACTCACTCACTCACACACACACACTTTTCATCCTGTGTAACCCCTCCATGTGGACTTCTGCTGGCACAACAATGTTGTATATACTTCTATAGAAAGCATTTTACTATTAGCGTGTTAATTTGGTTCTGAATAGAGAGCAGAGAGACACTGAGCAGAATTAGATGCCTCTGATCAAAGACATTCAGTGTGAAAATATTTTAAAACGAAGTTACACAATAAGACATTCCGCTAAAATGGGTTACATAAAGTTGGAAATTGTGAAAGACAAAAAGAAGAAGAAGAAGAAGAAGAAGAATATTTTGGTTTGCTATGAGGTGGCATTTAGGCTGTTGGTCGAGTTATATCCCTCACACGGATAAAAAAAGACTTTAAAAAAATAAATAAATAAAATTCGTACTCATTCATTTGAAAATGTAACTATAAACTCTATAAATTCTTGCATTCTCACATACAAGAAAAAAAAAACCCCTTACATTTACAATTTTCTCTCACACATGCTTTCACATTCATACATTTTGAACAGATAAATCAAACAGGCAAAACACATTCACACAAAAACAATTTTACCTCACACATGCTAGGAAAATACTTTTTTACCTCAGGCATACCTACAAAATATTCACACAAAATGATTTTACGTCACTCCTCCCCTTAAAATGCTTAAGATTTGTCCAACCATTTTACCCAACTGTCACACAAAAACACTCGCATTCAACAAATTAACCCGCCACACAAAACAAAAAATTTCTCGCATCTCACAATTTTACCTCACACACCTAGGAAATGCTCTTACACTCGTACAAAAACTCAAATATACAATTTCTCCCCCTCACACACACACCTAATTCACAAAAAGAAAGACTTCCATATATAATTTTACCCACACAAACATGTACATATGATTAGGTACATATAAAATTGTGTAGGTGATTTGTAACATGTCCTCATAAATTCTCAAAATCATCACAATTTTACTTCACCCACACAATCATATTCAGATATTCACACAAAAAATACTTGCATTCAGAAATTTACCTCACGCACAAAACAACAATTTTATCAACATGCACCCAGAAAATGCATCCGCATATGCAATTTTACCTCAGATATTACCTAAAAAATATTCAGCCACACAAAAACACTCACATCCACACTTTTACTCACACATACACCTACAGATTGCTCTCACGTTCATACAAAAACATAAATTCACAATTTCTTCCCTCAAACACACCCAACAAAATGCTCTTGCATTCAGAAAAAAGTCTCCCATGTACAATTATACCTCAGACACACCCACAAACATATGTACATTTGTTCATGTACATATAAAATTGTGTAAGTGAGAGCCTTAATTTGTAACATGCACCCATAAATTCTTGCGTTCACAATTTTACCTCACACATACACCTATAAAAATCTGCACAATGCTCACATTCACCATTTTACCTTACATGTGCCCAAACAATACTCTCACATTCACACCTATTCACCCATGATGTGCTTTCGCATTCACACCAAAACTCTACCCATCTTTAAGACTCAAACAGCCTAAATGTCACCTCGTTTCTGTCATCAGTTACACAAACGACTTGTGTCAAAAGACAAAACCATGCTACGTACACACAGGTTCGACTGTGCTTAGTGTAACTCGCACATGTTGATGGATGAAATGAAAAAGCTGAAAGGCACAGAGAGCTGGTGCTTCTCTCTTTTTTTCCCCCTCTCCTTTTCCACACACCTCGGGGTAAATGCATGAGTACTTTCTGCTGCCGCTAAGAGTCTGAGTGACAGGCGTCAGTTCTACAAAGCAGTGGAGGAAGACGTGTGGATGTGGGCGAATGGAGGACTAGGTTAGGCTGGCGTTGGAACTGCTGGCGGTGCTGTTCCTTTTCTGGCCACACTGCACTATGGTAGGAACCTGTAGACCCGTCTGAACCGAGAAACTCCCGTTCCACACCTACACACAGTCCCAAAACAAAAAAAGGTTAGGAACAATCCTAACACATGTGCCATGAGCTGTGAATGGGAAATCACCAGACTAGAATTTAAATATTAAAAGTCATACAGAGTTAACAAAAAACAAACAAAAAAAAATGCAATACATATAGTAAGTCCCCTACATACGAACATTCAAGTTACGAACTTTTGAAGATATGTTCAGTTGCAGAAATTAGATCACATGTCCGGCTCACATATTATTATATATAGCCATTTACGCAGAGATTCAGAAACCTTTTAAAGACTCCCATAACAAATGTTCCAGATTTCCTTAGAACCAGTGCATAATGATTGAGTTGGTCTTGTCTTGTACGAATATGATGCTAACATTAATTTATTGTTATAAACCACCTGCAAGCAACAACTTCACATACATTTCCTCTTGATGACCACTATTCTCGTTTTTTTCCCCACTGAGAAACAGAAGTACTTATATTTGATACAGCTTCTTACATTAACAAGTTAAAGCTAAATTAAATTACACAGTAACATAATTAGCTTCATACTAGCTACATTCCCAAATTAGACTAGCAAAGTAAGAGGCTTTGCTGCACACACTCGCACGAGGTGATACCTGTTATTTCCTTCTAAGCTTTACTTGGAATGCAGCTCCACAGGTTCCAAATTCTTTCTTTTCTCAAATGAAGTTTAAGATGTTTATTGAATAATTTCTGAGAATTAGGAACAAGTAGGAACTAGTAGGAACTAAAGATCCGAGTGATGAACTTAAGAAATGGCACAAGCACCATAGGAATGATATGAGGAATCATTCATTTTAATGTTTCAGCTTTGGAGCACCATACCAAGAAATAAATGTAAAAACTGATCTTAATTCAAATGTCACTCAATCATTCGATCTATGTACGCACATAAAAACAAACAAACAAACAAACAAACAACCTAATACTCTTATTGTCCCTTGCTAGTGTGAATGTTGGGCTACTTTTCTGTTGCCTGCCAGAAAAATTTTTCTTTGCATTTATTATATACATAGGGGCAGTGGTGCCTCAGTGTGTTAAGGCTTTGAGTTACGGATCGGAAGTTCGGCGGTTCGAGCCCCAGCTCCGCCAGCTTGCTGCTGTTGGGCCCTTGAGCAAGGCCCTTAACCCTGTCTGCTCCAGGGGCGCCGTAAAAATGGCTGACCCTGTGCTCTGACCCCAGCCTACTAATAAGAAGCTAGGATACGCGAAGAATAAAGAATTTCACTGTGCAGTAATGTATGTGTGACCAATAACAGGCTGACTTAACAATTTTTTTGTAACAGTTTACAGGACTTTATAGTTGCTTTAAGCCCAGTTCCTACTTACGATGTTTGCTACAAATAATTATGAATATTTTCGTACATTTTCAAAACAGACGGTTGGTTGATTTCCTTTATTTCCACTTCTGCAAACGATGATGTTCAGTAAATAAAGCATTAATTAAGTTTTATATAATTAGGCATTAATAAATAAAACATAAAGGATGAATTTTTACGAATGTTAAGGTTAGTAGACGCTAACATTCATGCATTAAAATTACATCTCTTGTGGACTGTGCACCAATTTTCCCAAGAGCATTTGTTTCAGTCTGTCAAGCACAATGCATGACACACTTATTATGCTTTTTATAGCATCAAATTTCATCACATCGCATTACTGTACCTGACTTTTCACCCAGAGGTTCATGGCAGTCACACACAGTTCCTACAAGGCAGTGTTAATGGTGGTAATCTCTTACCATAAAAGCTGGAATAACCGGTTGCTGAAACTTGGTCCGGAAAGTATGCATGAGGGCTTTTGTTTTGGCATTGTAGAAAGACAACGTTCCTGGACGAAAAACAAACAAAAAAAGAAAAACAGAATTTTTAGTAACTGATGCGAGGGGAATTACCCTTGACGCACTGTAAAAGGCAGGAGTTCTGATCAAAGGATAAATAAAAATACCCATCGTTAGACTATACAAACATGTATAATTAACACTTATAAAGTAATTTTTGAGTGTAAAACTAAATAAAGCACAGGTTTAAACACTTTCTTTCACAGGCCTTGCAACAACAAAAAAAGTTCTACCTACACCCTGCAGTTCTTTTAAATTTATATCTTTGATTTTATGCATCTCTTTTCATAATTCGATAATGCTCGGCTTATCTTGGTGGACATTTCATTATACACATCTCTATCCTTTTTTCCTAGAAGAGCACATCTCAAAGAGTTCCACATCTACTACAGCAATCTGTAAATAATTACATAATGACTTATGGTTTATAGCTATGCACTTTATAAGCAAAACAACCACATCCTTTTTGTCCTCTGTTGAAGTTGAAGGACAACAACAACAACAAAAAAAAAACGTGCAGCATGTCATGTTGACACGTAATGTCTTATTACACAAAAGACAATCACATGGCTTTCCACTGTTTGTATATACACTGATGCATACTGTATAAGGAAAAAACAATCCTTTCCCCCCCCTATTTATGTCCATAAATGTACCTGAAAACACTCAAATTTCCCACTTGGCATGACATTACAGGGAAGAAAGATAGGGAAAAAATGAAGAAGAAGAAGAAGAAGGAAACAAATCTCATAGAATATTCTCTGGCTGAACTCCTGGGCATCACAGTTCTCAGGTAAGACATGCACTGTGTTCTGATTATGGACTTATTATGATGGACTTATTCTTATTCTTTATGAGGGTTCCTGGGGTGTGGCAGGCCTGGAGCTTATGCCAGGGGACTTGGGGCACATGCTCACATTTACGGGCAATTTGGAAATGGAAACATTCGGGTGTGAATCACTCCAAGTGATACGATTATGCCAAATGTTATAAACGTCTCTTGAGAAGGTATGCAAGCTTGTACCATTCCATGTTTTGTTGCTGCATCCGCTGAGAAGCAATAAGACTGCCCATGTCGAAAAAAAATATATATATGTTTATTTTATCTGAAAAGTAAATAAACTGTGGTGTATGTCGAGATCCTGGACTGACGGCATCTGCAAAGTTTCACGGCCTTTTGACGGAATTTTGACGATGCTGTACTTGAGTAAAGTGGATGAACTTGGGGAAAATCCACAGATTTGCACAGATTATTGATGCTACCTAAGTGAATTACTGCCCACAATCAAAAATAACTGTCAAAGATGTTACAAACTGTGTCCTCACCTTCATCGTAGTTGCAGTAGATGCCCATGCGCTCAGGGATGGGGCAGTCCAGCGTACGCGCCTTGTTGTTGTGTTTGGCGCTGAGGTTCTGCTGCAGCCAGTTGTTCAGATGGACACACCAGGAGGCGCTAGTCTTCCCGAGCTGATCGAATCGGCCGAGAGACCGCAGTGCCAGGCCCGCAGCGAACGTCTTGCTCTCTTTATCGAACCGAACTTCCCAGTAGTGCTGCCCTGAGTCGATCATGGTGTCACCTGTGTGTGAGAAAGCACAGTGAGATACACACACCCTCCTTTTTGTCATGCTAAATGAATACTACTGTTTCCACAGATCAGGGTCTTTTACACAAACAATAACAGAAGAGAAAACAGTTTGGCTAAAGATGAAAACAGAACAGACTGTATAAGGATCATATTAACATACAATATGTCACTTGAAGTCCTAATTCTCTCTAAACCACATCGTTTCTCCTCCGCACTCACCCAGAACAGTGTAGGACTCGGCCGTGAAGCGGTCTCGACCCACGCGGGCTGACGGCGCTCTCTTTGGAGACATCATGGCCGTCCTGTGGAGACAAACGTACATTAACACAACTGAGCAGTAGACACAGACAGAGGCAGACATTTCCCTACTGCACAGTCACGTCCAAACACACTGAACATAACACAGGAGGATTTGAATATAATAGATAACATTGCGCAACATTGTCTTAAGGCCCTGAGTAAACTACGGCCTTGTTCAGACTGCCAGCCAGTCCATTACATCAACTGCAACCTGATACGGACGTTCTGTTCTAAACGATCAGGTGGGATGGATGCATTTAAACCACCTCTGAATGTTGTTCAATGTGGATCCATGGTTGAAAAACAAGCGCGATGGAAATAAATAATTAAGAAATTTGCAGAAAGTTAAGCTGCTATGCTTGGGGTTATTTTTCACTTACTGCAATATTACCTCCAAGTATGTAAAAGCTGTGCCTTTGAATTTTCTGTGCAGCTAATGTATATAAACTGTGTTTTCTGGAAAGGGGGGGGTGAGGTACGTCAACACTGCGTCAGATTTGCGATACCGGTCTGAACAGAGCCAAAACCGACCTGATCACTTTCAGATAGAAGACAATCAGTGCTTAAGATCAGAGTTGTGAAACTGCAGTCTGAACAAAGGGCTAAAGGACATGTGCAACACCTCCTACACTTAGATTAAAGGACAGAACACAGTGACTGGATCAGGAGAAATGGGACGGACCGGGCCGGAGAGTGCATTGGAGAGCTGGTTCTGTTCTTTTCCTTGCGGATGTCCTGGATCGGCGTTTTCCCCCCACTGCTGTCCCACTCCACACTCAGATCCTCCACCTTCAGGTTCTGATGGGCCGACCCGGCGTCCAGCTTAAACACAAACGCTGGAACGAAGACAAGAAAAGATATAATAAACATTACAATACTGCATAAACAGAAAAACTTGCTTCATGATGATACAGTTAGAACGGAAACCTGTGACCAAATTAAGAGGTACAGGATGTAGAAATGTTGTTTATAGTTCGAAATTTAGTGCGTTTGTTTTCACATTAGAGTATGGTAAGATATTGGGGGATTAAAAACTAAAACTATTGTTGGTTTAAAAGTTGGTAAAATGTTGCAGGAATGTGGTTGCTGTCTTTAGTTGTGCAGCTCACAGCACGTCAGCTTAAATGTTTTGCGTCAGTCAATAACTGTATGCCTCATTAATCTTTAAGTGTGTGTGTGTGCATGTGTGTCTCACCATGTGTCTCCAGAGTAACCAGCTCAGAGAACTCTCCTGCTACAGCTTTATTGCACGCCTTCACCCGAAACGTCATGTAACGCGTGTCGAAGCGAAGGCCTGCGCAAACACACACACACACACACACACGAACAGTAACCCCAGAATTACACATACATAAAAAGTGAGTGGCGTATTACCCCTGGTTTTACCTGTAAGCGTGTACTCTGTTTCTTTAATCCCCTCCACCACCATCCACGGATGCTCCTCTCGAGCGCGCGGTGGCCCCTCGTGGTTGGTTCGCCGGTACTCCAGAATGTAGTGGTCGATTTTAGAGTCTGGCTCCGGTAACGTCCACACCGCGGTGACGGAGTTATCACACACCTGACACTCAGACTCCTGGATCTCTGGAGTAGCAGGAACTATGGAAAGGAACAGTCGAAGAGAGAGTTACACCTTCCACCCCAACCCAAAAAAAAAAGCCTTGCCTATTCAAAGAGCTCCAGTTACGATTATTTATAAGAAAGTGCATAAGGGATGTGATCGGATCTCATGTCACATGTGGCACTGAGCATTTTTTTTTTTTTTTTAGAGTGTTTATCTTTGACAAAAAAAAGTCAGCATGTTCTGGGAAAATGGCTGTTATGTTACGTGTGAAACCAACCTGGGAGGAATTTGATGGCCTGGAGCATTTCACGCTCCTGAGTGAAGTCCACCATCAGGTGACTCATACTGTCACTCGCTTTAGCTTTTAAAGAGAGCCGAAAGGCTGGAGCCATGGTAACACTGCGTGCACACACACAAACACACACAGACATACACACACACACACACACACACACACACACACACACACAAGCAGGGAAAACCCAGTTAAAAAGTAGGAATTTTACAGTAAGAACCTGTATGGTGAGCATGCACAGATAATCATGAGCAACAGAAAACCTGAAGATCCACAGCACAGAGCATGTGAGAGGAGGAAGACGGAATCTGTTCACGTAATCGGTCCATAATCATCTACCGTAACTTCAGCCGAATTCCCTGAGCCAATAGGGTCACGCATGAGCATAAGACCTGAGTAATTTAACGGTTGAGCAACACGATAAGTCTCTTAGTGGCTCTAAGTGGCTTATTTGATGTGTGGTATGTGGTGTGGGTTCATAGTTTTCTGTCTGAGATAAAGGTAGAGTGAAAATCATGTAAAACAAAACAAAAAAAAAAAAAACACTCTCCAACACAACCGGGCCGATGACATCTTTCATTAAAAGGTGTGAAATCTGTGAGTTACAGTACTGTGCGAAAGACTTGGCGCCCCCCTTTTGCCCATATTTTGCCTCCAAAGAGCCAGACGACTTTCTTCTATTGTTTAATGGGACTTGAGGACTTGAGTAACGTGATACTTCTTCAGGTTTCCTGAAAGACCTTTTGCACAGCGCTGTATAAACAGGACCACACGAATGAGACTTCATGTTGGAATGGATTTATTTGTCTTGGTTTATATGCATGCAGATTTCTTTTTGCTGTCTGTGTGATATAAACTCTAAGCTCTAAACTCCGCTCACACACTCTGCTCACAAACTCTGCTTCAACATGGTCGGGTAAAAACCACTACACTAAATACTAAGATGAGCGAAAAAAAATGAAGAGACAGAAAGTGGTGATGAGGGGCCAGAAAACAAGGGAGGGAACAAGACACAACAAGAAGCACTTGCTAGCTAGATGATGATGATGATGATGTGTGAATTGTTGGGCAGTTTAGAGCATGTTCTTACATTCCCCTTGTTTTGTTTACTCATTTATTTTTAGCCCTAAGAAGAACAGTCATGCTGTTAAACACCAGGATTGATTGAAAAAACAAACAAACAAACAAAAAAACTCTGGGTCCTGCTGTTACAGTAAAGTAACCAATGCAGTGAAGTTACTGTAATACTGTAGTTGATTATTTTCCTATAACAGCATGTTTTGGAGCGTTTTTCTATTCTGCGTATAACAATCATGCGTTAAAGAAAGTTGTACAGTCGAACCTCAGATTGCGAGTAACTCGGTTTACGAGTGTTCCGCAAGACAAGCAAAGATTTTTTATACATTTTGACTTGAAAAACGAGCATGTCTTGGTTTACGAGTGCTGAGTTTTTTGACACCGACACACACACTCTCTCTCACCTTTACACCCCCCCTCCCCGGCTTCACACAGACACACACACTCTGCTCTCACAGAAACTCTGCTCTGTCGCAATTCTTTTCAATGGTAAGATCCTGGTTCATTTGCTTTGTTTTGTTTTTTTACTTTACAGCAGTGATTCCGTTAGTCTGCACTCACGCAAGTGTCATTAGAGAGATTTATTTTTTCCCCCGTTAAAACAGTGTTTCCATTGTGTGTGTGGTTGTTGTGTGTGTGTGTGTGTGTGTGTGTGTGTTTGCGCACAAACAGAAACACTTATCTGTTGGGATTTATTTTAACGTTTTTTTAAAGGTAAAGTGCAGGTAATTTTTTTTATTTTTACTTTATATATTGTCAATTATTTTTCTGCATTCATTTTTTTGGGCTGTGGAATGAATTATTTGAGTTTTCATTATTTCTTATGGGAAGATTTGATTTGGTTTATGAGTGTTTTGGAATACGAGCCCGCTTCCGGAACAAATTATGCTCGTAATCCAAGGTTCCACTGTATCTGTTTATAGTTACATTTAATGTAGCTCTGATAAAAACCAGTTAGTTCCGGTTCCAAGAACGTTACAGCAGCTATAACGTAGTTGTTTCCTCACCAGCTTCTCATTTTTATCTTTTTGGATTTAATAAAAAAAATAAATACAAAGCTTGTTGTGTTACTGAGGAACTGTAAATAAGCGTAAACTAATTTGTCCTGAAGATGTCTGAAAACATACAGTTACAGCTACAAAGCACTGACACTGACGACTCCTTCTATTAGAGATGGGATTCAATCAATTTTTTTTAATACATTTTAAATTTAGACACATTTTAAATAAAAATCTGAAAAAAGATTAATATAGAATGATAATTACACAACCATAATACAAAAGGAATCAGCACACAGGTATTGTGATAATATTGTATCAGATGATCTCTGGTGATTCACATCCCTAATAAACTATAACACATTAGAATTAATATAAACGTGCACAACTATCAGTCCTGCTGAATTCCTGAGAATTCATCAACATCTTGATAAATTTAAACCATGACTGTTCCCCTTTGGGAGTTTACAAGGGAAAAGACTGAATAGTGCATGGCTTTGAATCCAACTCAGTAAAGACTGGGTGTGTTCCAGGTGTACTGTACCTATCCTTTATGTCTTTTGCCGCCTGAAAGCAGAGAAGGAAGGAGAAAAGAGAAGGAGAGAGAAAAACAGAGAGGTAGAGAGACAGGGGACGAGAAAGAATTAAACAATACATCAGTCATTACGAGCACAGAGACAGCAGAGACGACCGCTTCCGGGAAACAAGCGGCACTTTGTCACAGTAATTATGTCATGCTCAAGCCATAGCCGTGTTACTGCAGCCGGGCTCGACAAAAGACACGGAGATTTACCTTAAAAACATATTTCAAAACGAAAGTACAAACAAACCACAAAGAGATTGCACGTCCTTCATCTGGAAAGTGTTTTAATTTTCTACATTTTTAAAAATTAATGTAAATTTGTCACATGGCGTCATATTAAAAAGAGCACATTACATATGAAATAGAAATAAACTCATAACATTATTTGCATTTTTTTTTGGACCGAGAACACAAGTACTTTATGTTCATTTGATTAAAAAACAAAACAAAACAAAAAAACAGACTTTTAAAACAGTAACTAAAAATAAAGGCTTTCAGAACATGAGGTTAAATTATTAAACGATTCTAAATGACCCGGATAAGTAAATTAGACAGCGCTGTTAGTGTCCGATGAACCGCTGATGGAGATCAAAAGAAAAAAACTGCTAGATGTTGATGATAAAGGAAAACAACTTAGCAACTCCGGAAAAGGAGGAAGAAAAGGGAGAGAGAGAAAAAAAACAGTATTTTTAGCAGTATCTCCTAAAAATTATTAATGGGCTTGACTTTAAAAATTCAGCATTTCAATTATTTAGCATTTCAATTAGCATGGGCCGTGTGTAACTGGGTCAGTAAAACTTGCTAAATATTCAGTAAAATCTGTCAAAAAATGATAAACATTTGATTTTAAGACTTTGTGCTACAAAACAAGAACATAATCTATTAATGTACTATTTTACTGTGGCACAACAACAAATAAAATGTTTTCCCGCTTATTTCACATGAACATGACTTACACGGGCCGGACGGACCCTTTATATATACCCACAGCTATACCTTTACTCCTGCACACACTGTGCGTGTATATACATTACAATTTTGGACAGTTTATAATTACTGGTATCTGCCAATCAATTTACATTTGGATAATTTTAAGGCACATATGTGCCTTAAAATTATCCAAATGATGTAAATTGATGAATATATATATATTTTTTGCATTTGCCTTAAAATTACCCCCCCCACCCCCTGCCCAAAAAAAAAAAAAAAAAAAAAAAAAAATTTTATATATATATATATATATATATATATATATATATATATATATATATATATATATATATATATATATATATATATACACACACACAATATATTAAATTTTTTGCAGGGTCTTAATAAAAAAATTAAAAGCGAGCTGTTGGACGCAGTGAAGGTTCTGATGAGAGCCACGGTAGGAAATGTCCCTGATTATATAAAAGAAATCCCTTGCCTACTCTAAAATATAATCCTGATTAGTCGGTGGCCTTGGCTACATTCACAGGCGGAAATATTTTCGAGTGGGCGTGTACCTGGGTGAAGTCGTCCGTCTCGGATGAGCAGAGCGTCTGATTGGCCAATTCGAGCAGCTCCTCAGAACTCTCCAGGGCTTTTGTACAGGCGCTCAGCTGATTCTGACGAAACATGATGCAGAAAACACACTTATCAATACACATTGCTTTGGTGCAAAATTATTTTAGAAATGTTTATAATATTTGTATGATTTTGCATAAATAGGTCATAGTAAGTGTGCAAAGATTAGCTGTTCTGCTAACATTTATAGCTTTTTAAAATTATTTTTTAAAAATATATGTACGTGTAAAATGTAAAAAAATTTTATTAACATTTGTCCACAATTTTGCTCATTTTTTAATAATGAACTGTTTTCCAGTATTTTTAAACAATATCTGGAGGTGTCTCTTAGGCCCTAATATTGGATAAATGTTTTATTTGAAATACACTCCCTAATTTAACACTGAGAGAAAAATTTACTTAAAAGGAGTACACACCCAGCAAACCATCCGCAACTGAGTCACAGGAAGTTCCTGGACAAGCGGCGCACCCTAGTGGGTAGAAATTTTCGCATCGCTCCAAGTACCCAATAACAATTTTCTTGCACAACTGAGAAAAAGCATTAATGAGCTGAACATTCTTTTTCTAGTTTCTATTATCGCTGTGCCTTAATTTCATCTGTACAAAAGACAAAACAAATTCATGCTAGCTAGCTAGCTGCTAGGTGTCATTTTTCCTCCGTTACTTAGCAACAGCATCCGTTTACCTTTAATCATGTAAATGCTGAACGGGGTGTTGTTTAGACTTTCAGGGTTAAAAATATAATTTTACATGCTACATGTGAACGCAACATGAATTACATATGGTCTTACAACAAATTACAAAATTCCACAGACATTAAATGATTTCTATGATGATAAATTCTAAAATCCAATGTCCAATGTCCTGTGAAGCTCAGACTGAAGGTCATAAGAAGGAATATACAGAGAGACAGGGCATAAATCCTTGAGGTTCAGTTAATTTAACTGTGTGTGTGTGTGTCACAGTTGTCTCACACACTCTCCTGGTGTGTCCATTTCTTCGAGTGAATACTAAACACTCATGCATATACATGACGTATCCATTAGCTACCAACATCACCAGGACTACATTTAAAATTCCAAACCTGAAGCTGCTTACATGTACAAAGGAAAAACACACACGCGCGCCTGCGGACGACCCCCGACCCCCCACCTTATCATGCTGGTTTAGACGATATTCCCAGAGAACAGAAAATCCACATGACCCTTATGTCAGGAAGAAGAGCGATTTTACAACAGAACTGAAAGATGTGCCTGTTATCGAGGGAGTAGGTATTACATTAACTAACTTGCACTGCACTGGATTTGGTGTGGTGTGATGTGCTGTGATTGGCTAATTGAGCTGTCAATCAAGCTGAAGGTTTGTTTACATCACCAGTCTTTGGTGTTTCTGTTAACCATGAGTAAAGTGTTAGTGATGATTATAGCTGTTGCAAATTCATCATTAGTGCATACACACACACACACACACACACACACACACTAAAGGCCCAATAAAGTGGGTGTGGCTTTTCTGTCTGTCATTCAGTGTAAAGGAGGCCTGGCATGTGTGACTGTCAAACTGCTCTTTCTGTATTATAAAGCACACACAATACCCCAGCCGACCACATTATTAGGTCTGAATATGTAAACGGAGAAAATGCAGTAACAGTAAGGGGGCGGGGCTTGTAGAGTGTGGCGCATTTCCATGTTGCACATTCATTAAATCAGAGTTATTGATCTGGTGAAGCGTTCAGAGACTTCAGTGGCTTTTTTCCGTAGTCGTGATAATTTTTGCGGCGTCATCATGCACAGAAATGTATCACTCAGCAGAGCGGGAAAAACAATTTCAAATGTGTTTTGTTTGATTAGAATTCAGCCCCGACCTGCAGCTCATATGTGCGACCGGCGCGCTCCTGTTTGATCCGAGTCATCATTCCCTCCTTCAGCTCGTCCAGAACAGCATGCAGGGAGCTGAACTCCGACTCCAGATCCTCCTGAACACGGGTGGAGTTTGCCTACACACACACACACACACACACACACACACACACACACACACACACACACACACACACACACACACACACACACACACACACACACACACACACAGGGCCAGTGAGTAGAGCTTTGGCTCGTGCCGGGTGCTCATCAAGCTGATGTCTTTAGTTCTGAAACGTCAGTAGTGAGAGCGCTGCACTCGACAGCTCCTGCACCTCATTCATCACATCAGTGAGGTACTACATTGTGCAGTGCGATTTGTGTGAGGATTAAACACCGTTTAAGAGGAAAATAACCAACAGCAGTCAGGTTTTATAATGCAGAAAAAACAATGTGTATTAAAAATATTTTACATTTATTGTTCGGTTTTGTGGACGTGGTTAAAAGATACCATACTACCTTGATTATGTCTGATTGACATTTATTATCATAGAACCATAAGAATGAACAAAGTCAGCAAATATTATGGAAAATACTTCAATAAATCGATAAATACTTCGATGAATCAAAATATGATTTATTAATAAAAATGATAAATCAGGTCTAATACAGTATGTATCAGGTGTGTTCGAGTCAAAGCGGGACTTTTGATTGTACAGAATAACATAAGACAGTTCTGAGAGTAAAAACTACCTTTATTTCTCTATATAATCGCCTGCTACACTAATGCACTGATCCTGGCGTTTCACTGGTGCTTGGACACCATCAAGGAAGAAAGTTTTCTCAGTACGCCGGAGCCGTGATCGGACTGCCTTTCTGATTCACGTCTGAAACGCCGGACTCTCTGGAACGCCTTCAATGGCCAAAAACACGTGGAAATGGTTTAGAGCGAGGTCAGGACTGTACGGGAGATGTGGCAATAACTCTCTACTTTTCAAGGATCAGGCGCTCGCTGAATGTAAAGGACTGCATTAGGCTCAGAGCCACTCGGGGTTGGATCGCCATTCATGGACGTACAGCCTTCTTTAAAGCATTGGCACCGTTCAGATGTTTTACTGCAGCTGAGAGTCTCATCACCATACTGTGCGTTGAGTCAAGTCAATGGCTTTTACTCTTTCATTCTCCAAAAATATCATCACAAGTACCGGTTTGACTTGAACGCCCCTCATATTTAATCCTCACCAGTAGAGCCGAGATCCTTAACCAGGCTTTAAGCGAACAATTCAGTATCCGAGTCCTGCTTAATGGTTAACAGTCTAGGTTTAGTGCTCTATAACCTTGAGGAAGAATGTTAATAGTTTGCTAGTCGCTGTTGCTCAGTGTCTCCTGCACACACAAGTTTCACATCAGCATAGAGTTTGATCATTAACCACAGACAGAGAGCCGACTGTAGGTTGCAGTAACTAATAGGTATGATAGGAATAAAGGCATTTTATTTGTGCAAAACCAATGAAAAAGGGACAATTTAACCAAAATATTAATATAATGCCATCATGTTTACTAAGCCTAATATGGTATAGGGAGAAAAACATCCAAATGTCCATAATTAAAGGCACCATTTTCAAATTTCGGTCCCCCATCAGCAAGCCCTTTCCAAAGTCTTCAGGTAAATGTGTTTTGTTGTGCGTTTCCTGCTTTTGTTCATGTTTACATTATTTTTATTTATGGCTATAAAAGGGGAAAAAAATCTGTTTGTGATTCGACTTAACTGGATGTGAGATTATGGTAAATAAAAAAACAAGATTTCTGCATAAACACAAATTAAGCATTAATTATGTTTCTTAATTAAGTTTTAAAAGTCCATTACATTCCCAGTGAGTTGAATGACTTTGTACAGTGGAACCTTGGATTACGAGCATAATTCGTGCCGGAAGTGGGCTCGTGTTCCAAAACACTCGTAAACCAAATCATCATTTCCTATAAGAAATAATGAAAACTCAAATTATTCGTTCCACAACCCCAAAAAATAAATACATAAAAATAATTAATACAATCTATAAAATGAAAATAAAACTAATTAATCTGCACTTTACCTTTTAAAAAAAAAAGTACAAATAAATCCCGACAGATAAGTGTTTCCGTTGGTGCGCGCAGGCGCAGTGTGTGTGTGTGTGTGTGTGTGTGTGTGTGTGTGTGTGGAATTAGCCCCTTCCCTCGCCTCGTTTTACACAGTAACACTCCTCCTCCCTCTCCCCACCTCGCTTTTTAAGTTTCACAACAAACACATACACACACACACACACAAAACGGAAACACCGTTTTAACAGGAAAAAAAGAAATCTCTCTGACACTGGTATTAGCGTATATTAACGGAATCACCTTTTAAGTTTCACAACAAACGCATAAACACAGCGGAAACACCGTTTTAACGGAAAAAAGAAATCTCACTGAGACTGGCATGAGCGCATACTAAGGGAATCACTTTTTAAGTTTCACAACAAACGGACACACAAACACACCGGAAACACCGTTTTAACAGGGAAAAAATAAATCTCTCTGACCTGGCGTGAGCGCATTCTAAGGGAATCACTGCTGTAAAGTAAAAAAACAAACAAAAAACAAACAAACAAATGAACCAGCACCTTACCTTTGAAAAGAATCGCGACAGAGCAGAGTTTCTGTGTGTTTGTGAAGCTGGGGAGGGGGTGAAAAGGCGAGAGAGCGTCTGTGCGTGTATGTGTGTGAGACGAGCAGATTTGGGAAAAGGTGAGAGAGTGACGCTCGGTGTCAAAATAAGAGTCCCATACATGATACATGATACTCGGCGCTCGTAAACTAATACTTGCTCGGTTTCCGATTAAAAATTTATTAATTATTATATTAAATATTCATTTATTACAGGTTCCACTGTACATGCATTTCGGTGTAATTTTCCCCCTCATACCTCCAGATTCTGCAGATTTTGCTTCAGGCAGCAGATGAAGTTCTGGATCTCCTCATTCTTTAGTGCCAACGTGTTGACGATCTTTTGGAGCGACTCCTGAAACACACATGCACGGGATAAAAGCCCACATACAGTCACTCGGCCAAACGGGACCTGTCCGGTTGCACAGGATTAAGTCCAAGAAAAAATGAGAGAGCTGAATTAAAGGATACGGAGATTTACAAAATGTCAAATGGAATAAGGACACAAACATCCCATGAAAGTATGTTTTGGCTTAGATGTGTTTAAGCTATTACACAGCTGTAGTTAAGCAGCAACTCCAAAATGATCTGTCTGGGGAATAATAGTTTTTTAAAGATGTAAAAATTGTTCAATTTCTAACACTCAAATCTTAAACTCTTTTCCTATAGTGAAAAAGAAATAATGCTGTCACCAAACAGTGTTTAGGAGAAACAGCAGCAGTTACCAGTCTACACATTTACTGAATCATCACACTGATACCATCAGCAGTCGTCTCTATTTTATCTTCATTACTGGTTTACTGTGTCAAATAATACCAATTACTGTTTAATTTCATCTTTGGTGTACCTCACAACTAATTTACAGTTGAATATATTTACACGAGTGACCGTTAAAGTATCTGAACACTTTCCTTTGTTTTTAACCTTGTTTGTTTCTAGTTTTCATACAGAGTCCCCACAAAGCAGGTGTGTGTGAGAGTCTTGTGATAGATGAATAATTATGTTTAGTTATAACAGGGTCAGTAACTACAAAATGACATGTCTTTGACTGAATAGAAAATAAATTACCAAAATGGTCTTCTTTAAAAATAATATTGATTTAAAAATGGATATTTAGATATTTATGGATAACAAGAATTAAACTTCTTACAACTGACCAAACCAAATCAGGTTGTGTCAAACACACACGAAGTTAAAATCGTTCTGTCATAGCTTTTAGCAAAAAGAATCAACAGGTTCAGGTGCAGCTTCTTTGCAACAACCATCACCCAGCTGAACACAACACTACACTGTTAAATGAGTTAAACCGCTGACACCACATTACCACTCTGTTATCTGTATATAGACAACTGTAATGCAAATGTAAGGGGTGAAAATGTCATATTGATATTTATAAAACTGTGATACTTATAGAATTCTATAATAGCGATAGAAATAATATTGTGATAATATTGTATCGAGACTTGACTGGTGATTCCTGTCCCTAATACATTCTGTATATGGTCATGCCATTAAAGCTGGTTGAATTGAATTGATTAGTGAACACGTTATCACAATGATCTTCCTAGGTGCTCCTTTTAACAAACATATATTAATGCTAGACGAAATACAAAAATGTGCATACTATAAATGCATGCACAAAAACCCTGTATAACTCTGTATAAGGGTGGAAATGCTCTGTAAAGCTTTATGTGCATGGATGATGATGATGATGATATGATGATGCTCCTCCACGCCCTGAGCATCCTGAGACCATACATAGGACTGCTTTCACATACATAACCTTCAGACTAATAATGAATGAAGAAACACTATATGATACGAAATGTTCATGCGCATTATTATAGAAAGTACAGAATAGAATAGATATTAATAAGACTGATACAGAGCAAATGCTCGTGCTAATACCACATTATTAAAGATAATGCACATGCATTTTCGAAGTTTGAATTTGTGTGTATATATATATAAAAAAAAAATTTCTTTTTTTTTTCAGTTAGAGACTTTACTCTGTGTCCCTGTGTCCTGTCCTGATGGGAGGCTGCGGTGAGAATAAAGCTGGGGAGCCTCATGCAGCAACTCTGCTTGCTCTCTTTGTTATCTCAAAAGCACCATAAACGCTGTTAATCTCTGATCTCACCCACCTTTTGCTCGTCCATGTCGCAGCACCGTCACTCCGGCGTCCAATGCGTCCTTTAATATGCTTTAATTGTTTATTTATTTGTATCCCAGACCCTGCGGAGCGGCTTCAGCACTGATGATGCTGTTACAGAGCGCAGAGATCAGAGGTGCGGCATTACGTCATCGCCGGTACCGGAAGTATTTTTTTATTGGATTTAAAAAAAACGGTTAAATTATTAAGTGAATTAATGTTTGTCTTTTTGCACTTTTTTTTTTTTTTTTTTTTTTACAAAATACATACTAACCAAAAGAGAACGAAATAAAAAAGATCGTTGTGTATTTGCGCACACGTTAAAGCCAGGCATCATTTGAGCCAATCACGTACAAGTGTCTCATCCGGGCATTTCCGTCTGGCCACCCGCTCGCTCAGACAGATACTTATTTCTTTATTTTATGATAAGAGCTTTATTAAAAATTTCTTTCTCTCAATACTTACCAAATAAAGAAGGCTTGTCTAATCAAAAGACGTTATAACTTCGTAAATACAAATAACAACCCCAAACAGACTTTTAGTTGTTGTGCTCGAACTAATTTAATAGTTAGCGAAGATTAGCCACTTAGCCGATGAGAGGAAGTGTTTATGGGATGTGTAGTTTTCAAAACGTGTCAGGACTACAGTCAGCGAAAATGGCTGTATTGTTAAATAAACACAATAAATAACTCAAATATAGTCCCAAAAAATAAAGATAAACCTAATGAAATGAGGCCACAAAAATCTTTTGTGCGCATGCGCGGTGCAAGCAAGTTTTACAACGGCTTTATCATCGTGTTTAACTTATCAAAAGTAGCTATAAACCTGAAGTCAAACACCTTTAATCCGAAAATATTGTTAAATGTTTTGCTCAATAATAATAATAATAATAATAATAATACACCTATACCCACCCCAGCCCCCAGAAAGAGTTTGCTCTATAAAGGAAATATAATCTGACAAATAATTAATACATCTGTCACACATAAATAATACATATTTTACAGTGTAATGTGAAGTACAATGATACAAATGTAAATTCTGATTAAATTGTAAGTAGATATACTGTTACAGGGCTTTATGTATAAAGCTGAATGATGGAAACCATCATAAGCGCCATGCTAGATCATGTTACTTTTTTAGAAAAAGAAATTGAAGTGATTCTCGATTCAACAGGTCTGATAGTAATCATGGCTTTGTGTGGCAAGTGAAATTTGAGTTAGCTTTCCAAAAAATCACAGCACATTCATGATTTAGCAAGGAGGGCAATTACTTTGTCCCATAGGGCCAGGTTTGGACAGCTTTTTCTCTTGATAAACGAAATCATCATTTAAAAACAGCATTTTGTATTTACTCCAGTTATCTTTGTGTAATATTAAAATGTGTTTTAGGATCTCAATCGTTTAAGTGTGACAAATATGCAAAAAATAAACAAATAAATAAATAATCAGGGAGGGGCAAATACTTTTTCGTGTGTAAAGCTGAATGATGGAAACCGTCACAAGCACCGTACTAGGAATATCGAGAAAAAAAGAAAAGAAAAAAGTTAGCAATGCTATCCACATAGTTAAGAGAAGCATGGTGACAGAGAATTAGATTTTATTCATATAGTGCTGCAAAATTGAGCCAGAACCTGTGGCAGCTTGGTTAGGACAACCTTGGTGATCATAATATAAGATAAAAATAAAATAAATCTTTATTAATCCTAAGGGAAAATAGCAGTTATAGTGTATATAGGTCTGTGAGTGGTGATTATGGAATTGATAGAAGTTTAGCAGCTTTAGTCATTGTGATTATGGGATTGGGAGGAGCTTAGCACCTGTTGTGATTAGAGAACTGGGAGGAGTTTAGAAATGTTACCCGTTGTGATAATGGAATTGGGAGGAGTTTAGAAGTGTCAGCCATGGTGACTGAAGAATTTGAAGGAGTTTAGTAGCAGTGGTCATGGTGATTATGGAACTGGGAGAGGGTCAGAAGCTGTAGCTGTAGGGCTGATTGAAGCGAAGGGACTGGATCTCGTCGACGGGGTAGCAGAGGACGTTCATGCGTCTGGCACGTCGTTCTTCCATCAGCAGCCTGCGGGAGCGCTCCCGAGCAGCCTGTTGCTCCTGCCGCTTTTCAATCCATTTCCTCCTTAACCACCTGCACAAACACACACACCTGTACAGTACACACATGTTCCTGCAAATTCCTTACAGATGGTCCTGAACCATTAATTATACTACATAAATATTTATAATTTTATAGAGACACATTTTACTCCTGAACCTCAAAATCTGAAGTGAATCAGATGAGTGTTAGTGTTAGTTAGTGTGTGTTGTCGACTTACAGTCTGAATGCTTTCGCACACTCCTCCGGTTGGTGCAGGTAGCTGCTGCTCTCCATCTCGAGTCTCTTCATCTCCTCCAGCTGTTGCTCCTTCAGCTGCTGCTGCTTCTTCTTCTGCAGCCAGAGGTTAAACGCCTCATCAGCATCGCAGCACTCCTTCTGTGTACGTCCAGAGACACGGATACACATGCCGCAGTGTTAACTAATCTTACACATACACATGCACATTCAATACAATAGCTATTATGTTCAGTAGATGTGCTAGAACTTTCTGTTACACATCTGTTTGTTAAGAATGTTTTGCTGGTGTGCACCTTTCCATTCATCCTCTCAATCTCCTGAGCTCTCTGCACCCTCCTCTCCTCTCGCACCTGCTGCCTCTTCTTCATCAGCCACGACCTGAACGCCAGCTCGTTCTCTTGACGCTTCTGCTCTTCCTCCTCGCGTCGCCGCTCTTCGTCCTGGATAATACATTTAACACAGGAGCTCAAAACACAGAAATTTGTTGTAACTGGTGTAAAGTGATTTCAGACCCACCTCTCTGGCGAGTTTTTCTCTCCTCTGCTGTCGTTTGTTCAGCTGCTCTTTCTGCTGTGGCGAGAGGGAAAAGGTGGCATGTGATGAAACCCCACTAGCAGACTGAACCCTACGCTTGCTGCCGTTTCTAAACACCACCCTTTGCGTGTTGCTCGCTGAACTGGGACGCACCCGCGGTCGTTCTGGAGGCCTGGGCGCATAGCGAGGCTCGGAGGTGGATGAAGAACCCAATTTCATGGAGGGGGACGGGCTCTTAACAGGTTCTCGTTGAGTCTCAGGTAGTGGCGGGAGCAGTCCGGGACTCTCCACCTCTTTTAGACTTACAAGGTCAAACTTCCCATCCTTCTCCACAAGCACTCTTCCTTCTCTCCCTCCATTTCTTTGTCCATCACTTTCCTCCTGAGAGGAGATCTTCAGCTTCAGCATGTGTCCCGACACGTCTCCCGGGCTGTCCTCTAGGTCACCAGCAGGGACCACCAGGTCCACCAGAGTGTCTTTAAATTGCAGACGGCGGCGACGCATCTCATCCGGCGCCTCCTGGTCCTGCAGCTGCCTGTTCGCCTGCTCAATCTTCTGCTGGATGGATTTCTTCTCTTCATTGACCTCTCCTTCATCCTGCTCATGTTTAGACTCAGCGCTGACATCTAACATATCCTCCAAGGGGTCCATGGGCGTTGGCCATCTTTCATTATCTCCATCGTCATCTGTGGCACTTTTACTCTGCTCTTCCTCCTGTTCCTTCCCTAGTTCCTCCTCCAGCTCATGGTCTATCTGGGACTCAATGTCATCTTCATCCTGTTTCACAAAAAGTGGGAGAGTTTAAGTGCTGAATGGAATACATACATTTTAAATAGTGGGGCTATTTGTCAATAATCGGATATATGTGATACATTGCGATATGTAAAATATATGGCTATAGGAATCACTTTGTGTGAGTGCAAAAGTTTGTACCCTCTTTGGTTGCTGGACAATAAAACAATGAAAGTTGTACCTCTGTTTTCCCGTTTATCCTACAAACAAAATTTTATAGTTATTCACTGGCATCAGCAGCTATGTCCTGGTCGGCAGCTTTCTTTATTAACAATTGCATATGTTTGCGTCCTTTTAACCTTTTGCTCTTGTTAGTTACTTAGACGTCATTATGGACACTAATGACTTGAACATCATGTTTAATTTATTAACTCTTATTTAAGGCGTTAAAAATTGATTAAGTCAATTTTACAGGTCAATGGAGAGCAGAAAGATCAGCTGCCACTGCCCCTAAAGTTAGAAAGTGAATCTTTTTTGTGTGTTTGTGTGTAGAGCATGTGCAATGAATTTACAGCCAGTGTGTACGATACACAAGTAAGAAACAAGCACGAGCATGTACTGAGAGTACGAAATCCATCCCCCCTGCACACACACACACACACACACACACACACACACACACACACACACACACACACACACACACACACACACTCTTTCACAGAAATGTAGAAACTATGTCTCAGTGCAATACATTATTAAACGGAGCCTCTTTATGTATCTGTCTCCATTTTCAACACACACACACAGACACACTCTCTCTCTTACCTGCTCCTCATTCTTGCTCTCTTCGCTAATCAGCCAGTCCAGGTCTTTCTCAAAGTCGTCCTCATATTCCTCTTGAGTGTTACTGCTCACGGCCAAGCTCATCTCTCTGTCGCTTTCCCTCTCTCCCTCTCTGTCTGTCTCTAAAGAAAAGCCAATAATAAATTAATGAATATGTTTTTTTTACAGAGATGTTTATACTGTATAACATGCATGGAAGGAGTCTCCAGTATCAGCGCTTTGTAATAATCAGAGGTAAAGCTATAAGTTAAAGTTTTCTGACACCTTCAGGACAGAAGCGTTTACACTATTTTCACTTTCGCAGCAACTTGACAAGCTGTGATTTTCTTTGTCTTATTCATTTATTAAAAGAGAGAGACCTGTTTTGAGGACGTTCCACAATACGATTAAAAAATTCACATTTTTGCCACACGGCTGTGGGATGAAAAGAATAAAACACTTCATCATCACCTTCATCAGCTTCTACACCACTTATCCTGTACGGGGTCGCAGAGGGCCTGGAGCCTATGCCAGGAGACTTAGGGCCTGAGGTGGGGTAATCCCTGGACAAGGTGCCAATCCATCACAGGGCACACACACACACACACACACACACACACACACACACAAACAATGGACAATTTGGAAACGCCAAAAACCCCAAGTCTGGAAGTGGGAGGCTAACCATTATGCCACCACGCCACCTATAACACTTTATAAAGGTTTGAAATAAAAACAACTGAGCAGGTTGTAGCATACTGACCCGACACAGACACTGGGGTTCATTCAGTCACTACTGCTGCATGAGACGTAAATATCGAGACAGAGACGCTGATTTAAGTCAGTGTTTAAACAGATGTGAGAAGACGTCTAGGTCGACTGCATGTTTTCATTTTAAGAACAAATTGGCATAAAGATTTTATATGCAATTAATATGTCTTAACATTTTAAATAATTTTGATGCAAATTTAATTCCATATGTAATAAATGTTTAGGGTGTGTTATGGAGAGCAGCTCTTCTGTCTTGTGCGGGATGGAGCAGGCTGTCCTGATAAACAATGAACATCCACTCCTCCTATAGAACATCATGTACAAAGTGTTGTTATTCTAAAAGCTGAAGATTTGTTTTTCAAAATAATAAAAAAAATTATTATTTTACGTTCATAGCATGTCATACTATTTAATAAAAGAATTATTATTATTATAGTAATAATAATCATAATCATCATCATCTACACAACTCTTTAAGTTTTACATTGTCTGTTAGCCTTTGATATATTTTTGAGATTTTGTTACATTTAGTCAAAATGTGTCTCAACACTGCACCACTGCGCGCACACACACACACACACACACTATGCTTTGAAACTCACCTGCTCTGTTGTCTTGTGTGTTATGGAGAGCAGCTCTTCTGCTCCTAGAGTAGACTATTTATCAGTCCACTTCCTGTGTGTGTGTGTACAGTAGAAGTTAATCCCCTCCAAGCCGCCTGTCGCCATAGAGACGCAAAACACGGCCGGCCCGGTGTACCGGGCACCGCGCATGCGCACACGAGTTTTGGGGAAATTTAATAAGGCGAGCGGCTTCATCCAATCAGAGCAGCTGAATAAAACCCGCGCGCTTAACGTGCACGAACAGGATCAAAGCGACCTGCAGTAAATACACGTTGTTTAGGGGGATTCAACGTTATTGCTTTTAAAATGAATGAATGAATGAATTATTTTATAATAATAATAATAATAATAATAATAATTAGCAAGCAGAAGTATGTGTCGTTGACGTTTAAAGAGTTTATAGAAATAGTTAAAAAGTTAAATCTAATAATAATCGGTTGATCTTTAATGTAATGAGTGATATTATTATTATTATTATTATTATTATTTGAGGTTCGGTCCAAGAGGTGCGATTTCTTTAAGACTGCAAGGGAAGCTCAGCTTCCCCTATAATGTCACAAAATTAATGGTCAAATTATGTACTGTTGTATTAACATTTTATTGACTACAAATTCCCGTAGCGTCACAGTGCATTTCCCTGTTGAAGCCCAGCGTCCATTGACTTCAATGCGGCTGCTTTGAACGTTTTTTTTTTTTTCAGTGCTTTGAAACTAGACGGTCATTGGATAAACGCTGCGATTATGTCCCGCCCACGGACGCTCAGCGTCTCTGGGGGTGAATGAGGAGTGGGCTGGCCCGGAC
>CM059213.1:35833687-35873687 GCA_030347435.1 Clarias fuscus
AACCTGAAAATACTGACCAGGTTTTTCCGTTAATGGATCTTTGCTTCTCTGAGGGCGTGGGCATATTCCAACATGATGATACCAGGATTCATCGGCTCAAATTGTGAGATTATGTTTCAAGGTGCACGAGACATCATTTTGACATGTGATAGATTGGCCACCACAGCGTCCAGACCTCAACTCCACTGAGAATCTTTGGAATGCGCAGAAGAAGGCTTTGCGCATTGGCCTGACTTTCTCAAGAAAGATCTTGCAGAGAAATGAATGCGACTCTGAACAGAAATAAATAATGTGACATTGCATACGCTTATCCAGACGACGCCATGGCGTCTTTTGGGCCTGGCAGTGTATAAATCATTCACATGCTGAACTTTTCAATTCCCATGTGTTTCTGTTTTTTTGGCATCTATAAATATCAAGTTACCCTTTGTAAAAATTCTAATAAATGTTTAAGATAACTTCTTCCTCGTTTTTAATAGCATTCTCCCTCATCTTCCTGGTCCAACTTTCCTGACAAAAATGTCTAATGCATGATTGTGTCTTGACTTGTTCTGTGGCTTGAACACTTCGTCTGCTTTGTTCGGTACTCCAACACCCTCCTCAACACATTTCGTCTCAGCACCACTCAGCATCTAGTCGGAGTTTGTAAGTTGCATCACCGCCACCTACAGATCTCACTCTCCTCAGCTTCCCTGTCCTTTAAAGCCGTCTTTCCAGGCCAGTCTTCCTAAAAAAAAACATTAAGTACTTCCTTCCCTGATCGGTGACTCCCCGTTCTAAAAGACTCTTAACATTTTACTTTTCCTCTCCCTAGTTCATGCTCAACAATCTCGCATTAGCTGTTTACCTACTATTTTGACTAAAAAGTCAAAAAACTTTCTTACACATATAGATATGTATGATACAGTAGTTTAATAAATCCACATGACGGTGATTAAAAGTACAGCGTAGTAAACAGTTCAATCTGCATGATGGCAATTTCAATTATGATGTAATAAACATCGTAGATTCATTTGTTTGATGGCTGCCCCTTGTTAGTTTTGCTGGTGTCGAAGGCGACGTGACCGTGATTGAGTTGGTCTAAAGTTGCTCTAGGATATTTTTGTACTGTGTTTTTAGAATAAATTGGGAGTTAGCCCACTCCCATGGCTGAGAAGCAACCCCACACACATGAATGTTCTCAGGATGCTTTACTGTAGGCATGACACAGGACTGATGATAGCCCACTCAACTTTGCTTCTCCAGACAAGATTTTTATAGATGTCCCAAACAATATGAAAGGGGATTAATCAAAGAAAAGTTCCTGCCCTTTTTGAACAGCTGAATGCTACCATCAGTCCTGTGTCCTGCCAATGGTAAAGCATCCTGAGACCAATTAATTAGGAGCTTTGAAGATAATTGACTCTTTGCATAAACTTAAATTAATTGTCAATAAAAGCTTTTGAAACTTATGAAATGCTTATAATTATACTTCAGGATACAGTAGTAACATCTGACAAACCTATCTAAAAACACTGAAGCAGCAGACTTAATACAAAAGAGAGTTTTTCTCACTTGCTTTGGAGCATTTCTCGAATCAGTCTTAATATTTGCATAACAGTTAGTGCATTCTCCAAACGATTAGTACAAACAGCACAACACATTGGATTTCTTGCAAAAGCTTGTACGTTACTCAAAATCCTTAGGTATTCCCTCAAAAGTAAGTTTTTTTGTCAATGAAAATGTCATCACCATCAGAATGACAAGTCCTTTTGTCATTGTTTATATACGGTGAAGTCAAAACGTTTAGTCATATTGTCAGAATGATATTACATGGTTTCAGGATTTCCTGATAAAAAATATGGTTTGGTTTACAGTAATTGACAATGCAAAAGGCTACATTTCTTCTGTATGGGATCAACTAAACTCAACAGCACAAATTTACCAACGCAATACGACAGCATTACGTGTATACTGAAACCAAAATTGTTTTTATAGTACTTTTACTAGTGGACAGAAATTTTTTTTTTATATATATATATATATATATATAACATCATATAATGTCATTGTGATAAGAAAAATAGGGTCACAAAAGCACAATGGGGAAAAATATCAAATTACAAATGGTAAACATAGGAAACTGCTCTTGTGCATGCTGTTGTCTGCCTCTGTACCCCCCTGACGACCCAGTCTGTCAGGCCACATTTACTCGCGTTACTATAATTGAGTAATTTTGTGTGTGTGTGTGTGTGTGTGTGTGTGTGTACTTCTACACTGTAAAGTAGTTTTTAAAATCTGTAATTTTACTTTTACTTAAGTATGTTTTGTTTGAAGTATTGTAATTCGCTACATTTTAAATCATACGCGCTACTGAGTGAAACAATAGAATGAAAATGCAAAAAATATTCGGCTTTGTATAAATGCTTGGTTGCGCTCGCGTGTGTGTCTCGTGCCCTGGTCGCGCGCCGCTCCAGACTCCACTCCAGGTTTCCTGACTGTTTCCCCACATCGGCATCTACCTGACCTTCCACACGGCCGCTTCCGCCCTGACAGTGACGTCATCAACCAGCGCCACCATATATAAACCGGAGAGAGACGCGGGAAAGAGGAAAGAGATTGTGATTCTGGCGTTTTGATATTTGGTTGTGACTTTTTGCCTCCCATTGACTTTGATTATTGCTTTGGTTGCTCTTTGTATATATTTGTAGATAATTTTACTGTATGTTTGTGCACTCACCAGTAGTAGGGGCGTGGCTACCATTTATTTTGGGAAGAGCGAATTTATTCACTGTTTTTGGTTTAGGGAGTCAGAGAAGGGTCCTGGATTTTTGTTTGTGTGTGTGTGTGTGTGTTTTTTTTTTTTTTTTGCAGGTAATTTAGCTATTAAATATAAATACCATTTAGTTTATTATTTTGGCCTGGGTCCACCCTGAATCTGATCCCCCTCCTGTTTTGCGCGCGTGTGTGTATTTTTGTGTAAAGCAATACAAACCTCATTATTTCATCAGTTAATGACTGGATCTAGGTTCTTTCTGCCATATACCACCATTTCCATACAGTTTATAATAGAACCCTGAACCATTCTTTTGCTGTTCGGCCGACACTAGACTGGGACGTAACGTCATATTTAAGTGACCACTTTGATTTTCAAGCACAAGAAAGACAACAGCTTTATTATGTAAAGGTGTTCCTTCAGTTAAAAACAACTAGTTTGAGATTTATATCTGCTCATCTTTTTTGAACTACACTAGAATGCCTCATCCCACCCCGCTGTTAAAAAAAAAAAAAAAAAGTTACTCAGTAACGTTTACTCTGAGTAAATGTTTTATGAGCTACTTTTTACTTTTACTTGAGTAGATTTTTATAATGGTAACTTTACTTGTACTTCAGTAAAATTTCACTGAAGTAACAGTACTTTTACTTGAGTACACAATTTTAGTACTCTTTCCACCTCTTCAGGCCACAGACTTTCATCAACATCACAGCAAATATCATCCCTTGCAATACAAAATCTTCTCGAGTGTCTAATCCACGCTCTGCAGGCTTCCACAGTGATATACTCACATGCTGCATCATCATCTGTGTATGTGGCTGGCGATCATAGACCTTCCATCTCCACAATGAGTAAAACTCCTCAATTGGGTTAAGGAATGGTGAATATGGTGGGAGGAATTCCATCAACATTCTGTTATGGGTCAAAAACCATTGGCTGATGGTGTTTGAGTAATGAAAACTCACATTATCCCAAAGTATCACAAATTTGGCCGAATGATCTTGAAATGGACCCCCTATCAGGGATGAGAGCCCTATAGAGGGTCTCTAGGAAGGTGAGGAGACGCTGTGTGTTGTATGGGCCTATAAGGGGAATATGAGTAAGAACACCATGCTCTGAAATAGCAGCACACATAGTGATATTTCGCTGGCCTGGCAAGTCAACAGTAGCTCTGTGGCCGATGACATTCAAATTTCATCTGCACGATGTGTCAATTCAAGACACATTTACATTAAACAGTTTTTATTGTCGTTTTTTATTATTAGTTGTATTTTTTTGGAGATTTTGACAACTGGACTAACTATTTTGCATTCAGTGACTTGTGCAATGAACTGATGCTGAAATTATTTTGGGGTTAAGATTATTTAAACTAGTATAATATATTTTGATCAACATGACATAAACTAGTGAAAATGTAGGGAAACAGCAGAGAATTGTACACAATCAATTATTTGAATGTACAAAAGCATTTGCAATTTGATCAAATGTTCATGTGTTGTGCACAAGTGACTAAATTATGTGGCGGTTGAACAAGTAGTTTTGAGAATTCACTTTCTGATCTGAGAAATGCTCCAAAGCAACCGAGAAAAACTGTAATATTTGTGACATTCTTACTTTTGACCATGGCTGTAGTATGAAGTCCTTTATTCTGCAAAACCTGCAGGATCTGCCAGGACAAGAAGTAAAAAAATACATTTGCAGTTTCCTGGTATGACTGGTATTTCCAGGTAATGCCTCCTTGATTGCTTCCTGAAGATCTTGTACAGAATTTTGCCATTGAAGTTCGCAATTCTCTCAAGAAGTCACTAATTTTAGCCATATTTGCTGGACACCCCAGCTTCACAAACTACGCAGACTGATTCTAATAGCACAACTCTGTAGAGCTAGGTGTCAAAAAGTTTATATTAGCGTACCTGTTCATATCGGTTCAGTTCGGTTTAACTATTGGAAATTCGATATATTCCGTTCTAAAGTAATACTAGGTTTTGTTCTTTTTTTAGACAGAAAATTATCCAGTATTGGCATGACAATCAGAGCTCGCCAGTCTCTCCTGCGATAAAGTGGGATGCAGCCAAGGCTACTGTACAGTGCGGGGTCACCTCATTGCTTATGAATGAAACTTAGAATACAGACAAGGAAAGAATTAGAAGCTGAAGTATCTTAACTGGAACAACAACATAAATGGTTGCCAAATCAAGATAATTGGATTTTATTGAATAGTGCTAGAGCCAAACTTAACTTAGACTACACAGAACATACCAAGAAATTATTACTTTACACTAAACAGCGCTACTATAAGTTTGGTAATAAATCCAGTCGCCTCTTGGCCTGCCACTTAAGGGGATGACGCATGACTTTTGATCCACAGGACATCAACACTTCTTCTTCTGATTTCTATAGGAATCTTTATACAGCTGATTATCATGGATCAAATGAGGATTTGCTTAATTACTTAAATGAGATTTCTCTTCCCAGTATTTCTGATGATACTAGGATCTCTTTAAATGCCCCTTTCACCAGGGATGAAATTCGGCATGCCATTCAGTCAACGCCATCCGGTAAAGCTCCTGGCCTGGTTGGGCATCCTACAGAGTTTTATAAACAGTTTTGGCCTGAGCTTTGCCCTTTTTTAATGCAGGTGATAAATAATCTTTTTGAGATGAATCCTTCGCCTGAATCCTGGTCATTGGCAATTATCAGTTTGCTTCTGAAAAATGACAAAGATCCAACAAATTGTCCATCTTATCGCGCAATTACTGTAGCTTACTCAATGTAGATTATAAAATGATAGCAGAGTCCTTAGCTCGACGGCTTGAAAATGTTTTACCTCTCATTGTCAACCCAGACCAAACCGGTTTTGTGAAATCCAGGTATGGCTCAGACAATATTCGAAGAGTTTCGGTCTTCCTCTTTCGCCTGTTATTCTCTTTGGTTATCAAATCATAGGAGGTGGCTGTGAGAACTAACAGTAGAATGCATGGTATTAACATAGGTCTGGAGGAACATCGTATATCTCTATACGCTGATGACGTTCTATTGTATCTTAAATATCCTGACACCTCTGCTGATGTGATTCTCTCAGTAATTGAAAAATATAGTAATTTTTCAGGATACAAGATCAATCTGGATAAATGTCAAGCTCTGTATATCTTAATATCACCCTTTCATCTAGCACTTTCTGGATTTCAATATTTACAGTAGGAATTAATATTACTCCTAATTTGGAAGAGCTCTTTAAAACCAATTATTCCCCTTAGATCACAAAAATTAACCAGCATTTATCAGATTGGTTGATTCTTCCAAATTCCTTTTTCGGCAGAATCAATATCATAAGAATGAACATCCTTCCAAGATTAAATTTCCTATTTCAGAATCTACCATGTCACTTAAATACAAATTTTTTCAAGAGGAGTAATTCTTCAGTTTCAAGGTATATTTGGAATTATATATTTTAAAAAAAACCCAGACTTAAATTTTCGGTTTTGATGAAACCAAAGGGACTTTTGGGCTGCTCAAATCAAGCACATGTTAAGTTGGTTTATCTATAGATTTGATTCACGCTGGGTTGGGATAGAATCCACAAGATGCTTTCCCAGAATGTTACAGTATGTTCCCTACCGTTTATTCATTTACACCGCAACCACTGTGTCCGTGCCTGTGTCAGTTCACCGCTGCCCATAGGGCTTCACACCAGACTGATTCTAATAGCACAACTCTGCAGAGCTAAGTTTCACGAATTTGCTCATGACAGGCATGAGTTCAAATATTCCTCGTGTTGACTCTACCTGCTGCTTAATACCGACCAAGTAAGCCACAAGCTCTGTGCTGAATTAGGGGCGAAGCTAATTGACTTTGTTTGGCCACTGGGCTTTCCAGTAAAGGAATATCCTTCAGTTAATTTTGAGTTGAAAGCTTCTTCTTGCTTTCTGGCAACGCTAGTTTGTTGGCCACTTTTGAACAGGAACAGCAGTGTGCAATTTTCTCTTCCTATGCTTCATTCTCTTGAGAGCTTAGTCTTTGACCCTTCAGCACTGACAGAGGGGTCAGTGTTGGGCCCAACTTCTGTTTCTCCCTTCAATTCTGCCAAACCTCTGCTTCAGCTCCAACTCCAAGTGGGTGAACAGTAGTGGCTTGTGAACCACCTCAGGTTGGTTCCAGTGGAGTTCCAGCCACTCTACTCCACATTGTTTGTCCATGCACTGGATGGTCATGTACATCACATTGTCTCTCATAAGACCCAAACCTGTGGCCATAACCACTGGAGAGATTCATCATGAGTGGCTCTCATTTTTGTCAGTCCAGTCACCTAAAATTCCCATCATCCTTGGATTTATGTAGATAACATGACACGACCCCCACCTTTATTGATTTAGTGGGAGAGTTCTCACTTACAGTAGGCAGCAACTTACATCAAGTAACGGCAACTGTCACCTTAAAGTTCCACCAACTTAAAATCTTTCAGACTAGTGATTTTGTGTCTGACCTCATCAGGGCAATAGGGCCACTGGTAGGTGTTTCACAAAAGGCCCAGGTTTGATTCCCAACAACTGGATGTAGTGTCTGTCCCAAGCCCAGATAAAATGGGAAGGTTGTGTCATCTGGTGTAAAACCTGTGCCAAGCTTTTGTGTGGACCGGATTGTCTGCTGCGGCAACCCATTGCCATGAACAGCCGAAAGACCAACAAATGTTTATTGGATTTGCAACAACTAAGAAAAATTATAATTGCTATTAAATAGTATGAGTTAGGTTACTAAATAATGCAAGTAAAGAATGATTAATATGAATGAGTACAACAAACTCAAAAACTGATAGTTCTGTTTACTTAAAATTGGAAACATCATTACTTTAATAAATTGATTTAAATGATTACCTCAAATGTTATGATTTTTGCCAACTTATTCGGATTTGCAGTGGTGTGGGAAAGAAAAACGCTACCCATTACCACTCATGTCATCAGTTTTCAAGTTGCCCCAAAATGCCACCATGGCTGGATTTACACAATATCTATGACCTTCTGTAAGACAGACTTGGCTGCCTGCTAAGTCCCCTTGCCTCGGTGTCAAAGTCACAGCCCGCCCAATACTTTGGGGAGACCCTTCAGCTATACCACGGTCATGATCTAGCATTCTGTCAGGGTTAGATAGATGCAGGTTAGGCATAGTTGCAGAAGTGAAGCAAACACAAGGGTCCTTGAACCAGGGCGGTTGAGCTAAGACAGGGTTCTCGGACCCGGGTGATGGAGTGATCACAGGGTCCTCAAACTCAGGCGGAAGTGCAGAAAAGAGGTCCCCGAAACCAGGAGGTCAAGTGAACACAGGGTCCTCGACCCCGGGTGGAGGAGCTAGCATGACGTCCCTAAACTTGGGTGGTGGGGCAGAGATAAAATAATTGCTCCTCTATAGTATAGGCAAAGGCTAAAGACATTAATTGTCTCATCACTTGCTAGTTCCTCTCACTGCAGGACTAATTGTTCTCACTCCTGTTCAGTCCTGCATCCTTTAAGCGCCATGCTCTCTTCTTGTCATCCTGGACGAGCTCGAAGCTGATGGGAGACTGCTGTGATGGCAGACCTACAGCCAGTCTTACCATGTTCATGCTCCTAACTCGACGGGGACAGCAAAACCAAAGTGTCCAAAAGGCAGACGTGCCTTTAAATTTCTTCTTTTTTCCAGCCAGTGTTAGGTACAGGGGCAAATCAAGGCAGAATGAGCGTAAGTAATTATATTTTTTAGGCAAGCAGTATAGAAAGTACATGTCAACATCAGGGTTGTTGTTGATGCTGTAAAAGAAATAAATCCCATCCTGTTACCGAACTTGTATTGGCATAAATTAATTCTTCTTCTTCTTCTTTGATTGAAATAGTGAAATTTTATTTGCAATTGAAATCTAGTAAGTTACATTACCACCAACTTCAGGGTCTCATTCTCCCTCATCTTCCCGACCTCATGAAGCCAATTTTTCAGACCAGGTGTCCTTAGAACATTTAATGATTCCTTCTCTGATCTTGTCTTGACTTGTTCTGTGTCTTGACCTCTTCTGTTATATCCACCTCTTCTGCACACTCTTTCTTAATATATTTCATCTTAGTACCACTCTGTGCGTTTAGTTGGAGTTCTGTTAAGTTACATCACCGCCACCTATAGCATATGGGGCCATTTTAATGCGACACAAGTGTGATTGAGTTTGTTTTTATTCCCAGTTTGTATTTAGTAATTAAAAATGAGAGAAATCGTTCATTTACAAGCTGGTCAGTGTGGGAATCAAATTGGTGCAAAAGTAAGTTTAATTCACAAGCATTACAAAATTGTTAGACTTTTGTGTTATTTGTTGCTTTTCTTAAAGAAATGTGGCCTTACTTGGTCATTGGAAAGTCTGGTTCGGTTACTTAGCAACAAGGGTGGTAGCAACAGTTGGCGGGAGCTTTAAATATTTAAGTATCTTTTTTTCTTTCATTCATTCTTTCTTTCTTTCTTTCTTATTTATATTAGAAATTTAGAAACAATTAAAAAACTTTTAGAGATTTACTGCCAGTTATTTCACTGTGCTGCTCAGACTAGCTTGTTAAAGGTACAAACAACTAGTAATTGTTGACCATGTTAACGATCAGATTTGATGCTGTTTTAGTTTTGGGAGGTGATCAGTGATCAACACGGAATCGACCCGACCGGGACGTACCATGGTGACAGCGACATGCAGCTTGAGCGGATTAATGTGTATTACAATGAAGCCACTGGTAAATCCAACTATTCATAGCATAATTAAAAAAAAAAAATTAAGTTATAGTATAACTGCCCAATGTAAATGACTGTAGTGAAAGTGTGAACTTTAGTACCTCAGGTGGAAAGTATGTTCCTCGGGCCGTGCTGATGGATTTGGAGCCAGGGACCATGGACTCTGTAAGATCTGGTCCTTTTGGCCAAGTGTTCAGACCAGACAACTTCATCTTTGGTGTGTGAGAGTATAAATTTTTCATTAGATTTTTAATGATGGCCTGAAATCAAACTAATAAAACTAAACGACACTGTACAAACATTACTTTCATCAATTTCTTGTGAAGTTCTAGGTATGTAGAGTCGTAGCCAAAAGTTTTGAGAGTGACACAAATATTAGTTTTCACAAAGTTTGCTGCTAAACTGCTTTTAGATCTCTGTTTCAGTTGTTTCTGTGATGTACTGAAATATAATTACAAGCACTTCATACATTTCAAAGGCTTTTATCGACAATTACATGACATTTATGCAAAGAGTCAGTATTTGCAGTGTTGGCGCTTCTTTTTCAGGACCTCTGCAATTCGACTGGGCTGCTCTCAATCAACTTCTGGCCCAAATCCTGACTGATAGCAACCCATTCTTTCATAATCACTCCTTGGAGTTTGTCAGAATTAGTGGGTTTTTGTTTGTCCACCCGCCTCTTGAGGATTGACCACAAGTTCTAAATGGGATTAAGATCTGGGGAGTTTTCAGGCCATGGACCCAAAATTTCAACGTTTTGGTCCCCGAGCCACTTAGTTATCACTTCTGCCTTATGGCGCGGTGCTCCATCGTGCTGGAAAATGCATTGTTCATCACCAAACTGTTGTTGGATTGTTGGAAGAAGTTGCTGTTGGAGGGTGTTTTGGTACCATTCTTTATTCCTGGCTGTGTTTTTGGGCCAAATTGTGAGTGAGCCCACTCCCTTGGATGAGAAGCAACCCCACACATGAATGGTCTCAGGATGCTTTACTGTTGGCATGACACAGGACTGATGGTAGCGCTCACCTTTTCTTCTACGGACAAGCCTTTTTCCAGATGCCCCAAACAATCGGAAAGAGGCTTCATCCGAGAATATGACTTTGCCGCAGTCCTCAGCAGTCCATTCACCATACTTTTTGCAGAAGATCAATCTGTCCCTGATGTTTTTTTTGGAGAGAAGTGGCTTCTTTGCTGCCCTTCTTGACACCAGGCCATCTTCCAAAAGTCTTGGCCTCACTGTGCGTGCAGATGCGCTCACACCCTGCCTGCTGCCATTCCTGAGCAGCTCTGCACTGGTGGCACTCCGATCCCGCAGCTGAATCCTCTTTAGGAGACGATCCTGGCGCTTGCTGGACTTTCTTGGATGCCCTGAAGCCTTAACAAGAACTGAACCTCTTTCCTTGAAGTTCTTGATGCTCCTATAAATTGTTGATTTAGGTGCAATCTTAGTAGCCACAATATCCTTGCCTGTGAAGCCATTTTTATGCAACGCAATGATGGCTGCACGCGTTTCTTTGCAGGTCACCATGGTTAACAATGAAAGAACAATGATTTCAAGCATCACCCTCCTTTTAACATGTCAATTCTGCCATTCTAACCCAATCAGCCTGACATAATGATCTCCAGCCTTGTGCTCGTCAACATTCTCACTTAACGCCTTTACATATGCCTAGAAAGTCCCAAAGGTCCCATCAAAGATTTTTTAAGTGGATGAAATGGCATGTTTAATTTAAATTGAAATCATGAATTAGCCTTATTGTCCTCTCTTTTCACAGGACAGAGTGGGGCTGGAAATAACTGGGCCAAAGGCCATTACACAGAAGGTGCTGAGCTGGTGGACTCTGTGCTGGATGTTGTACGTAAAGAGGCTGAGAGCTGTGACTGCCTACAGGGCTTCCAGCTCACTCACTCCCTGGGCGGGAGATGGAGTTCACTGAAGCAGAGAGCAACATGAATGACCTTGTGTCTGAGTACCAGCAGTACCAGGATGCCACAGCCGAAGAAGAGGGTGAGCTCGAGGGAGAGGAAGATGAGGATGCGGCACAAAGATCTATCTACACTGACAACATTCTGAGTTAGCTTGATGAGAGGTCACTTAAAGGCCAAGTGAAATTAAATATTAATAAAAATGGAACTCATTGGTGTGTTTAATAGTGAAAGTAAGACATTTCATATACACAATGTGAAGAGAACTCAAGAGATTGAGACTAAACAGCTGTGTAGCCTTAAGAAAACCTCGTATCAGTGAGGCTAATCTGGAAAAAAACGCTTTGCTAAGGAGCAAATTGTCAATTGATGAATATTGTGCAAAAGAGCATTTACACGTTGGTCTCAAAAGTCTCAAATGTTTTGAGGTAGTTGAGTAAATCTGAGGGATTGTGTGTGTGTGTGTGTGTGTGTGTGTGTGTGTGTGTGTGTGTGTGTGTGTGTGTGTGTGAGTGTGTTTTATCAGTCCAGTCCCTTTTTGTTGAGGAGACAGATGGCTTGTGGCTTGTAGGGTCATATGTAGGTTTTGTATGTATTATAGGGTTGTATGGCTTGTAGGATCTTACGGACCGATATGGCACAATTCCCAAACCAGACAGTGATGCAGCTGCTCAGGATGCTCTTGATCGGTGGTGGAAGCTGGGCCTTCCTCAGTCAGCCTTCTCAGGAAGAAAAAACGCTGTTCCATTAATGGATTTTTTCTTTCCTGGTGGCACGGTATGTTCCAAAATGACGATGCCAGGATTCATTGAGCTCAAATTGTGAAAGAATGAATTGGGGAGCATGAGAGATCATTTTCACGCATGGATTGGCCACCACAGAGTCCAGACCTTAACCCCAGTGAGAAGCTGTGGGATGTGCTGAGGAAGATTGCACAGCAGTCGGACTCTTCCATCATCAACACAAAATCTTGGAGAGAAATTAGTGCAACTTTGAATGGCAAATAAATGTTGTGACATTGCATACGCTTATCAAAACTATGCCATGGTGAATGCGTGTATATATTACATTATCAATTTTTTATTTTTTTTTTTTTTTTTTAAATATGTCTGCCGTAAATTTTACAGAAATTTGCTACAGAATTTCACATTTCAGTTGAGAATTCTCTAGTTTTAGCCATTTCTTTTGGGCCACCACTGGCAAGTGGCAACCATCGCGCAGATTTATACTAAGAAGACATCTTAGTATCATTCTTGGTGTTAGGCAGGTCCTTGTTGCTGGTGGTGGCCATCCAGTATGTTGCATTACTGCCACCTCCTGGTCTTGATCTCCCTCAACTTCCTTTCAGTTTAAATCCTCTTCACTTGTCCCATTGCCCCTTATATAACCCCTTACATACTTTCTTCCTTGCACTCTTTTTCAAATGCTAAACTATTTTTTGGTGTAGTCAACCATCCTAAATTCTCATGGCTCCTCCTCTGAAGGTTGGGGTGGGGCTCCCTGCTCCATGCATGTATTTATGTGTGCATTCGTTATGTCTCTGCTTGTTCACTCAGTCGTTATTCACGTATACAATGACATCTTCTTTCTGTTGTTTAACGATGGACGGAATCCAGTAGATTACATTACCGCCAAATGTGGGTCTCATTCTCCCTCACCTCTTAAAGTAAATATCCTCAGACTATCAGACATTATTTTCCTACTCTCCAATTTGTAACTAAATGCAGCTCCAGTTTTCTCTGATTCCTAGTTCTTAAACGGTCTAAATGTACATTACCTTTATAGTTCATGTCGATAAATCTATAGTATCTGATAGCTAGGTCTGTTGGCTCATCAGCATGCTTGATCATTAATAATTTCAAATCAACATTTTATAATATCCAGACTATGGTTGCACCAAAATCTTCACCATAAACACCCATCTCTATTGTCTGTTCTGAGCCCTCTCCTGCTCCCAACACTCCTTCAGGTCTCTCTTCGATGGGTGGATTTCAACGTGTTCTCATGAATTAATCCAATAATTAACCACTAACTGTTTTTCAACCACCTCAACCAAGAGAGCACATACTGGGGGGGTTCTAAGTGCTCCTACACACACTCTTAGAGCCTGAGTTTGTACTATATTCAGGCTATATTCAGGGTCCTGGTTATGCAACAGATGTTCATAAAGTGTACACCGGCATGCTTCCCCTGTCTGCGTCTCCTCCATGTCCCATAGAAAGCACCTGTCCCTCCATCTAAGGTTTCTGGAAAAAAATGGGGAAAATTTGTCTGATCATCTATGTCTAATAACATATTGCATGCTCTCTCCATGTCTCAATCTGTCATCATATATATATATATATATGCCCAGAAAACACAACGTCCTGACTGTCTTCAGATTGTTTCCATACATTTTTAGTTAAGAAGATTAGATTTTAGATTTAGATTCCACATTTTCATGAATCTCCTTTGTCAGCAAAAAGTGATTCTCTCATATCCGCTGAAACATTTCCAAAAAATAATATTTATCATAATAGGGAACAGACTTGGACATATCACGCTCCCCTGGAGAGGCTCATTTTCTAGCCTACACTGACTTGTTACCTCTGAGCCTATTTTCACCTAAATAGTTCTTCTGTCTAAAACGTCTTTAATCCAGTAAAACAATTTCCCTCCAATTCCTACCTTGTGCATTTTGAATACCTTCCACCCACAAAAACTTTTCACCAAAGCTTCACGTGGTGAATGGCATAGTTTGTATATTTCCAAACTTATGATGTAATAAACATCATAGATTAAATCTGTGTAACAGCAATTTTAATTAGGATGCAATAAACAAAATCATAATAATATCATAATAATTATTAAATCATTGTAATGCCAAACACCAGTAAACACCAAGAAGAAGGAATTGTAGTTGAAAAATTGGTGAAAAAGTCAGTTTTAATGCATGAACATTACAGAATTGTTATTGTTTTGCATTATTGGTTACTTTTCTTAAAACAAAAATGTGGTCTTACAGTTACTTAGCAACCAGGGTGGAAGTGACAGCTGGCTAGAGCTTTAAATATTTTCTTTCTTTCTTTCTTACTTTCTTATTTAAAATAGAAATTTAGAAACATTTTTAAAGACAAAATTGCTCGGTGCTGCTCGGACGATTTTGTTCAGAGGTACAATCAAGCTCTAGTAACTGTGGCGATTCATGATTAGATTTAATGCTGTTTTAGTTTTGTGTGATCAGTGAATGCAGCTTGAGCAGATTAACGTGTATTACAATAAAGGCACTGGTAAATCCAGTTATTTATAGCATCTCCCTTTTTAAAATAAGGTTAGGATATAACTGCCCAATTTAAATGACTGTAGTGTTTACTGTGGTGCCTGTGCTGGTGGACTTGGAGTCAGGGACCATGGACTCTGTAAGATCTGGTCCCTTTGGCCAAGTGTTCAGACCAGACAACTTCGTTTTTGCTGTGTGAAATTTTAAATGTTTTATTTGATTTTTAATGATAGCCTGAAATCATTGCCAAACCCCTTTCTTTATTTGCTCATTTCATTTGTTACATTATGCATAAAAAATATTCCTTGCAGTTGGTTTTTCCCCATTACTATAATATCCTGTGGCATAATGGTCCCCCCACCCCAAATTTGACATGTCTTTCCCAAATCAGCAAAGACATGTCAAATATGTCCAGCTACAGTAAGTCAAAGACTTGTCCAGTTGCAAATTCTAAAAATCAAAATTCCATACCTACACCTAGACATCCTGTTTCACCCTACAATCAGTCACATTATATTACATGATGTCTTTAAATCCTTTACCACAATAAAAATTTTTTATTTTAATTGTACAAACATATTACCATCACCAATTGTTTGAATTAGTGTTGGTTCAAGTTATTACGTCAAAAATATTGATTATTAATCCTACATTATTTTGAGTAATGTAGGACTAGGACTATTTTTTAATTAGTAAATAAATGGGCAGATTTCTAAATTGTACTTTTAGAACAAGTTTTTGGGGAGAGAATGAGGCAAGAGTTGAAATGGTTCAATTCACCTTTTTAATAAATTCATGTGCTATAGTCCCTGTTTTTTTGTAGTTAGAAGCTGCACTCCCTCACTGGGCTGGAACGCATGGGGTTGTCCCAGTTGATCATAGACGTTTCATTGTTTTCCGCATGTGCTGTCTCCATACGCGCTCTTATGATGGGGAGTACATGTTGTTTTTTGATCTGCATTTCCTGTACTTGACCACAGAGCGGAATGATGAGAGCTGCTCCTCTTTCCTCTTGCATCATCTGCTACTACAACAGATATTGTAGTACACATCAGACATTATTTTAGATATGAATGGGGTACTCTAATCCGTAAGAAGCTAATTCGGCAATTATGTGGCTAAAGAATAGGACAAATTCCCATTCAATGCTCTTGGAGGTGAGACGGCAGAGTGGAATGGCCTCTGGATATCTCATTGCATAATCAACGATCACAAAGATGTATTCAGCCTGCTTGCTGACTTGGGAAGAGGGCAGACGAGATGAAGTTTTTCAGCCCAGTGTCCAGTCCTAGCCAGTGAAATCGGTCCTGGATCTTTTTTTTGTGTGTGTCATGGGCACCAAGATGTCCTCCCAGAGGATGGGTGTGTGCGAGGTGAATAACGGCGCTGACGCTGCTTTGAAAAGCAGAAAGTACGCAGCAGGGCGTGGCTAGTCCCCATCCTTGTGCTCTCCCTCTATTTCATGTACTCTCCTTGTGAGTCTGAGCCATCCATGCGTGGCATAGAGCTGTGGATCCTTTCTATCATATTCTGTGGCCTGCGGGCAACCTTTTTCTTTTTTTCTTGTTTGGCTTTTGAACACAAACCTGGCCAGTCTTTCCCTAGTACGAGAGGGACAGGTTCAGGTTCAGCAACATTATCTGCCCAAAAAATGAGGTCAGCTGACAAACTGAAAATCCTGAACAGGTTTTTCAACCAATAGATTTTTTTTTTCTTCCCTGATGGCATGGCCATATTTCAGTGCCAGGATTCATCTGGCTTAAATTGTAAAAGATTTTTTCAGGGTGCATGCAACATCATTTTCACATATGGATTAATAAGTGTGTTTCCACAGTCTGTGATGATTTGTGTGGTGCCATTATGGTGTCATTTGCCGATGTTGGTGCATTATGTTTTATCAAGTCCATCCAACTACCAGGAGACACCATAAAGATAAACCTTTAAAATGTTTGTGCTTAAAGGTAGAATATAATAGCACAATCTGTGTGTACTTGTATAGTTTCAGCATATGTATTATTATAAAGTAAACCTTTATAATAAGTATAATATAATAAGTTTTTCATAAGTTAAAGACAGGTTTGGAGGGCTGATTGAGCAAGAGGTGTGGCTTTTTGAATTGACCAAAAGGCTGATGGTCCACTAAATATTACATACAGTACCAAAGACATTATCTATCGACTTTTTAAAATCAGAGTGTCCGCCTTCAGTAATGCCCTGATGAAGGTGATCACTGGTTCATGGGTTGTACTGATCACTACATTGTGATAAACCCTGGTTCTGCAGGACTGGGCGCAGACTAAGGGTGATTTCACATTAGTGCATTTTGGTAAGTGAGAACACAACTGTTCCATGCTAGGGAACCGCAGATCGAATATGGAAGCCAATTGTACCAGAATACAGAAGTAGATGGATAGACAGAATGCAGGACACCCTGAGTAAAGACCAGCCTTTACTCTGTATAGAAGATATCCAATGAGCACTTTTCTCTACAGCACTACTAAAGATAACTGTCTCTTCATATGAAACCTCACAGCATCAACAGCTTCACAAGTTATTACTCCTTCTGTGCTCTAGAAGCAAGGCCTTTTTGCTTTGAAATGTTGAGCAATCCAGGCTGTTGTCTGTTTACTCATTGATAAAGGAACCAGTAAAGTCTAAAGACTTTTTAGTCGCTATCTTTATAAAAAAACATGTTTGAGCTAATTCAGCTGCCTAGAAAAGGATTTATGGTATTTAGCAGACACTCTTACCTAAAGTGTCTTATCTCACTACACATCTGGGCAGTTAAGGGTCATGCTCAAGGGCCCAACAGTGGCAACTTGCTGGTGCTGGGGTTTGACAGTGGCCTTAACTGCTGAGCCAGCCCTTGCCTCTAAAGGAGAAGAACAAGAAGAAGAAGATGAAACTGCATTGCTGAGACATAGACATGGAAATATGTCAAAGTTGATCCTTTTCATTCCGGATTTACTCAGTTTTGACTAATTGACTGTATTGATTGGAACCTTTAGTTCTTATTCTGCATTATTATTATTATTATTATTGATTTTTTAAATATTAATATTATCAATATAAAATATTATTAATTACTTTAAATGAGGGATATATGGAGCACAAAAGTTTATGTGACCCTAAATAACACTGTTGCTTAGACTGTCTTAGACTTTTGAATATCTAAGATATTTGAATTCATAATAACATCACTATCTTATAAAATAAGTGAAATCATAAAACAATAATTATTTATAATTAATAATATGAAATAAATATCGATCACCGCAAACTATGTAACTGGTGTTTCTGCTACACAAAACAATTGTGTTTCATTTTGAAATACATTTGACAATTTTATCTAAATTATTCCTGAGTCAAACATCACCTGCTGGAAGAGCACTGGACAAATGCCAAAGATGTGTCAGATGTCATTTCTATTTATTCGTTCAGAAATGTCATCATTGACATAATTTATAACTATCAAAGGTTTGACATAAAAACTGATTACATCTAATAATGAATAGATTTTTTACATTATTGAAAACCATAACATTTGTGGTTATACAAATGGTTTTCATTGGTGTTAACGTTACTGGGGTTACCATGAAGAGAAGTAACACATGTGACAATGTCAGTCTCTGTATAAATGAGCCAGATAACTTGGTGGCAAAAGGATGAGAACAGAGCTGTCAGGTCTGAGTCTGACCTCTCAGTTTACACCAAAATGATGTCCCATTCCAGGTTAGACCCCAAGTTTATTAACAAATGACAGAAAGGTAATTTATCTGGAATATTCAGGTTCTATATTTATTCTTTCTTTATTTAACAGTTTAAAATTTGTATCTGAAATTGACCAGTTATCAGTCAATATTTTAGATGAACTGGAATGTAAGCATATTTAAAAAATGTTTCAAATGACTTGTTCATGATTGGTGTTTCACTGTTATTTGTATTACCATACTGCATGTCTTTACTGTTGTGTGATATTTTAAATGTATTTTTCTATTAGTTGATTTTTTTTTTCAGTTGATTGGCAATTATGCAATTAACATTATGCAGTTAACTAGCGTTAAATACCCGTTGCTGACAGTTCAAGAATTTGTAGAAAGAGTTAGAAGGTTAAAGCAAAAAATAATATGATCAGCTTTAATGTAATCAGTGATATTATTATTATTATTATTTCATGTTAAAGCCCACGTACATGTCTGTCTGTCTTTCTTTACTGCAGAACTCTCTGTCTAACTTATTAATACAAAGAAACCACAAAAGGTTGAGCGTCTGCATGCAAATACACTGCCTGTTCGGTAATCGGGGACTGCAGTAGATTTGTTTATTTTACGACAGTGTCGACACCGCGGCAGTGTAGGGTCCAGTTACCATGACAACCGTTTGCATTACAGCGAACAGAGAAAAGAAACATGTTTTTGGGGCTGTTTGACCATTTTCATGTAGTATTGCTGTTTGTTTACGTCGCTCTTCCGAACAATAAAACAAAACCTAATGTTTCTTGTTGGTATGGAATAAATATCTGCTAATACAAATGCCGTAAATCGGTTCGCGCTGACGTAAACCAGATATAACTCGCATTAACTGTCAAGCTAACTGTAAATTCCGACGCCTTATATAAATGTTAGTGAGAGATCAATGAAAATATTGTATTGGTGATATAATAAACCTTTTTTTATGTATGTGATGTAAATTTAACTTGTCTGGAAGCGTTATTTAAAACACGGAAGTAAAAAAAAAAGTAAAGTAAAGTTCACGTTAAAACGCTGTGTCCGCTCTAGCCAATCCCCAGAAAGGAGCCAGCCAATCACAGAGAGGAGGGCGATAATGCCAACCAATAGCAGTTGAGGAGGGTGGGACTTGAAGACGGAATGCCATAAGGGATACGTGCGAAGTGACACGAGCAGTCAGTGAACCGTCGGTTAGAGTTAGTGCTGAGTTTAAGTCCTCGTCTGTTTAAAGTCAAATAAATAAGTAGAATGACTTCTCTGCTGTCCACTTTAAACCGAGGTTTACGCTGTACAGCGCGGCTCTGCAGGGTGTCCCAGCCCCGGGTCGAGTATAAACCTCACTTTATTGTGGGGGGACGATGGTCCGCACGGTGCTCGTCGAGGTTCACACACGCCTCCGAGACGGCGCGCGCTTCAGGTGCGTACAGGACAGGTGTGCTCGTGGCCACCGGCGCGTTCGGGATCCTGGCCGCCGGAGTGTGTCACCTGCGCCAGGCGGAGATGGCGACCAGGCTGGTGGGGAAGAAGCCGCAGGGGGAAGGAGGAGAGGAGGAGGAAGGAGACGTCGCGAAGAGGTGCAAGAGGTTCATGTCCCCGCCGGTCACCGACGTGCGCGTGCTGGAGCAGAGGAAGAGCGACATGCGCAGCAGGATGGAGATGATGATCATGGAGACCCAGGCTGAGTTCTGCAGGGCGCTGGAGGAGGTGGACGGGGGGACCTTCAAGGTGGACCGTTGGAGCCGTCAGGAAGGTGAAGACAAACACTGATGCATTATGAAACATTGTGTTTACATTGGGATGCATTCAGATACATTTTCATCCATTTTGATACACTGTGATGCATTATAATACTTTATGGTGGACACTGATTATTTGATACTTTCTGATACTTTCTGATACATTCTAATACTTTCTGATACTTTCTGATACATTCTAATACTTTCTGATACTTTCTGATACTTTCTAATACTTTCTGATACTTTCTAATACTTTCTGATACTTTCTGATACATTCTAATACTTTATGATACTTTGATACATTCTAATACTTTCTAATACTTTGATACTTTCTGATACTTTCTAATACTTTCTGATACATTCTAATACTTTATGATACTTTGATACATTCTAATACTTTCTGATACTTTGATACTTTCTGATACTTTCTGATACATTCTGATACATTCTAATACTTTCTGATACTTTCTAATACATTCTGATACTTTGATACATTCTAATACTTTCTAATACTTTGATACTTTCTGATACTTTCTAATACTTTCTGATACATTCTAATACTTTATGATACTTTGATACATTCTAATACTTTCTAATACTTTGATACTTTCTGATACTTTCTGATACATTCTAATACTTTCTGATACTTTCTAATACATTCTGATACATTCTAATACTTTCTGATACATTCTAATACTTTATGATACTTTGATACATTCTAATACTTTCTAATACTTTCTGATACATTCTAATACTTTGATACATTCTAATACTTTATGATACATTCTAATACTTTCTGATACATTCTAATACTTTGATACTTTATGATACATTCTAATACTTTGATACTTTATGATACATTCTAATACTTTGATACATTCTAATACTTTCTGATACTTTCTGATACTTTCTAATACTTTCTGATACTTTCTAATACATTCTGATACATTCTAATACTTTCTGATACATTCTAATACTTTATGATACTTTGATACATTCTAATACTTTCTAATACTTTCTGATACATTCTAATACTTTGATACATTCTAATACTTTATGATACATTCTAATACTTTCTGATACATTCTAATACTTTGATACTTTATGATACATTCTAATACTTTGATACTTTATGATACATTCTAATACTTTGATACATTCTAATACTTTCTGATACTTTATGATACTTTCTAATACTTTATGATACATTCTAATACTTTATGATACTTTATGATACATTCTAATACTTTGATACATTCTAATACTTTGATACATTCTAATGCTTTATGATACTTTATGATACATTCTAATACTTTCTGATACTTTATGATACATTCTAATACTTTCTGATACATTCTAATACTTTATGATACTTTGATACATTCTAATACTTTCTAATACTTTCTGATACATTCTAATACTTTGATACATTCTAATACTTTATGATACATTCTAATACTTTCTGATACATTCTAATACTTTGATACTTTATGATACATTCTAATACTTTGATACTTTATGATACATTCTAATACTTTGATACATTCTAATACTTTCTGATACTTTCTGATACTTTCTAATACTTTCTGATACTTTCTGATACTTTCTAATACTTTATGATACATTCTAATACTTTATGATATTTTATGATACATTCTAATACTTTGATACATTCTAATACTTTGATACATTCTAATGCTTTATGATACTTTATGATACATTCTAATACTTTCTGATACTTTCTGATACATTCTAATACTTTCTGATACATTCTAATACTTTCTGATACTTTATGATACATTCTAATACTTTATGATACATTCTAATACTTTGATACATTCTAATACTTTGTGATACTTTCTGATACATTCTGATACTTTATGATACATTCTAATACTTTGATACTTTCTGATACTTTCTGATACATTCTAATACTTTCTGATACTTTATGATACATTCTAATACTTTATGATACTTTATGATACTTTATGATACTTTATGATACTTTATGATACTTTCTAATACTTTCTGATACTTTCTGATACATTCTAATACTTTCTGATACATTCTAATACTTTCTGATACTTTATGATGCATTCTAATACTTTATGATACATTCTAATACTTTATGATACTTTCTGATACATTCTAATACTTTCTGATACATTCTAATACTTTCTAATACTTTCTGATACATTCTAATACTTTCTAATACTTTCTGATACATTCTGATGCATTCTAATACTTTCTGATGCATTCTAATACTTTATGATACATTCTAATACTTTATGATACATTCTAATACTTTCTGATACTTTCTGATACATTCTGATACTTTCTAATACTTTATGATACATTCTAATACTTTATGATACTTTGATACTTTCTGATACATTCTGATACATTCTGATACTTTGATACATTCTAATACTTTCTGATACATTCTAATACTTTGATACTTTATGATACATTCTAATACTTTGATACATTCTAATATTTTCTGATACTTTATGATACATTCTAATACTTTATGATACATTCTAATACTTTCTGATACTTTGATACATTCTAATACTTTCTGATACATTCTAATACTTTCTGATACATTCTAATACTTTGATACTTTGATACATTCTAATACTTTGATACATTCTAATATTTTCTGATACTTTCTGATACATTCTAATACTTTATGATACATTCTAATACTTTGATACATTCTAATATTTTCTGATACTTTCTGATACATTCTAATACTTTCTGATACATTCTAATACTTTATGATACTTTCTGATACATTCGAATACTTTCTGATACATTTGAATACTTTACAAAACATTTTGATACTTTCAAATATGTTACAATAAATTGTGATACTTTGATACATTATAATATGGTTACAATTGGCCTCCACCATCTCAGTCAGGTCTACATTGGATGATACATTATGATAAAGGTAAAATTTATTGCTGTTGAAATGCAGACACCCCCCACCCCCCTCCCCCCCCCCCAAAATTTTTTTTTTAACATGACTGTAGACAATATTTTAACAGCCATTGCATGAAATGGAATATTCATTAAAATAACTCAGAAGGGATTATTTTGCTTTGAGTGATAAACATTATGATACCTTGATACTTTATGATACTTTTATGATATAGTCACCATCGGCCTCCACAGTTCCAGTTCCATAGGTGCTGGATGGATGATATATTATAATAAAAGTAGAATTTATTACTGTTGAAATGCACAAGAAAAAAACAATCCTGGACTGTGATGTCACGATGCGTGCGGTGAATGATCTTTTTAAACACAATGTGTGCCACCGTATTTTGATTAGAGTCATTAACTGAATTACAGTTTTAGGCACGATCTAAACACCGTCTGTGTGTATGTGTGTGTTGTAGGTGGCGGTGGGATCAGCTGTGTGTTACAGGACAGCTTGGTGTTCGAGAAGGCCGGCGTGAACGTCTCGGTGGTGTCCGGTCAACTGTCTGAAGAAGCGGCCAAGCAGATGCGCAGCCGCGGGAAGTCGCTGAAATCGAAAGACGGTGAGTGAAGCAACAACCCGCTTCCTGTTTCCTCTGGCACGTCCACACGGCGTCGGCCCTTGCTCCACCCACGCAGGGGACATGAAAGGGTGACCAGCAATCCGCTGAAAAGCTTCGTCTTCAAACAGCTGTCCCATTCCAGAGCTGGATAAAGTTACAGACCGAATGGCTCTATATTACTTTGTTATATAGAGGTGCTGTTATATAAAACTAATCAACACCGTGGGCAGGGGTGGCTCAGTGGTCATTGGACTACGGTCTCGGGTTCGAACCCGAGGAACGCCACCACCAGGTTTGGCCCTTGAGCTCGGCTCTTAACTGTCAACTGCTCAGATGTATAATGAGATAAAAATGCAGGGCTCATAAGGGCGTCTGTCATAAACGTGAAACACCTTCAGACAGAGTAGCGCAGTAGTGTACAATACTCTCACTACTCCTGAGTGGGACAGAGAGCGTGTCTGAGAGAGACTGTATTACGTGACGTGTGTGTTCAGGGGTCCTAACCGACCCGCCGTTATCTGTGTGTTTCAGGGAAGCTGCCCTTCACCGCCATGGGCGTCAGCTGCGTGATCCACCCCAAAAACCCCCACATTCCCACAGTGCACTTCAACTACAGATATTTCGAGGTGGAGGACGCAGACGGTGAGTTTTATCACCTCATCCAGATCCCAGAGTCTGTGTGGAGCAAAACCTTATCTAACAGCCACACACACACACACACACACACATCTGTGCCTGCGTGTGTGTGTGTCTCTCTCTCTTTCTCTGTCTCTTTGTCTCAGGCAATAAGCAGTGGTGGTTTGGGGGAGGAACTGATCTCACTCCGGTTTACATTAACAAAGACGACGCCGCTCTTTTCCACGGTGTTCTCCGTGAAGCCTGTGACAAGCACAACCCTCAGTATTACCCCGACTTCAAGAAGTGGTACGACCCTCCTTACACTCTGTGTGTGTGTGTGTGTGTGTGTGTGAATTGAACCCAGACCGTGGAGGTGCAAGGCGACAGTGCTAACCACTACACCACCGTGCAGCCCACACATGTACTGTATTGTACATGTACCTATCCCTAACTCCAAGCCAGCCGTACATGGTCTAAGAAAGACTAGACCTCCGGCATATTTAAAAAAGAAGAAAGAAACAGAAACATGGGGCTGGACGTCTGGGTTTTGTTCGCAAACAAAAGAGGAGGTTGAGTAAATGAACGACTCAATTAAGAAGGGGTTTAAACTATGAATGTATATGAAAAAAGTGAACTCAATTAGACAACAATTAGAATTGGTGTGAGCCCTTGTGTCTAACCTCTAGCTCGCCTTTCAGCTAACTACTGAAATGACTACAAAGTCATCTTATTAAACCTTTATGGAAGGAGTCTCCAGTTTCAGAGCTTGACATTAAATCCATCCTCTTCCTCCTCCTTCTCCAGGTGCGATCGTTACTTCTTCATCAAGCATCGGAACGAGTCCCGGGGCATCGGCGGGATTTTCTTTGACGACCTGGACGGTCCGAGTCAGGAGGAGGCGTTCGGCTTTGTGAAGAGCTGCGCCAAGACGGTGGTGCCGTGCTACCTGCCGATCATCCGGAAACACCTCAACGACAAGTTCACGCAGCAGGAGAAGGACTGGCAGCAGATCAGACGCGGCAGGCGAGTGCCGCTCGCAACGGTCACCGTATTATATAATAAAATACAACATACGGTGTGTGTTCTAACACCGCTGTCTGTGTGCGTTTCAGGTATGTGGAGTTTAACCTGGTATACGATCGTGGCGTCAAGTTCGGCCTCGCTACCCCCGGCTCCAGGATCGAGAGCATCATCATGTGTCTACCTCTCACAGCACGGTCAGTTGACAAAGAGAATTTATATACAGTGTCTTTAAAAAGGTTCAGTGTTTGCCAACTAATCTCAATGGAAAGTAGCCAAATCCTCCTCAAAAGCCCACTAGATGGCGCTAAACGATGCCGTACATTAAAATGGATATTGATCGCAACTTGGTGTTTGGAACAAGCGATCATACACCCTACATAGTGCACTAGCTTTGAATTTAGCGCTATTTGGGATTTGAACCCCGGAACCTGGAAGTTAACGGAGCTGATGTTCTAAAGTGGAAATATATAAACATGTATTAAATAAATATAAACCGCGTAAGTTTCTCAGGACTGACCACAACCTCCATGATTTATTCTCCTCACCTTTTGGCTACTCGGTACCGCTAAGAATTTATAACTACTTTATCACTACTTTCAATTACACTAACTGTCAGTTGCCAGCTCCGGCAGTTGTGGTTAGTTAGTTAGTTTCGCTAGGTATGGAAGTATGTGTGAGGGCGGAGCTAAATAACTGTTTAAATAAATAATCTGTTGATTCTAAATGGTGTTTGTGGAATTTTTGTTGTATAAAAGCGATATCACACTCCAGGCTGTGCTGTTGTGCTGAATATCAGCACAGCTGTGATATCTTTAGTACTTCAGACCGAATCACAGCCGTGATGATAATCAGCACGACCTTGAGTGTGACGTTGCTTAAATAGCACAATTCATGATATGAGCAGGACCCAAACAAACTTCACTTCTGATCAGATGACCCAGTACACGGGTTCACACCGGGTGTAAACAGAACCTTAGTGACACTTTAATTCCCCCCCAGATTATAGAGTAAACTTTTCCTGAACTGCTCTCTTGTTCTCTGTGCAGATGGGAATACATGCACGAGCCCGCTCAAGGCACCAAAGAAGCCGAGATGCTGAAAGTTTTACGCAACCCCAGGGAGTGGATCTGAAGACAATCAGACACACACACACACACACACACACACACTGAGACACTAAGCGTCCTTATGATGGTCGTGATGCCACTCTTGAGTCAGTTTCAGGCTCGTCTCTCCGGGGACGTAACTGAGATTTCATTGTTCTTTGCCTTTTCTTCTAACCCTACTCCCCACTGGCCGTCCCTTATCTATCATGATTAATTTTTTATACGCATATTATTCGCCCTGTATTGCTTGTTTAACACTGCTTCTTTAGTTTCGTGTGTGATTTCTGCTGATTTTCAATACCTGTTTTATCTTTTACTTTTTTTCTTGTGATTTTCTTTGTCCCTCTTAGAATTGAAAGGCAGCTACTCTTCTTCTGTGGTTTATTTTTATTCTTCCTGAGAAAGCAGCTGTTACAATAATGACTTTAGTGTATGATTAGAATTTTCCTGTTCGTCTGATGAAAAATAAGTGCATTTGTAATCATGTTGTAGGAAAATTTATAAGAATATTGTAAACCTTATGATTTGTAAAAGGAGCTTCGGATTTGGTGAAGATCTGGCATTGAGATGTTAAAGGAATATTCTTGTAAAATCCAATTCTGAGAGCTGAGAGTTGAGCTTTATTAAAAAAACAACAACAACACATCGTAGAGATTGTAGAATGCAGCTTTATCATGTTTCGGTTCGTTTTGCGGTGTCCGTCCGTTCTAATATTCAGTGACACACTCCTCCATCAAAAAAATTCGCTCCATCTCTGATGAAACGGATTCTACAGATACAGAGCTTTGTTTTAGATATATGAACATATTTATGGAAGTCTACACAAATTAGAAATATTTAACAGAAGCACTTAGACTTTTATTATATAACTGGAGCTTCATGTTAATGAGATTCCTGTGTTACTATAAGAGAGACGCATAATGAGCTAAGCCTTTATTTTAGGGGAAAAGATTTCAAAAATTGTCTTTGCTTTTGATAAAGAAAATAAATAAATTTTGAACTTTTATGCTTTGACAAATCTCAAATAAATAATGTCTAACACTGTCTCTCATCTTGATGTTTATCAGCAATTGGCATCAACTATGATGCATTACTGCCACCTTCTGGTCCTGATCTCTTTTTAAATCTTTTTTTTTTCTAGTCCTGTCCTCCTTAAATAGTTATTAGTCTTTCAGCTGCTCCCTTACAGGTGTCGTCCTGACACGACCCTCCCATTTTATCCGGACCGTCACTGCATCCAGGGGCTGGGAATCAAACCGGAGCCTTCCAATTGGCAAGCAAGAAACCTGAGCCACCAGTGCAACATTATGCACAACTTTGTCATGCTAATTAATTTTGTACAACTCATTCGCTTTGGTATAAATATATTGACAGGAAAAAGTATATATATATATATATATATATTTATATTTATATATATATGCCCTTCCTGATGTAACCCTCCCATTTTATCGGACTTGGGATCGGCACTGCATCCAGTGGCTGGGGTTTGGGTCGGAATCGAACCCGGGGCAGAAGAGAAACCTGCAACTGAGCCACAAATGCCCCGTCCCTTTTGAGAAGCACATCCAATACCACTTTCACCTCTAAAATATTTTTCAGACCAAACAGAACTGGGAGTTTAGTGATTATGGTGACACGGTCCCATAGTGGTTCGCATTGTGTCCTCGCACCACCTGGGTCGTGGGTTTGGTTCGCATCTCAGGGTTTGTTTGCGTGAAGTTTGCATGTTCTCCAAATATGTGCAGTTTAGGCACTCCCAAATTGCCCGTACATACCCCACCCCCATGTATACGATAAGCAGTATAGAAGCTGCATAATTAATCACCTCACCACTTACTGTCACAAAGCGCTGACACTGGAGACTCCTTCCACACATGGTACATAAACACACTTATCATTACAAATAAAAATCATTCATTAAGAAAGTATAGAAATATCCAGAGCGTGTGCTGTGGCCCTGCGAATGATCTGTTACCATGGAAACCGTAGCGTATTTGAATGAGCGCATTAATATAAACCTGCACTGCTGTAACAGAGAATCTAATCGACACCTTCCGTCCAATCAGAACGCAGGAGTCAACATCACTCAGTGTTAGAAGCAAATAATAAGCAATGTCTCTAAAAACTAGACAAAACCCACATGACACTGCAAAAAAAACAAAAACATTTATTACATAAAAATCCAAATTCAATAAGATTCAGAGACATAATTTCCTATATTAAACACATATCTCCTTTTTTTTTAATAAGGTTTAAGCAGAACTGAAGTCACACCTCCACAGATTCACATCACTTTCTACACACACGACACATTAAGGAAAACAGTGAAGAGCTGTTGTTCATGACACGGTTTAGCAAAATAACAAGAGGAAAAGGAGAGAGAGAGAGAGAGAGAGAGAGAGAGAGAAACAGCCTTTGCCATGGTGTGTATCATTTCTAATAATAATTCTACACAATAATGAATAAGTATTACTCTTATAAAAGTGCATTCACACATCATATTAGGATCAAAATTGCATTTTGTTATGTTGTTATAACACACACACAAACACACAAATCCTATAAAGGCTTTGTGAAAGCATGCTCCATTTCTCAGAAAAGGTTTAAAACATTTTTTTATCTAACTTTACTCACTGCTTCCTGTAGGAGGCGCTAAAGCGTAAAATCTCAGCTCTTATAAACCTCAAACATCCCAGAAGCATCGAACAGCATTGTTAATAAATGGTTGAGTGAGCATCCTGAACACACACACACACACATACACACAGGCTTTAGCACAGCATTATTGGAAAACTCCACACTGAAACACATCCATTTTGTTTATATATTGAACTATTCATGTTCAGTGAATCTGGTGCCAGTTCCTCATTTTTCGTGTGGGGGCGGGAGACTGGCATTTTCTGAATCGCTGTGATGTCTCAGGAGTACATTGCCACGGTTACAATGGCAAGCACAGTTACAATGGAGTTTTAACGGGAAGAAAAATATTTCAGTGATCCTGAGCTGGAAGTGACAGCAGTCAAGTTCAGCAGTTAGTTACTCAGAAAAAAAAAAAAAAAACACAGACCAAAAATCTTTAACAAAACATTTAACAAACGCTTGAAACGTTAATTTGGTTTCTGCATGGCTTTTTGATTGAACTTCTTTTTTTTTTTTTTTACATCAGTGAATTTTCAGAGTGGGAAAGTCGTCATGAATGTAGCATTAATTCCACTGCAGCAAAATCAAGCAAGCAAACAAACCAAAAACTGTTAAAAGAAAAAAGTCAAAAAGATTTAATCAGGGTGGAGTTTTCCTATAAGTTAATCTTTATGTACTTATTTAACATTCAGTCTGGGAAAATGTTTGCTTCTTTAGTTTGGCACTAGAGCTACAAGGCTAATGTAGCTAACGTAATGAAAGTCACCTATAACCTTCTCAGTAAATATCTGCCCGGAGCAGAGAGTAAAGCTGTCATTTCTAGACAATAAAACACGAAGCCAAACACTGTACTGTCATGAGGAAGTCTGTCTTAGACAATCTCCCCCAGGCTCCGCCTCCTAAAATATACACTATTTATACTTAGATTTTTGGGAAAAGATTTTCTGAGACAAGCCTTGACTCATTAACTGCCGCTTGGGGTAAAAATTAAATTCTGTAAATTTCTTCAAAGTGAGCAATTCCTTAAATTTGTAAACAGGACGTAAACATTTGGACATTTTGAGAAAGGCGTCCGAATATGGCTTTGAGCAATCTGAACATCAAAGAAAAAAAGAAAATCTCATTTTCCTCCAGAGAGATGTTAACATCTGTATATATATATATATATGTATTTAAAAAAAAACATTGTACACACTCCACACACAGGCTTTAAAGTGTGCAACACTTATCTACATCAGAAGTTAAAAAACAGTGTTAGTGAAATCCTGCAACGTAACACCTTTCAAAGCAACGAACATCAAAGCAAAAAAACAAAAATAAAAATAAAGACAACACAAAAAGTGTGCTGCTGTATGATGTTAGTGTCCTAAAGTCGAGTTCTTACAGTCTGTGTTTTTCACCTGAATTCACCCCCCTCTAGCATAAAAAAAATAAAAAGATTTATTTTGAATAAATTCACTTTGTGGGAAAAATACTGTAAATAATATAAAAATAGTGCATAGCAAATTGTCCGCTTTTGTCAACAGTCCTATCGAAAGTCGCACATTCACAGAAAATAAACTTGAAACCTTTTAGCCTGATTCACAATAATATTATATTTTTAAATAATAAAATTAATTAACGTAAGGAAAGTAACATTTGATCTGATGTTTCACAAACATCCACAGAGCTCAGGTTACAGTCTGTAAATCTGTCTGTATTCAAAGACGACGCTGAGTATTTTCATGGATTACATTACAGTACAGTAAATAAAATGTAGTTGTTTTTTGGCTACATTAATCCTCGATCTCATTCACTACCCCTCTGCTTTAGTGTGGTTTCATCTCAGTATATGTTCCTGTAGAACAGCGCAACCTGAACGGTTTTATTCCTTTTACACCGCAGAAATGCGCAGACATTACTTTTATTTACTGTACAAACAACATGACGTCCTTTTTTTAAAATTTACTGTACAGCGTTACACTCGGTATGTTGCACTCGCATTCCCTCATCAGACGTTCTCTTATTTCCTCACTGAGCCCTATTTTGCATTTCTGTTGCGAAATCAATATCACATTTATATGTAAAACTGTAAATGTGTAAAAACCTAATACATGGAGAAAAAAATGTGTTCACAGACAAATTCCTGTAGTATAAGAGGAAGCGAGCAGCTGCTGATGAGTTGCCTAGCACGATACTTAATCAGAGACACGATCAGTCTGAAAACCAGCTCCGTCGCATCATCGCTCTGGCGCTTTTGTGAGTTATTTGCATAAAATGTTGTCTGGTTTGGATTTCACAGTCGCGAGCACATGGAAAACAGACCGTCGCTATTTGCTGGTGTGAACGGCGCTAAAATTCTAGCATCGTGTTAGCTTGGCTGCAGCACTGCACAGATTAGTGCTTACTCTCCCCGAACACACTCGTTTCCTATTGATTAGGTGTGTTAGATAGAGCGCGCACACACACACACACACACACTGAGTTACAGCTATTGGATCATGGTGCTACTGTTGCACTAATGTAATGAGCTGGAATATTGGGAAAAAAAAGAAAATAGGAGAAAAGCGTGCTTTGCTCAATCCTGTGACTCAGACGGTTTGGCTCGATTTCAGGGTTTCAGGCCCATCGGCAGTGAAGCCTGATGAGGAAAGACAGTGAAGCGGCTCACTCAGATAAATCACTGCTACGGCAGCGGAGGCGCTGGAGAAGCTGTAACATTTTACAGTTCTTATGAACTGCATGATACACGTGACTGATCATGATCATTCTTGAGCAACAAAACCAGTTTGTTTTCTTCGTCACAGTTTATCTTTTCCTACGGTATAGGACGCTACTTTTGCTTGTTCATTATTATTTCTTTATGACACACAGGTAGATACGGGAAAAGTTTTCATCGGCATGTCTTTGCCCTGAATATATTTTAACCAAAAAATATAATCATTTAATCCTGTTCTGTACCTGGATCATTATGGCTGTGAGTGTTTTCTCTCATTCAACTGAGTTTGTGTTTGATTATGAGAAGTTGCATCTTATACTGATATATATTCTATGTAAACCTGATTATATGGTACATTTCTGTATAAAAAAAAAAATTCTCTGTTCGAACTTGAGCGTACCTATTGAGAACATACCTATTGGCGTGTGCTGGTATTAGATGTATTAAAATGTCTCTTTCAGCAGTAAACAGGCGAGTTACAGTACATGTAGTCTCTCACTACAACCGGCGTTGAGTAAACCTCAGAATTGAGGACGTGCTGTGATTCGAACGTGCTTCACTTGGCCTGCCCAATCACAGCATTGCTCACGGAATCTCTGATGATGTCATCGTACTGGGGTGGAGGCTCCGCCTCGACGTGGACGTCCATGTGACCCACGGCTTCCTCGTAAGACGGAGGAGGATCAGCGAGGCTGATCTGCCCAGGTGTGATGTCATCACCCGAGTAGGCGGGGTCGGGCTGGTAACTCTGCCCCCACTGATCCATGGAAACGACGGCGAGGGCAGAGTCTCTCTGGCCAATAGCGGGGCTGCGCTGGGATCTTTTGCGCGCGTGGCACCTCCATGCGGTGATCGAGACAGCAGCGACAAGCAGCAGCAGCAGCAGCAGGGGCAAGACGAGGTACAGGGAGTTCCCGGCGCCCACTATGGACTGAAATCCTCCGGGCGTGGGGCTGCTCTCCCGCTGATACTCCTCCCAGAATCGCCGCTGCAGCCGATCACACAAGCAAAAGGGAAAGGGGTCGGATTCAATCTCATAGAACATACTTTTCTAAAAATAAATAAACACTTATACCAACAAAAAACCTTCAACAGTAAACGAAAAACAAACAAACAAAACGTGCACATGAGAAAAATCAAACTAATGGAAAATAGATATAAGGGGGAGTCAAAAATTAGTGTTGAATTAGCGATGAATCCGTGTCTCGTCTCTTTAAGAAACTTTCACCTTCCTTAAAGAATCTAAATCAAATTTTAGTTTGCAGATATCCAAACACTCCTGTTTATGCTCTTCTGTGAGTTGTTTCAGCAGCAAGTACATTCTCAGACCATGCTGATCTTCTTCTTTAAGCGAGAAAAAACCCAGCTAAAAAATATCTCAAAATGTAAACTACTGGTGAAAAACAAACAAAAAACATAAAACCCACAAACTGCAGCAATCGTTTTCTTAGGAACTCGGCTGGTTATTTATGAAGTGAATTAGATCTCATTCATTTACCAGTGCACATTATAATTAAGCAGCAAATGTGCTGATCGCTAATAAAACAGGTCAAGATGCTGTTTCCACGGGAACACCGCTCTTGGGAAAGTTCTCTCCAGACGTCTGTCTTCTACTGCGGTGTGCTAGAAGCGTGTGTAATTTTAGACGCAGCTCCGGGTTACACAGAAACTCCCTGGCCTTCTTCACCAAGCTGTCGGACGTCAGAAACGGATGTGTCGGGTTTCTTTCGACTTTTGAGCACTGAATAAGCTCTCTGAGGTGGGGAAAAATGTTCTGTATCCTTTTCAGAAAAGGGAACTTTTTTTAAATCGAGTCACTCGTTTTCCGATCAGTTACATAAACAGCTTCATAGCAGGAATTAATAGGAATAATATGAAATTTCTATTTGCTTCCCGCGCTTGATCCACCGCTTGATTCCCGTAGGGTGAGGGGACACAGACAAAGCGGAATGTTCTCTGAGCTATTTGTAAAGCGCCGTCGGGGGAAAGCAGGTGCATCAAGTTTCCCATTTCAGAAAGGTCAAATTATTGGCCTGCATCAAGCAAAGAAAACAACTAAGGAGATTGTTGAAATGACTGGGTTAAGAACTGTCCAAAAAGGCTTCAGAATAATGACTGGAGTGTGGAGCAATGGAAAAAGGTCATGTGGTCTGATGAGTCCAGATTGAGTCTGTTCCAGAGCGATGTGTGCGTAAGGGTAAGAAGGGAAGCGCCTATCAAGTTTAGTGTCCACTGTACAAGCCTCTGGAGGCAGTGTTATGATCTGGGGTCGTTTCAGTCGCTCAGGTCGAGACTCGGCAACGTTATGTGGAAATAAAATGTCAGCTGACGACCTGAATGTACTGAATGTACACTGAAGGTCATTGTTGCTTAAGTATGATTGGATGTTGGGGATTGTTCGCAAGTTGTAATTAGCCGCTAGCCATTGTTGTTGAGATGTGACAGGCTGCTGAGGTAAGATTGAATGATTGTGAAGCGTTGTTACTGATGCACGACTGAGAGGGGGGGGTATTTTTGTGTGTGTGTGTGTGTGGGGGGGGGTGGTTATGATTATCGGGTGTTGTTTCCAAGGTGTGACTGATTGTCAGGACGTCATTAATGGCTGGCTACTGGTGTTTACTGGATGTTGGTGCCAAAGTGCTGGTCACTAGCCATTTGGTCAGGTTGGGAGTGATTGATTACAGAGTGAGTTGTCGAGGTTGCTTGACTTTGCTGCTGAGGTCGTGGTTGGTTGCTGAGGTACAAATGATTAATGGGCAATGCGTCTCAGGAATGATTGGTTGCATCGTATTCTTTTTTCCAACAATATTTTTATTGATTTTAAACAGGGATATAACAGGGTAAACATGCAACGTTCCAATACACATTTTATAGCCCCCTTATAAAAGCCTATACCACCCACCCCACCCCTTCCTGACTCCAAGCCAGCTATACATGTATGGGAAAGGTTAGACGCCAGGCATATTTAAAAAAGGAGAGAAATGGAGAAAAAATAAATAAATGAGCTGGAAGTTTTTGGTTCTGCGTGCAAAAAAGATTAAATAAATAAATATTAAATAGGAAAGGAATCAAACTATAAATGTATATGTGGTTGCATCGTATTCTTGCACTGGATGTTGACGCTTAGATGTGATTGGTCACTGGACATTGTGGCAAAGATGTGACTGGTTCGCTGGGTATGTCCTGCTGAGTGTTGTTGCTTGGGTGGGAATGGTTGCTGGGCAATGTTGCTCAAGTGTGATTAGTCACTGTTGCTGAGGTGTGACTGGTCACAGACTGTTGTTGGATAAATTCTTTTCTTTTTAAGTTTTTTTTTTTTTTATTTTAAACTAATTTACCTAAAATTTACATAAAGAGTAAATAATGAATACAAATAAAGACCAAAATTTTCCAAACAAAAATGTTGTTTATACAAACATTATCATAATGGCAATAACAAAATTGTAGAATACATAAATAAATATAATAAAAACCTATCGTACCTCATGTATGAATATCAACTCAAACAACATGCCCTAAAGCCTCTGTTTTACCTTGGATTTCACAACGATTTCACTTCCCTCTCGAAGCGCATTAACATTTTACTGTTTACGAAAAAAACTATCCTTTAACCCACAATCAAGTCTCTGAGGAAGTGTTTAAGGGAGTCAGCTTCACTTCCTGACGATAAGGTGTTTCCCGCTTGCAGGAAATTCCAAAAAACAGCACGTTGATGTGTCAGGATTCATGTGAGCGTGTGCGAGCGAGTGTGTGTAGCAACTTGCCCTAATAACTCACCGTCTTCTCGTTGTTCTCGAAAGCCTCTCGGGCCTCCTCGTAGTTACAGATCTCCTCCCTGCACTCTCGCTGGATGTTTCCCTGTTTCATCTCCTCCAGGAATGCATTGGCCCTCGGGAGCCTCCTCAGCACGGCATGCGCTGCATCCGCTGACAGGAACACTGCACAGAGCAAGAGGACGCTTTTAATTTAAACAGGATCCTACTGACTTCAGTTATAGATATTTTAGTATCCTAGGGTCTTAAACACTTCAGCATTCCCTAACACTTCAGGATCTTAAACACTTCAGTATCTGAAGACTTCAGCATTCCCAAACACTTCAGTACTCCTAAAAATCTAGAACAACAGACACTCCAGTCTTGTAGACACTGCAGTGTTCCAAACACATAATCCTTGACAAATGTGGTATTATTATTTATTTTTAATCAGTTAAAAAGAACATAATGTTAGGTTGCTTGTGTGTGCTCCTGCAGAACCCAAAACACACACTGTGAAAGAAAGGGGAACAGAAACACCAGAGAGTGTGAAGTCCCAAGAAGCACAAAAGCTGCTTTGAATCGATGTCCTTCCCTATTATTGGAGCAGCACTCGGCTCGGTGTGTGGGAGGACGGAGAGAGACAGAGCTGCCCACTGTTCTTCTGACCTCGGATATCCACACGCAGATAAGGACAGTCCCAGGAGTCTCAGATCAAATACGTATCGCACCAGGGGCCATACTTCCGCCATCAAACATCTCCGACAATTTTCCTGTGTGATCCCAATGCATAACAATGTTCTGATATTTTCATCCTCTCTCAACAGTATGCAGCTTCAGTGTTCGAAACAGCATCTTTTTGCACAACTTGCGTTGACATGATGTGAAACAGCATATTAATATTTGTTTAATATATTAATATTTGTTTCATATCCTGGACATTGCACTTCGGTCTCGTGGAAATCACATTATTCCAAACACTTCAGAATCCTGGACACATCAATATTCCAGGCCTACACCTCACCTTCAGCAGGACCCTGTAGTAATCAGGATACTACAGGATCCTGAACACTTCATAATTCTAGACACTGCAGTTGTGCAGACACTTTAGTATTCCGGACACTTGAGAACTGTGGACATTTCAGTACCCCAGGCACTTTAATACATCACACATTTTACTATCCTGGACACTTCAGTAGTCCAGACACTATAGCACTGCCAACACAGCACACTGCTTGAAACTGTAGTCTGCTGGACATATAAAGCACCATTATATTCTTGACACTTTTTTAACACAAAGTGGTGATATGGCTATTTATTTATATTTTTCCTTTGCAAAAAAGTCACATGAATTAATTTTTCTTCACTGTGTTGACAGAAGAACTGTTCCAACATGCCTAAAATAGAAAAGCGATAAACACAAGTGCGACGGCGTCTGTCTTGTCGAGAAAGCTGATGAATATGTCTGACTGGACTTTGATATAAACATGGTGGGGTTTTACACTAACAGAGCTACAGTCGTGTGAGAACGCAATGTGCCAATGTGTACGTACCGGCTCCCATGATTCCTGCAGCTCTGCAAACCTTAAACGAGAGCAAATAGAGAGAGAGATTTGAGTTTTACTTTATACACAGTGAAATAAAGAATTTTACATTATAGGAAACTGAAAATAGTAAATACAAATATTAGAAAAGAATTTACAAACACATTAACAACTATACATGATGGATGAATCATCTACTAAAAGGTGTAATAGACATAAAATAATGTGACTTTATTGGATATTTTGTACTATTTTATAAATGTGAACAGAAACTTAGCCTGGTTCAAGTTTTATTTATCTGTAAATTCTCATCCTGGTTTTTAGTTTAGCATTATAACTTTTAACTTTAATTGATTTAACCTCATTTCCCTTCATTATAACATCTCTATTATCACTCAGGTTTATAAAAAAAATAAACAGAAGAATCATAGCAAGACAGATAAGACAGACAGAAGAATAGACAGATGGATAAAGACATACAGATAGAAATACAGACAGATAGATGGATAGACAGACAGAGACCAACTCTGTATATATTACATATACAGATATATCATTTTGATTCATACACATTGCATACAAACTTACTTCTTTTATTGTGTAAAGCTGCTTTGCGACAATGTCAATTGTTAAAAGCGCTATATAAATAAAATTGACTTGACTTGACTTGAGATAGATAGATAGATAGATAGATAGATAGATAGATAGATAGACAGATCGACATACAGACAAATAGACAGATAGACAGAGACCAATATGCATATAGATATATAGATAAACATATATAATGTTTTCTTTTAGAAAGTAATGTAAATATAGAGCACATGTTAAGTTAATAATATTAAATATTGTAATTAAATGCAGGTATGCGAGTTAACATTAGAGACATGGAGAGGATGGACAGGACGAGGAATATCTAAATGTATGGCATAATTACAGACAGAAAGAAAGTACTACATAATTTTATGTGATAATAATTAGAGAGAAAAAATAGAGTTAAAAATGAAATAAACGAAATAAGTGGTGAAAAAAAAAACAGAGATGCGCGGACAGTAGAGGACAAACCCCGGTTCATTTAGCCAGATAAGGAATAAAAAAAAGACAACTGTTGCAGACTCCATTGTATATAAATCGTACAGATATTCCATGATATAAATGACCTATTAATAATTAAACAAACTCCCAGTACGTACCGTATTTTATCGCTCTCTGTCTAGCTAAGCTAACTCCGCTAACTGACACTGAGGTACTGTTAATCCATTCGCGCGAGCGACACGGGCTCGCGCACCGAACAAACCAGCAAAAACGCCGTTACTGAAAATGTAAAGACTTCAATCTCTAAATCAAACACCTAATCGGTTGGCATGTTTAAATACCGTACACACACAGTACACACACACTCTGACATACACACTCTCTGACACACACACGCTCAGAGTGAGTTGTACCTTTTAAAACTGCGCCCACTGTGTATTTTCACCCAGATGCTCGAGTGGCTGCGCCTGCGCACTGCGGGGAGAGCGTCTCTCAGGAATACGTGGTTGCCAGATTGAACTGACACGAGCGTTATAATGAGGTTGCCAGTTTGTTATGAGTTCTCCAAAACTGATTAATAATATTCATATTTCTTTCAGCTATTCTGGTGCCAAGGTTAAACAGAAGTATTACAGATGTTGATGCAAATGCTGTACTTAAAAAGATTTTCTATATGTCCAAAAGTTTGTGCACCCAATGGCCATTACACCATAATTTGAAAGCAAGCATACAAGTCTATAGCATGTCTTAAGCATTGAAGGTCCACCATTGCAAAATTGTGCACAAAACCAACTTCATGAAGACATGGTGTGTTAAGGCTGGAGTTGAATAATAAGTGTCATGCATTGAACCCTGAGTGAACTCAGCCCCACTGGGAACGTCTCTGGGACAAACTGGAACTAGAGCATCCTCGACATCCTGACATCAGTAGCTGAATGAACGCAACTCCCACATCCATGCTTAACATCTAGAGGAAAGCCTTCTGAGAAGCGTGGAGATTATTGTAATACCAAAGGGGAATAAACCTGGAATGGGACGCTTGAGAATCTCATGAGTAATAATCACTGATCACGGTTCCCCTGTCTCTAAATAAAACAGTTTGAAGTGGTTTTGTTTCACACCACTTTAGGTTAATGAAGTGAATTCTGAATGGATGAGATACATTCATTCATTCATTCATTCATTCATCTTCTATATCGGTGATGCAGCGGTAGGTTTCTAACCTGCCATGCGGAAAGCCTGGATTCAATTCCCACCCAATTTCTAAACCCCTGCCACTGAATGCAGTGCGAGGTCAGCCTGGAAAAAATGGCAGTCTTGCATCAGGAATGTCATCAGGCATAAAACCTATGTCAAGTTGTGTGCAGATCTGATGGAAAGACTAACAACAACAATCATCTTCTATACTGTACTGATTTTCCTGTACAAGGTTATGAGAGGCCTGGAGACGATCTCAGGAGACTTTGGTCACAAGTACTTTCTTGTAAACAGAGCTAATCTTGAAACTTTTTGATATCACCTAATCTTTTTATTGGTTCTGCCACAATATTTTTATGTTGTTAGTTCAATCTGATGAATTATGTAAATTCAATGAACATTTTATTTGTCACATATTTGTCACAGCCATACACAGTATGATATGCAGTGAAATGCTTATATGAATTGCATATGCATTTTCATGAAAATGAATTGCACTAGTGAGTACAAAAACATGAGAGAGTGGAGAAAGTGGACAGCTTCAGATACATCTGTGTTCACATCACGCAGGACCTGTTATGGTCCTGTCACATCAACACCGTGGGGAAAAGGCCCAGCAGCATCTCTAAGACCTCAGACGCTTGAGAGACTTTAGTCTGCCCTCTAAGGTGCTCAGGAATTTTTACTTCTGCACCAT
>CM059213.1:35876187-35988687 GCA_030347435.1 Clarias fuscus
GCTGGAGGTCCAGCGGAGAGAACGCGTGGCGGTGCAGCAGCACGCTGAACACGGGTGAGCCAGCGCTACACACACACACACACACACTCACACACACACTGTAACCAAACAAAGCAACCGGATGATGCACTTTGATCCTGGATATCTTCAATACAATGTAACATAATATCGATTTCGTGATAAAAAAAAAAACAATTATTAAAGTATCGCCAGGATCGTTTTCTCACAATTTATCGAGCAGCTTCAGTGACAAGTGCAATGCAAGAGTGCTTTAAGTAAACACATGATTGTTGTTTACTTGTTTGTCCCAAGGCAAAGACCCTGCAGGTGGACAGGGTCGATTTCTTTAAAACAATTGTTAATTTATCTTCCACAACTAAGTGTTTTATTAGATTAAATCGTGAGATTAAAAACATTTTGACTTGTAAAAAAAAAAAAAAATCACGTGATTTGTTTATACACATGAGTCTTTTTTTAATCAAACGTGCATCAATTTGTATGCTTAATGAATTCTTACTTTATTTCTTGTTAAATGAAGAAAATAGCATGCAATGTTAAAAAAATGAAATCATAAAAAAGAAAATTTTCTAGTCTAAAAAAAATCCAACAATCATTGACATTTCATTTGTAGTATCTTTTAAAATAGGGTGTGTGTACTTGCGTGTAAAAATATTATTTATAGTTATAAAGGAAATTATTTCAGGACATAAAACCTTCTTGGATATAATGTATGACATGATCGGAATGAATATGCAGTGGGCGGAGCCTAAAATGACAGATAATGTAGTGACTGAAAATGACAAAAAATCATAAAATAAGCATTTTTCTCTTTCAGTGCTGTCATTTTTTTCTTAATATATTTCAAGAGAGTTTACATTATTGATGCGATCTATTAAACAATCTGACCCATTTTTTTCTTTCTTTCTCAAAATTTCTACTCTCTTTAAATTGACATAACCTGTAAGGAAATACTATTGCACATTTATTGTATGGTTTAGGCAGTAATGCTGATTTTGTGTTCTCTTGCATATTGTTGTGTTTTCCGGTTTTCTGAAGCGAGTTTATTGATTTAGGTATAAAGTTACAGCGAGACTAAAGCACTGACATCTATTTATAGATCAGTTATTTAATAACTCTCTGCTTAAAAAGCTATTGTTAAGATAATTTCAATATTTAAGAATATTCGAATAAAAAATATTTGCAGTCGAAATGATAAAAAGGGTCAAAAACGGCGCGCTGTCCTGCTGAGTGCCGTCAGTGTCCGGATATCTGTGTCAGTGTATCTGTGTGTGTGTGTGTGTGTGTGTGTGTGGGTGCGTGTCAGACTTTATTGCTTTATTGATGAGAGCGTCTCATGTTACAGCAGCTCATCTCTGTGTCTGTCAGCGCATCGATCTGTAATTTTGAGACGATTCGGATGTAAACAGTGTCATTATGTTATTCTATTCTATAATAATCTAAAATCATTAGGCTATGGTTACATATATACGTATAAATATCCGTCCTTAGGCATCGAGTTGTCAGTTCCGGGTTGACTTAAGGCTGCACATCTTTAAAAAAAAATTATAATAAAAAAACAGAGGATATGGAAATGTATGGCTGAGCACGTTCTCTCAAATGAGAGTTAAGGTTAAGCAAGTAAAATGTGTTCTGGGATTATATAAAAAAAATAGGGATGCATTAAAACTCATAATGGTGTCATGGATCCTTCTGGTATTGAACTCATGTACTTGAAAAAGAAATAGCAAGGTTTGCTACCATATGAATGCATTCTGTGAAAACATGCATTTTAATATCCAATCTTTAATATATAGAACATTGGGATGTGGGAATTAATGATGCGCGCTCTAATAAAGCTATTTTAAGAGCAGTTCACTTCTGACAGAACTGAGTACAGAGCCACACCCTTCCTTAACGCATTCCTGACCAATCAAGTTCGAGATGGCCGTCTTCGTGTTCTCACGTTCTTCATTAAAACACGCAGTTTTTTTTTTTTACATCATGATGTCCTAAAAAGAGTTAAATAACATTTTCCATGAAGTTCCTGATGAATTCACGCTTAGTACGTTACTTGTTTTGGTATCAGAATTCACACAGGCATGTGGGGGAGAAAATATGAAAACGCTAAAATAATTAGCAAGCGAGATATAACAGAAAAAAACAAGCAATGAATCAGGACTCTATGAAGTTTTTTTTTTTTTTTTTTTTTAAATCTCTGCATTCTAAGATAACTTTAAGTTCAGAACAAGACCCTAAATGGATAATTCACTGTGGCAGAATTTAAGCAAGGGCTATAAGAGACGTCTCGGACCATTCGCTGCTCGATGGGCCACAAAACAGCCTGGAATGATGGCTGTGAACTCCTCTAAATCTGGCTGCCAGGACACCACCATGACTTAACCCTAATGAGGCCGTATCTCAGGAGTGATATGGCCCAGATCTTCAAAGTTTGCTCCTAAAACGTAATACTGCACAAACTTCAGGCAGGATGCCTCGTTTTTTTTGGCTCTAATTTGCTCACGCGTCGCTATATCTGGTCTATCTATCTTGTGCAGTTCAGTTCTAAAGCTAGCAATGGTAACTTTTTTACTATTTTAACAGTACGAAACGGCTCAGGGAATGAAATTAGTTCACCTATTAGTTCACCTTGCTAGCAAAACCGCGCGTGCAATGGATAGACAAACGACTTCATTTCTTACAAAGTCATCATCAAGAACGTTTTTCCCTTTAAAAAACTAATGAAGTCCTCTAAACGTGTCACATATTTTTAGTGGTTTAAAATGAATATTTGAATGTTTACAGCAGGTGCTAATCGCTCATCGCTAGTTCATGTTCTGTTCTTTGCTCTCTTTTTAATTCACCAGTCGTTGCTCTCGGACAATGTGGGAATGTCACAGCAGGCCCAGCTGGGATTTCTTTCTGCTTTTGTTGCCCTGAAAATGGGCTTTTTGTCAGGGTTCAGTGAGAAGGGAGGTTAACTTGGCCATGCTAACTCCCCCGAGACATTGGTGTGCACGCAGATTAGTTACCACGGCAACAAGTGGCCCGTTTCCCACCGAGTTAAAGAAACTTAAGGCGCTTTGTTATCGCAGGTTGACGTGGCTCCCGGTCCTAAATGGATAAGAAAAGTGAATGTTTCAGATGTTTCCAAGGTTTAAAGGTTGTTTGTGGAGGGGAAAAAAAACTTTTTTTCTGCTTTTTGCACTACAATAAAAGTTCTGTTTGACTTCATGTAAACTCCTGAAGCTGCAGAGACAGAGCCCGGAGTCTGAGCCATTTCCACTCCTCCAGAGATTTATCGATCTGAGCCACACCATAATCCGTCACTCTACTTATTCTGGTATTTTCCCCGTGTGTCATACGCCGTGCATTAAACAAATCTCATTAGCTTTGCAATTACCGCTCGGCTAACGCGGTCCTCTCCTGAACGCCTGTATCGACTCGCTGACTACACGGCTTGTCCTGGATAGACGTTTTGCTGAGAGATTTGTTTGCATTAAGGATTAACTATTAAATTAAGGCATTAATATGCTTTCTCACACACACACACACACACACACACACACACACACACACACACACACACACACACACACCATAAGACAGAGGAATTTGGTTAGAGTGTGTGAGAATGTACTTTTTGTGCTGACGCAGAATGTGAAGGGCATATGTGAAGCTAATTTCTCTTCTCCACAAGTCTGTGTGTGTGTGTGTGTGTGGATCTGTCCCTGTTTCAAGACTATTTTTAACACCCCCCCATCTATTTTCCCTCACCACACACAAGTGCAAAATATCCACATCTTGACATTTTAATTATGATGCTTAAACGACTCTTGGATGGCCTGGATGCCATTTCTGATAAATGGGGGCGGGGAATGGGCGGGGCTTCAACAGATTCAAAACCAATCGTATTTGATATGCAAATTATTGATGTATGACAACATAGTTCTTGAAATTCTTTATCCATAGAACCTGTGTGATAAGCTAGCTAGCTGGTTGGCAGAAGTCCTGGTTGTTATGGTAACGGATTAACGGTTGTTAAAATTACAATAAGGAAAATAAATTCAACAGCTTTTAACCAATCAGGATCGATACGCAAATTCTTCCTGGATGACTACAGAACGTGTGTGCTAGCTAAAAAAATAGTAATATTATCTTTGTTAAATAGTTAAAAGTGAAATGATGATGATGGACAAAATAATTTAAACAGCTTTCAACCAATCAGGATTGAAATGCAAATTATTTACAGATGACAAACCCGTCACAGGAACTGCGTGCTAAGCTGGCTAGCTGTTTCGGCCGATGTTACGGCATCTTGTTAGATCATGAATTGTTAGTTGTTGTTTTTTTTGGTAGAATTAAAAGAAAATATGTAAGCAATTTACTATTTAATTTTTGTGCAATTAAATCTTAAGATAATCTAAAACATTCATTATAAAAATTTAAAATATATATATAAAATTATTACATAGTATGGTTGTAGTTTTAGATTATATTTATTTAATTTATCCGCCACAAGGAGACCTCAAATAAACACAAAAACATGGCGAAAGTTTTGGCACCCTAAACGAGTGCTGATTGTCCCCAGAACAGGAAGTCGACCCAACCAAGGGTGCGTCGAGAACAATATTGGAACAGATCTCACATCATCGTGACTGACTCTCATCGCTCTTTTCATCACGCATGTTGGCATATTTTTATTTTTTCCTGTTCTCAGACGTCTCCGTTTGAGGGACCAGAGGGCGTCACAGTAAACGGATGAGATATAGATTTCACTAATTAACGTTTCGATTCTTATCAGTATTTCCCCTTTCTGTGATCCTGCAGGTTTGTACCATTTTTTCCCTTTCGGATAAGATCTCGTTCTTCTCGGATTCCTCGGAGTGCACGTCTCAAGGTGCTTCAAAGACGTCGTGATTTTAAGAAACATTTCAAGAGAGCTCAGACCCGGACATCGGGTTTGTTATGACTTCCTGTACTGACAGACGCGTTCGTAAAGCTAAATGGTGACCATTACTGGGTAACGTGGGCTCGTTTATGCTCCATGCACGAACCCCGAAACCATTTACGATCATCACATATTAAGAGCGAGTGCTTTATGGTGGGGGAAATGATGTCGTTCTTTAGGTTGAGCTTTATAGTTGATGTAGAGGCAAAAAAAAAGGGAAATGAAAATGATTTTTAATGAGATGTTCAGTGTCTTTCTACAACTTTTTTCTTTTTTTTTTTTTACTTTTTAAAAGATTCATCTTCACTGAGGATGATGATGCCATATACAGCAATTTCGCTCAGGCCTCAGGGGAAATAAAGAATGTTGGAATGTTCATTTCTTCAGGCTACCGAACCTGCTGACGGATAAAAATAGGACTGGAATGTAGTGTAGAGAGAAAAATAGACCTTTGGGACACTTTCACACTGATTAGACCGATTAATGCATTTTTTTATTGGTACAGTTTTACAATGCGTGTTCTATAGGAACTGAAATGCAGATAAATGAGACAACAACTGTAGCCTGTGGTGTACTGTATGTGTAGAAGCAATAATGTTCTCATCAGTCTGCTTGAACGGAAAAATCCAGAAGAAATCATCCAAGTAAACAAATATATTTCACTAACCCATGTATGGTCCCAGTCAAAAGTTTGGACACCCCTTCTAATTCCATCTTAGTGGTTAGCACTGTCGCCTCATGCTTGGTGGGTTTCCTCCTGGTACTCCAGTTACCTCCCACAGTCCAAAGACATGCAGATTAGGCTAATTGGTGTTCCCAAATTGACTGCAGTGTGTAAAGTACAATCGAGTGTCAAACTGGCAACTCGGCCCTTAAGTAATTGCCATAGAAACGATGGATATCCCTCCAGGGTGCGGGCTATCCGTTGGCCGATGTAGAAGGTGGCACGTGGACGGACCCTATTCCTATCCTTCTAACTTCCTGGCCTTTCCTGCTTTTTATTATTTTTTTATATTCTTTATTTAGAATGGAGAAAATAAACCCAAATTTCTGTTCAAACTTTTGACTGGTACTGTAAATAGTACATTCATTACTATTTGTATATTTTGGTGAATTTTTACAGTCATGGGTGTATTTTATTCCTTAGATATGTATAAAAGTTGACTTGTTTTTGCGTTATTAAGGTTTTAATGCGATGAGTCGAACAGGCTAATAACTTTAATAACTTTAATAATAAATATAACAACTTCAAAACATTTCCTGTGTCACGTCTTGTGTTTGTTTTTATCCGTTGGTCCAAATTTCCAGAACACTACAACTGCATTTCTGTAGCGGTACAACACACTCGAACCCACACAAGTAAACATAAGTAATGTGTTTTTTTTTAAAATGGTTACATCTCTAAAATGACCAGGTTCATAATGTTAGAGCTTTATTTACAACCATGTTTCACTGAAGTCATGAAAATGGTAGTTCATACCATGAAAGCAGTAGATCTCTCTCACACACACACACACACACACACACACACACACACACACACACACACACACACACACACACATATGAACAGTACAGATACCGTGTATAAAATTTTTAAAACAATGAAGTTGTTCTATAAAACAGAACAGTATTTATAAATCCGAGATCAGCTGAATATTGTGCGTACAGTAATAACACACCGCGGGTCATGTTGTTATAGAAAAATAATTCTAGTGATGAGTTGTGATACAGTTTAGAGCGAAGTGGAGTCACCCTTACCATTCTGAAGTTGGTTAACATCAGGTCCTGAGCTGTTTTATTTGCCTTATATGACTGAAATTGATTGATTGATTGATTGATTGAACAGCACATCATAGCTACATTTTATTAGTTTGTAGATACATTTAACTTTGTGGAAACGTTTCCTGTTCTTACTTACAATATAGCAGCTACAAACAATGATTTTTAGTTACAGTTACAACTTTACTTTTTTTAAGCTCTGACACCGGAGACTCCTTCCATGAATGTTACAATGTTGCATTCTCCTTAAAGAAAACTTTATTAAATGTCAGCTAATTTTTTAAAAGTCTGTCCGCCATTACACCAAGTCCCCATGAACGAGCAAACTCCTAACTCTCTGATTCAAAACCCAACACACGCTGAATAGCCAAGCCTCAAATATCTGGAAGAGCAAACATGCCTCAGTGCCACATTAGTTTCTTTCTGGTTTATTTTTCGATATGACACCACTACACAGGAACAACCAATGCCTACAAAAGCTCATTTCATGCTAATGTGCGGCTAAACTCTGAGGTCCAGGCATTATTTCCCAATTTGCTGTTGTTGGCTGCCTTGCTAATATCTCATGCTAATAGCGGTTGTGGTTGAAAATCTATGAGCGCAAAATCTTTTTCTCATGCACGGGCATCTCCGGGGGGAGCATTGTTGTGATTGGCACGGGAGTGTGATTTCTGCTTTGTGGCAGGGTTAGCATCTGAGTCATCATGCTGTTTATTTCCCTGGTTTATTAGCAGTGCAGTGCTAGTTGCAGATTTAAAAAAAATCCTGTTTATTCTGTACATCCATTTTTAATCTCAGCAAGTGTTAAAGTGTTTCACACCTCGTTTCTCAGGAACAGCTGTGCAGCTTTGAATGTGTTTGACTGTGGAGTAAAAAATGCTAATGATACAGCTAGCTAAATAATAGTACCTAGCGAATGTTTGAAAGAATTTCCATTTTGTGGAAATTTCCATTTGCGTGTTGAGAAGGTCTGGAAAACAGGAAAAAAAAACCCCCCAGAAAATTTAAGAAACTTTTATTTTTATTTAAACTTTTTTTTATTTTACTAAAATCAGTCATTAAAAAAAACAAAACGATGGCTTCTTGTGATAAATATAACAAAAAAAAATATATTTATTTGAATATTTGAAAGGCTAAAAAATATTTAACTCAAAACCAAAAAATTACCTCACATTTTCTCTGTAACATTACCTCAGTTAGCAAATCTGGCTAATTCTAATCCTGTGATTTCAAAGCTAATGCAGCGATTTTTTTTAGCATTTTGAGTACCACACATGAACAAGTTTACTAACTAGTTTACTATATTTAACGTATTTGCAAATGTAGACTAGCTAGCTCTCTGTGAATAAATTTGGTTACTTCTGATTATGTAAAACTTCAAAATACCTTTAAACTAGCTCATATCTAACAGGAGTGACTAGCATGCTAACATTAGTTTCTACTCACTGTACCAATTGTAAACTATTTTTTTTGCCAATTGTAAAGCTAGCAACCACTAGCATATCTAGCATACATCTTCTCTTTAAAGGAACACATTTTAAAATGATCTGTTGTACTTTTAGTCTATTAGTCTGTTTTTACATTTGAGGTTGTTGTTCAATGTTCTTACTAAGGTTAGAATAATAAACTGGTATAAAGATCCTTCTTTAGCATCATCAGAGTAGTGCCGCTCATAATTGAATAAAAATTTTAACCGCAATTTATTTAAATTTTTTTCTCAAAAAATGCATAGTCAGGAATTTATCTAAGTTTGTCAATAATTTTAGTATTTGTTTAGTTTTTTTTTTCTTTTCTTTTGAGCTTGTAAGTTCAGCAAATATCATCAAGCCTCGTCTTCATGTGACCATTAGCATAAGGAATTATACCATGGTAATGTATAGGGACATGGTATGTATTACCATGGAACTTTTGACAGTACCATGATAAGTATTTTCTGATATAATACACATACCACAGCTACGGTAGACAGTTCTACCGTGGTACATACGGTACATGTACTACTGCATAGGTATGGTTCCTGTATGGTGCTACGAGTAACATATAAGTATCTCTCTCTCTCTCTCTCTCTCTCTCTCTCTCTCTATATATATATATATATATATATATATATATATATATATATATATGAGAGTATGTAATGAGAGTCAATGCAGATGAGGGGACACGATGAGATGATAAATAGATATGACTGTGAACACTGAGTCTGTTATGTGTAACTGAGGATGAGTAGTGGTTTAAGGACCGTCTGACCCAGAATCCCAATCACGTCCCCAGGCACAGTAAAGAGGTCTTAAAGCATTGTGTGGCCCTGGGAGCAAAGGATTTCCTGACTATTATTGTCTGCCACTGAACATGCTCTTCTGCTTGGCAAAAGCTCCATCCTGAGGGTAACTGGTGTTGGGCATGATTGACAGCATTATGTTCAAGGTCCTATAGTATGGTGCCATTGTACCATTTTTTTTTTACTTACTAAAAATTGGTGTCAATGTGGTATCTTTCCAAGTGCCATGGTATTTGCACTGGCTCTGCGATAGTAACACCAGCAGTGCCATTTTGCCCTCCAAAGCACTAAACTTTGGTGAACACCATGGTACTTATTGGGTACCACAGTGGCTACTAAAGTTCAGTAGGTATCCATTATGGTACTTTCTGTACAATACCATACTAGTAGTATATACTAACATATGTGATATGTTGGTACAGTGTTATGAGTGGAGGGGTGGGTGGGTTGTGTTTTGTGACCCACTTGGCGGGGGGGTTTGTGTTTAGTGTACAAGCCCTAGTGCAGGGCATCGGAGGGGAAGCTGTAAGCAGTGGCAGTGAGCTGCAGGAGAGATTGTGTGCACTTTCGGGAAGACTCTTTCCATTCAGAAATAACGTGGTCTTGTTCCACTCAAAAATAAATACGTTTTACAACTAACTAACAAAATTCGTCAGGCTTCCCTCTTTTCTTTTTCTTTCTTTTTCTCTTTTCTTTACCTTCCTATACCGGAATGACATGAATCCGATCTCATACCTGGTGTGAACATATGTCTGCACGCTGAAGCGCATATATACAGTAGGTGTCGGCCCATCTCTCCTGATTACCTTGTGGCAGCGTTGCCTAGCAACCGTGCGTGAGGGTGACCGCAGATCTGCCTGAGGTGTAGCTGCCCGTGGATTTGCCTGTCGCGAGACCTGCGGCGTGTGTACAAACATACCGTATTAGATACCTGGTACCCAATAAGTACCATAGTACTGACCAAAGTATGGTAGTACACACCATAGTACTAACGTGGTATACGATGTTATATTATGGTATGTTATAGCGTTTACATAGTATATCAGGTTTGTATCGTTTCCTGTTAGCCTGGATGAATTTGTTCATGCAGCTCTGCTTCAGACATTCATTAGTATTCGTATCATTGTAATAGACAGCATTGAAATACGGATATAAAGGCTGATTAAAAAAAAAAAGCCCAAACCATAACGATTGAGTTTTAAACGCTTTATTATCTGTAACGACTTAATCAGCAAAGGTAAATTAATGAAGTGATATCTTGCTCGTCGAAGTGTAAGGCATTCTGCACGTCAGGACGACTTGATGTCCGCTTTACAGTCTGTTGCTTTGTAACTAAAGCCGAGCTGGAAATGTGCTGATTCATTATTTGATGCCGTGAAACCCCGAGCTGAATCCCTAGCTGGAGATCCGGGCTGTGATTTGAGTCCACGTTCACTCAAGTTGCTGTTGTTGCTGCAAATACTTCTGTACAAATATACTCTCTTAAACCTTAACAGAATTTGCATTTCCTTCACCGAGCCCTCGGATCGAACTGTGCGTTTCTCGGGGTAGGATTTCTCAATCTTGAAAGGCATTTTTTTTTGCTTGTGATGTATTTTTTGTTGTTTTAACCCGTTCCTTCATCACCGCAGGAATGTACATACTTATGGTCATGTGGTCAGATTAGGCTCAGACGCTGCTGAATAGTATTGTTTGTACTCTGTATTATGAACCAAGAACCCAGTCTCGGACCCTCCCTCTTTTTTTTTTTCTTTTTTTTTTGTCCCTCCTTTTTTTTTGCTTTGTTTTCATCGCACTTCCCCCTCATCTACTCATGGCCTGTCGACATTCTCCAGCGGCGAGCCGTCGACATTTCACGTTCGCTCCTATGCACCGTCTTCATTTCTCATGCATTGACATCTACCCCTTTTCTTCTTCTTCTTTTTTTAATTTTTTTATTCAACACCCCCCCCCCCCCCCCCCTCCTTCCCCTACACTCCCTGTCAGTGCTCCGTGGAGGATTCGGGGCTATTTCTAGGCCCCACTCCAAGTCGAGTGTCTTTAGAGTGCTTCTGAATAAAACGCAGATGGAGAGATGGGGAAACAGAGAGACAGCCAGAGAGAGAGAGAGAGAGACAGAGAGAGCGAGGGAGAGAGAGAGAGAGAGGGAATGGAGCATCCATTATGCAACGCCCCATTGATCTGAACAGAGTCAGTGATAAGCTCTCAGTGGTGCAAGAAGGTTCACTGTTTTGCAATTAGGCAAAAAAAAAAACCCACTCTGTCTGTGTGTGCGTGGTTAATTACACAGCGTTATTGTTATCCCTTTCCGTGTAATCCATCCGTACCCATGCAGCCTTTCTCACTCTGAAACCTGATCGGATTTCTTTTTTTACTTCTTTGTATCACCGCACACATTCTCCATCCTTTCTTCTTCTGTTTTTTTTTTTCTTTCAAAACACACATTCGTTCCCAGACCAGGACGTTCCCTTGAGACGGACAAATAAACTTTTTCCTTTTCTTGTAAATTCGATTGTGTTTCAGGATGGAGCTGCGCCTCATCAGGACGCCTGTGTGTAACAGAAACGTGCGCTTACGTACTTTTATATGTTTAGATCTCATTTAGATACAATTAGCACGAGGAATCAGCGCTGGTAGGTTTTTCATTACAAAACAAATATTCCTACATTCTTAGGGATCTGCAGAGTACAGTATGTACAGAGTCCCCTTATGAACACGGCAAATAAATAGTTTATAGCGCGATGCTGGAGGATTTAGGAAAAGCGTATACGGTGTGTCACAGCGTGAACGATGATTTTGGACGTTTGTATGCAAATTCGTCTTAAAATAACTAACGAATTTGAATCCGTCCTTTGCAAGCTGTTCAGATTCATACAGCAGCACTTTGAGAGAGTTTATACAGTACAGGTACAGTAGAGTGTTATGAATGCGGTATGTGGTGTAAGTGCTTTAAAAATCATTTCTTTGGCATCTGGCACACAGTGTGTGATTCCTAAATAAAAAGCTGTATTGGAAATATTGTAATTCTGCGTTCATGCTCTAATAAGCAGTGATGAGGAATGTGAGACAAAAGGAAAGTGTTTTAGTGTAATATATTTTACTTTAACGTTTGCTTGAATCTGTTCATTTTGGGCGTTCCGACCGTTCCGTTTTAAAAACGGTTTAATCAAAATCACTTTATCTTAATAAAGGAACTTTATGAAGATATCTGTGCACTTCCCATCTTTTCTACTTGACATTCACAAGTGTTTATTTTTCCCCTCTCGCTCACACTAGTATTTAATAGTATTTAATTACTAATGGAAAGTGGAAGTTCATTACAACGATCCGTGTAAACGGAATTCTTTGAACTAATTACGAAACACGGAACAAAAACCTTGATGAAATTCGTCCAACGTCTTCGTACATACAGTCTTTGTAACTCATCAGTTTCAATCAAGAAGTCTTTGTAAGTCTTTGCTTCAACTAATCAAGTTTTCCAAAGTCTTCATATTTAATGAACAATTCTTTCTAACACTTTGTTTTCAATCAAGTTAAATGGAATTGAAAGTTAAAATGCATGCTCTTACGTTACTGTTACAGAAAAGTGATAAGTGATAGGAATATATTCATAAACAATAGAGTCATTAGAGTCAATATAGTCATTAAAAAGTGACTCGTAAAAGTAGTGTATTCCTTTTATTAGTAACTAACACATGACTTATAATACGTACTGTAATGACGTTTGGGCAAAAAATGTAAAAGAAATAATAAAATTCCCTTTGTGCCATTTCACTCTGTTGTGTTTTGAGTTGTACTGTTCAATGTGAAGTTATCAAAATGAAGCTGATAAATTTAACAAGACATCGATCTTCAAAAAAAGATAACATTTCTGTCGTATTCTCTTGTACGAGGAAATCATGCAAACATTTCATTCTTATTATGACGTAAACCTCCATAAACGCTTTATAAAATATTAGATTAAGTGTGTGTTGTTAACGGTTAAAGAGTTTGTAGAAAGGTTAAAGCTAATAATAATCTGCTGATCTTTAATGTAATGAGTGATATTATTATTATTATTATTATTATTATTATTATTATTTGAGGTTGAAGTCCACGTCCATGTCTGTGTGTCTCTCTGTACAGCAGAACTCTCTGTCTCACTTATTAATACACAGAAATCACATTCTGTAAGGTCGAGTATCTGACGCCTTGTTTACACTAAGTTGTACTTCTTTGGTGGTCAGACAAATACACTCCCTGTTCGGTAATCGGAGAGAGAATCACAGATGAGAAATGGAAAAAGTCGATCAGATAAAGATGAGGTTTTGTCTTAAAACGACTCCGGCGTGTTGAAATTCACTTATACCACTTCAGCGCTGTTATTTCAGCCAAAGTGAGAATATGAACTAATCCCAGTCAAAATATTCACTTTATCTTTTCTCATTAATATCTATTGGTGCAGGTGTTTGTTTACATTGAGACAGTAGCGTATTAGTGGATTATTTTAAAGTAGATTATTAAATCCCACACATAACTGTTCATAACATCTCACTTTTACTCGACATTTAGATTTCACTGATGGTGCAGATTAAACATCAGCCAGAGATCTGAGGACTGCAGAAGATTCAGTAAATTCTTTATATACAGGGTGGGCCATTTATATGGATACACCTTAATAAAATGGGAATGGTTGATGATATTAACGTCCTGTTTGTGGCACATTAGTATATGTGAGGGGGCAAACTTTTCAAGATGGGTGGTGACCATGGTGGCCATTTGGAAGTCGGCCATCTTGGATCCAACTTTTGTTTTTTCAATAGGAAGAGGGTCATGTGACACATCAAACTTATTGGGAATTTCACAAGAAAAACAATGGTGTGCTTGGTTTTAACGTAACTTTATTCTTTCATGAGTTATTTACAAGTTTCTCTTTGTTCACAGCCATTGACATGTCGTAGAGGTTAACACGTGATGAGCGGATCGAAATAGTGTTGATATCTGGTGAACGCAGTAACCGGGTCATTGCAGCAGATTTCAATGCAAGACACCCTACGAGACCACCCATCTCCCATGCTACAGTTAGCAAACTGCTTGCTAAGTTTCGTGAAACTGGTTCACTGTTGGATTTGCCAAAATGTGGACGCATGAAAACTGTCACTAATGAACAAACATCAGTGGCTGTCCTAGCTTCATTCAGCAAGAGCCCACAGCGTAGCACTCGCCGCATGTCACTGGAGAGTGGCATTAGTCGAACATCCCTTCGGCGGATATTAGCTACTCACAAATGGCACCCTTACAAACTCCAGCTACTGCAGCATTTCAACGAGGATGACCCAGATCGGCGCACACAATTTGCAGAATGGGCAAAACAAAAATTGGAACAGGACCCTCAGTTCACGCAGAAGATTTTGTTCAGTGATGAGGCAAACTTTTATGTGAATGGTGAAGTTAACAAACAAAACCACCGCTATTGGTCTGACACTAACCCACATTGGATAAATCCCTCCAAGACTGTTGGAACAAAAAAAGTGATGGTATGGTGTGGTATATGGGGTACAAAGATAGTGGGGCCATTCTTCATCAATGGAAACCTCAAGGCCACTGGATATTTGAAATTGCTACATGATGATGTATTTCCCTCTTTATGCACTGAAGCTGGCACGTTCCCTGAGTTTTTCCAGCAAGATGGTGCACCACCACATTATGGATGTCAGGTCCGAGCATTCCTAGATGAACAGTTTTCTGAAAAGTGGATTGGTCATCGTGGGCCAGTTGAATGGCCCCCAAGGTCTCCCGATCTGACCCCCTTAGACTTTTATCTTTGGGGTCATCTGAAGGCAATTGTCTATGGTGTGAAGATACGAGATGTGCAGCACCTGAAACTACGGATACTGGAAGCCTGTGCTGGCATTTCTCCTGCGGTGTTGCTATCAGTGTGTGAAGAGTGGGAGAAGAGGGTTGCATTGACAATCCATCACAATGGGCAGCACATTGAACACATTTTATAAGTGGTCAGAAACTTTTTTCAAGTAACCATTGTTTTTCTTGTGATATTCCCAATAAGTTTGATGTGTCACATGACTCTCTTCCTATTGAAAAAACAAAAGTTGGATCCAAGATGGCCGACTTCTAAATGGCCACCATGGTCACCACCCATCTTGAAAAGTTTGCCCCCTCACATATACTAATGTGCCACAAACAGGACGTTAATATCACCAACCATTCCCATTTTATTAAGGTGGATCCATATAAATGGCCCACGCTGTACAGTTTTGCGTGATGCTACGACAAAATCTAACAGACAGAAAGTTTTCTGGTTTCGTATCCTCCAATTTATGGAATCTAAAGATATAATTGAAGAATAAATGTTTTCCCAATGTACAGACAACTATTCTTTTATTTGTAGATGTTTACATAATTCCCATGAATGTCTTGTAAACGCACTCTGCATATGATACCCTTCAGACAAAGGTTTAATGCGTTCTCTTATATTAACAGGAGCAGTCCGTACATGGGATGTGCTCCCTAATGCACTTTGTAATATCTCTAAAAGAGATAAAGAACGTTCTTTTGGTTAATCAGTGCACGAAGAGAGCAGCGTAATTAATATGGTTTATATGTATTTATTATTACTGCCGTGTGTATTCTCAATTCTGATTGGTCTATAATGTTCTAGGAAGGCAGCTCTGACAAATACACACTCTAATACATTATAATGCATAATCGTTTCTATAGCCAGAGCTTATCCACAGGCAGCCGCTCTGGGTTTTAAAATGTTTGCGGATATAAAAGTATAGATATACAAGGAGACACGTCACGTAACATAAATAATACAGATAATACTTAATTTAAATAGAGTTTTAACTGCTGTTTAAAAGAATGCTAGGTGGGCCACGCCCACTGTTGACATCAGTGGAAATCATTAAACGCACGCACACACACACACACACACACACACACACACGCACACACACACACACACACACACACACACAAATACACACACAGTACTGCAATATAAAATTAATAAACATGTTCTGATCAATCAGAATTTATTCTTAACCGTTGCCATGGTTTCAGTCGAACATGTTTTCATAACATCAGGATCAATTCTTAAATTAGAAACAAAATTCTGTCCAAAACGTATCTTTTTTGACTATTCCGTTATCTCAGTCGCAGTCGATCCGCCCATGAACGAATCACGTGTCGGTTATAATCATCACACCGGCTGCCTGAAAGCAAGTGTTTTACTCACCGACCCAGGACGTCCACAGAGCTGCTTAACACACCGAGCTTGTCCTGCCACACTGACACACTTTAAGGTTGAACATTCCCGTCCGTACGTGGAAAAAGCTGAAACTAGACGACAAAAGCTCACAAATCCGGGAGCCACCCCGAAACCGAGGCCAAGCCGGTATCAAACTTCACCATCGTCATGGATTAATAAACAGCTATACTCGAGTACGAGTGGGCGGAGTCGGTCAGAACAAGTGTTAAGTTTGTTATAATAGCATCCAGAGGATTAGGGACAAAGAACGCATTGTGGAAGGGGGTTTCAAAGGTGCCACTTTTACATTAGCTGATCATGCACTCGTGACTGGGAACGTTCAGACGGAAAGACACACACACACACACACACACACACACACACACACACACACACATGCAGGAGCTTCTAACATTTCGTGCACGCCCAGCAATGATGTAAATACATGGCGACCAATAGCAAGGCATCAATCTGCACATGCAAATAGAAATACTAATTAATCAGGTTAATTACAACAGCTGATCAAGTCAATGCGGGACTTGTGATGAAATCTGGTGAATGAAGGTGTAAAAGCGATTGATGGTACGGTGATGAGACTCTTAGCTGCAGTAAAGAAGAGTCGTACGTCTCCGAATAACGATCTCGGCCGAGGTGGCTCGGAACATTCAACGAGTGGAACGCATGGTCCTTCATCACCGACTTGCAGAAGAGACGCGTCTGTCTGTGGGAACTCTACACACACTCATTCAGCAACACCGCTCGCACATCAAAGGACCTCGGCTGGGTGTTATCGCCACGTCCCCTGTACAGTCCTGACCTCGCTCCAAGACATTCCCATATGTTTGGAAAAGACATTAAAGGAGTTCCTGGGAGGCCGGCGTTTCAGATGTGAATCAGGCAGACAATCCGATCACGACTCCGGCGTACTGAGAAAACTTTCTACCTCGACACTTCTATCCTCGACACACTGGGATAAGTGCATTAGTGTATCAGGGGATTATATAGAGAAATTTTACTCTCAGAACTGTCTTCTGTTATTCTGCACAATCAGAAGTCCCGCTTTGACTCGAACATCCCTCGTAATATAGTGAATATACCATTACCATTAATAGTACATCATTTAGCCAGTCACAGACGACAACGAACTCAAAAATCAAAGAATTATTTTACCCTACGTACTGTAGGAACTAAAACAGGTCAGTGTAAACCAGCCTTGTGTTAATAACTGCATTAACAAAACTCAACTATGGAGGGTCTAACTAGTGCAGCTCTGCCTGAACTGCATTCAATTTGAATCGCTGAATCGAATCGCTGCTCGGTGCATCAGGTTCAACACTGATATGGATCAGTTTTACTACAAATTAAATTTGAATCGAAATGAAAGTCAACGAATCATGAGTCAGTGACTCGGAGAGTCAGCCTGAAGATTGACATCCGTCCCGTAAACGTGATCTGTGCTTGTGTTTGTGTTGCAGATTGGCAGATCGCCACATTGGCGCTGTTGCACGGAGGAGCCTTCCTCATCCTCATCTCCTTCATGGTGGCCCTGGTGTCCGTGTGCACGTGCAGCAGGAGGCGTTTCTACAGACCCGTCGCTGTCATGCTGTTCGCCGCAGGTGCGCGCTCGTTTCTGAGCGGCTGGCAGCAGTCGCTTTACAAGTGTGAAGTTAGCCGCATTGGATCGTTAACGATCTGTAACAGTGCTGGACGTGGTTACCAAGACGACAAGCAGCCTCGAACTTGCTCAGTGACATCGACGTTTGGGAGACTTTCACTTAAATTGTGCATTATCTTAATGAAATACACACATTTAATATTATAAGCTTATAAGCTCTGTAATGTAAAGGTCTTTAAAAAAGTACTTTCTCCTTAAACAATTTTTAGGTCTTTGGAGAGATATTTTTAATTAAAGTCTTAGTAGAAGGATATGAGCTTTAATCCCATTACCATTCCCATAAGCTAATTGCATGAATATATATATATATATATGAAAAATTAACCATGCCTGCTTAAATAAATTCTCTTCAAGTGAGAAAAAAAATCATCCAGTAACGTGGGCAGAAACATATTTAGATTAGTACTCGATACTCAGTAAATCCCGATCCAGTCTTGATCGTAGCCATTTGAATAAATCATTAATACTGATGCTGATTGGTGCATTTTGTTCCAAAACAACTAACTAGCCGAAAGAAAGGAAGAAAGATCAGTCTGCCAGCTTAAGTTCAAACGACACCACATAGATATCCAAGATAACTCAATCTGGCTAAATTTATACAGTCTAGGTTCAAATGATCCTGTATGAAACGATCACAATTCATTTTGCTCAGCGAGTTTTGAAGAACCCGTTTGAAAAAAATAAAATAAAATAGTAAAACGCCAGAAAAAAAGAGGAAAACGCCAGACTGCGTCCTGGTTGATGGATTATGTTGGGGGAAAAAGCGGGAATCATGTAAATGTGCTCGCTCGCCGAACCTTTGCTTTAACAGTACACACATGCTCACGACTCAGACGCGTCGTCATCCGTCTCTCCGCGAGGGCGCGTGCATTAGCGGAGCAGAACGGCCCACTGGGACGTGTCCTCGGGGCGAGCGAAAAAGTGGAAACAGGAAGTTCGTCTCAGCACCGTACCCCGGCACACAGCTGTTTCACTAATTACTCTTTCTTCGTTTCGAATTAATCACACAGACGCACGCTTCAAAAGATTTCTTTTAAGTGGATTTTTGATGCTCTTTGAAGTCGCTCTGCTTTGTTCGGAAGCTCATCACAAATCCCAATGACTTTTCTCGGAGGAGGGAGAAATTCACTCTTTTTCTTTTATTGAATTTTTTTGATTCCAAACCTATTTTCCCCTCCTTCCTCACGATGGAGTGACGATATTTAGAGTTTGGCTTTGACTTGAGCGACTAACATCTGTCAACCTCTTTGCATTGTTCAAATGAAACTAAAATTGCAACACAACCAAATGGTTCCTGCTACTTCCTTCCTACAAGCTGTTTTTTTGCATCATTATATCATTACTATTTAACAAATATAGTACAGTATAGTCCAGGATAAGATGAAACCAAAAGGGATAAGTATTTCCTTCGTTGTCATGCATCAAACAGGAAGAGTAGGAATGAACATCTAAACAACGTAAGACCCCGTGTGAATGTTTGTGTGTTGTGGCTTTCCTGTCTTTAGCTTTAGAGCTAGATATTTTTAGCCGTGTGAGCCATCACGCAGTTTGTTGCAAGAGTTCGCCCTCTGATTAAACTCCTTAAACTATATCATGTTAGGTTATTTTTTAGCTAGCGACAAATTTATAGTTAGATTCTGAAATATCAGAGCAAACATTAAAGTTATCTTTTTGTGTGTTTTTTCACCCCACAGTTGTCCTGCAGGCCTGTAGCTTGGTCCTGTTCCCCATCAAGTTCATCGAGACGATCAGCTTGCGAATATACCACGAGTTCAACTGGGGTTACGGCTTGGCTTGGGGCGCCACCATCTTCTCGTTCGGAGGAGCCATCCTGTACTGCCTGAACCCCAAAAACTACGACGATTACTACTGACCCTGCCGCACGACTCCTTTTTCCGTTAACCCCTGCCCTGCCACACTCCCACCATACTGCTCACGCACCAAACTTTTATTTGCTTCCTGAGAAACAAACAACCAAAAACAAAAAAAATAACACACAAACTAAGTGCGGAGCACGTCCGGTTTCCGGCCCGTCCGATTTCCGGACCGTCTTATCCTGACAACCTCATCCATTTACATTCCTTTTATTAAAGTGTCACTCTGTTCTTATCCCTCCATCACATTTCAGACATCACTGATCCGTCTCTGATCGTTAAGCGTCGGGTTATGCGGAAGGCTCCGGAAGCAATCATGTGCCGCCGATCCCTGCGGAGAGCTCCATCTGGAGCGGGATTTAGGATCGGACCTGCTGCATGCATACACACACAGATACACACACACACACACACACGCTTACTCTCTACTTTCACACAGATCACACAGAGAGTGTTAGGTTGCTGTAATGAGGAAGCTCACCACTGAGCATATGCTAACCTGTGTTCATGCTGGCAAGTGACAGGTTGTCCACGGCGTTAGAAACACTAAAAGCTATATATATATATATATATATATATATATATATATATATATATATATATATATATATACACACACCATAGCTATTATTTGTTTAACAAATATTTAAAGTTCGTATAAGACATAATAAGATGCTTATGCGTCATTTGTTTTTGCCTCAGACACTAAACAGGAACTAACTAAGTAGAAATTTAAATAGAATCTGTGAAAGGAAACATTTGGATTTGTCCCGCTATACTTTACGATAACAGATTAGAATAAACTTGAGAAAACCTTAATTTACACATGGCTTTTCACTGAAATCGTGGCTTCCGCATGTGTAAAAACTTAACAGCCACATGACGCTTTGTGATTTGCTAGCATGAACGTAGGACAGCAGGGTGCAAAAGTCTGAGTGCAAAAATATTTACCCCTTCTGCTCAAACTATTTTTATTATTATTATTATTATTTTAATAGACAGTCTCTAAAATAAGAAACGCTATGTATCTGACTAGCTTTGTGTTACTAGCTAAGGCAAAAAAATTGCCCCTCAGCGTTAACTAGCCAGTTTTGCCATGAGTTTTTTTTTTTTTATATATATATGGGAAAACTAGATTAATATGTTTGTTTAAAGATATCCTCAAACAAATAACATTATCTAATATTATCTAATAATTCCTAACATTTGATAAATGGCTAGCTAGCTACAAATAAACTTTTCTCTAACTAGTTTTGCTGTGAGACATTTCAGAAGGCTTGCTACAGTAACTAGCTAGATATCTTCATATTAGGATATCTTCTGATGAATATAATTTTCTCTGATGTTATAGCTAGTGAGTCAGATGTGGGATATTTCCTGGGAGATTTAATTTTTGTTAACTGGCTAGCTATGTTTATACTGTATTAGCTAGCTAGCTAGATTTTCTTGGGAAAGTTTTCTATTGTGAGCTAGCTAGATATTTTTTCTATGAGGGTTTCTTCTAATGAATACACATTTGTCTTACGCTAGCTAACGAGTTTGCTGTGGCACATTTCAGAACATTTGTTAAATAGATCGCTGTCTGTTGTATTAGCATTGGCCCAAAGTTGTTTTTCCTGTGAGACATTTCCTAAATGTTGGTAACTAGTGTAATGGAAAAATCACATCCACACTAGCTTTATTAATATTATAAAATTCTTATAGAAACTCAAATCTTTCCCTAACATTATCTTGCTAATTTGATATGGGACATTTCCTACAGTAGCTAGCTGACTTTATATTAGTAAATCCTTTAACAAATGGGATGTTATGTGATGTTATATAGCTACCTAGACCTTTCAGCGAGTTAAATTTTTTTTTAAATCTTGCCTATCTAGCCTTTTTTCCCCCTTTTTTTTTTACCATAGCTAGCTAACTTTGCATGGGCTTATCCTCTAACAGAGGATTTGCTCTAATGTTAGCTAGCAAGTTTTGCTATGAGACAATTTCAATGTTAGTTAATTTTAATTAGTAGATTCATACAGAGAGAGAGAGAGAGAATTTTCTCTGAGTATTGCTAGCTAGCATGGCTGTGAATTGTTAACTGCTAACATCAGCTACCTTTGTGTGGAGATCTCCTCAAATGTATCCATCAGGTTTATTTCTTTACTATTAGTTCTTTTTTTTTTATCTTTTAATTGCTGGCTAATTTTATTTTTACCTCATTAGTTTGTAGGGAAATCATTTTGCATGAAGATGCTTCCCCCACCTGTTAGCGAGTTAGCATGGCTGTGGGACATTTGCTGAAGTTTGCCGCGTAGCTGTGGAAGTAAGGGTACATGTCTACCTTTAATTCCTGCCATCTTTTAACAGCTCTGTGCTGATATTTGCGTTATCATCATTACAGCCTCCAGTCAGTGCGAACATGGTTCAATTGATATTCTTATTTAAAAAATTAAGTCTTTATGGGGAAATGTAATTAGACAAGATTGTGTTCCTTAGCTTTATTGCACTCAGACGTTTGGACCTGACTGTACGAGGAACTTGAGACAATTAAGAAAGTGTATTATATCCAGAGAGATTCTTTTTTTTATGACATATTACAACGTATTTTCACTGTAGCTAACGTCAGGGTTATACGAGTAGAATACAATTTATGGCTAGAGCATGCTAAGTGGAGCAACATGGGTTAATTAGCTTTTCTGGAAATAACTGTGAGGTTCATTAGTGCACATGTAAGAAGTGCATTCACTTTATGATAAGTGTGTGTTATGAAACTAATAGGGCTAGCGGTGATTTTATTCTTAACTTTGAATCTTATCATTTTTGTCAGATTTAGCGTAAAAAACAAAAAAAACGCTACATCTGATTTTGTTGTCTGCTGTTCAGATTCAGGCATCTTAACCTGCCTTCACTATTTTTACACCGTGACTATCGGTCCAGAGATTTTTCGTCTGTGGTCACTGTTCTTCTTTCCTTCCAACTACGAACTTTTTTCTAAAAGTTAAATTATTATAAGTAGACATGTGCCAGTGTCAAAATGTTCACCTTATACGTCGTCCTTGTTTATCTTTTTAATTACCATGCATGATATTAAAATACAATAAATAAATAAAATACTACAGCAAATTATTCCTTAATCAGAGCTTATCAGTTATATAGTTTTGAAATTTTAATAGACTTTCTCACAGAATAAAGGGCCTGCAGGACAGCAGCTGGTTACAGTACTCACTATTCACTCGTCACTACTCAACCACTCGTCGCTGCTCAGTAGCCAGTAGTAAAAGTTTAATCATCAATAATTATCAATAATAAAACTACAAAGAAATGTTAGCTATGGAATATTTATCACCACATTACTCAGCTGGAGTGAGTTATTCCCATTACTAAATTAATTGATTTTACTTAAAAACTGTTCTAGATCCTTTCAGAACCGTTTGTGCGACTAAAATTTAGATGAATTTTTAATGCTTAGTTTCGGTTTGAATTCCTTTGTAAATTCAATTTTGAAAACATTTCAAAAACTTTTTCATTTAATAAATTCAGTGGAAGCTGATTGATTGGTAAAAATGGAGCCAGATGTTTTCTTAGTGTGTCATGTTGTTCAAATTTAGTAATATTATTATTTAGAAACTACTTTTAGCCTTAGTTATTGTTTGGATTTTCATTTTGTAAATCAGTAATTTCATGCTTTTCTTATAGCGCTCAATAAAATTTTATTTAAAGATAATCAAAATTCTAATTCAGATTTTACAATCAGTGCCAGTTTTTTTGCATTTTGAAGACTGATGTCTATAAATTTAAACCAGAAATTAAAGAATCAAATTGAAATTTGTTTCACCAAGACTCAAATTCATTTGGAATTTCATGCCTTTGTTACTGTTTGGTTACAAAAATTTGGTGTTTTATGTTGAAATTGCCATTTTCAAGGTATCTGAAATATACCAAGGTAAATTTGAATTCACACATGCAGACGTCCGAAAAGAAACGTTTTGTTGTGACAAATTTGGCAAATTGCATTCAGATTCACCCAGTACATATTAGTGACTACTGATTGGATGGAATTGTGCCAGTGTAATGCATTTCTAACACACGTAGGTGTGGTGTTTAAAATCTGAATCAGAATTCTAACATTAAATTCAAAATGTGTTCATTTTGACTCATTTTGAAAATCCATATTCTTCCACTTTTAAATTTTGGGTTTACACTTGATTTGAATAAAATTTGTTTGAATCCAACATTGATTATTTTGAATTTTAAAATAGTTTTCATACCTTTAGTTTTTTTACATAAAAAAATATTATTTGATTCGTATTATTTCACATTTGCAGGCAGCACAACAGCGTCTTGAGAGTTGATTGGCCCCAGTGGCAGTTCTGTGCTCAGCAAGGTATTCATTTTGAAAAAAAAAAAAGAAGATATATATAATTAAATATATATAATAATTGCGGTTGTAAACGAATACTGAAAAAGCAAGTGGCTTTGTTGTTTTATATTTGGTTTCATATTGAAAAATGAATTAACAAATGATACGTGGACTGAAGCTGAATGAAATGATGAACATAAATTCCAATTTAATCCGATTTAATTTGAGAGCAACCCGAAGTATAAAAGTCTAAATTTTAATTCTGCTGAAATAAGTTAATGGCACCACTTGCTAGCTACAAACCTTGCTTACCTACCTGGCTAACTATAATTACTTAGAAATTACAATGGCAAGTTTAATAGTTTAAAAATGCACTACTAACTGCGTACAGTGAATCAGCGTATACTGCCTAAGGAATGGAAGCACAAACGCTGCCTTGGTAACGAGTCTGCGAACACGGGGAGATCGGCATCACCTAACGTAGGAAGATTACACACATTAATTACGCCTGTTTAATACCCTTACACAGGCATAATTACGCTGCCGACATCTTTATTCTGATTATTCGGAAAGTGTTGATTCTGCATAGTATTATAGCAGCTCATTCACACAGATGTGCCACTTGGGTAATTAAATAATAACTATGGTGAGGTTTTCTGTACGGGCTAATGCGTTTATTTGGTGTTTATGGAAGGAGTCTCCAGTGTCAGCACTAAAGGTGTTAAAAAGTTTTTAAAAAGTGTTTCTGGACAATCTACAAATTAAATGTTGACTATAAACTGAATTACATGGTGGTTCCTTGAAGTTTAACGGTTCTAATGAACAAAAATCTCTGAATTCTGAGATTTCATTTTTGAAAATTCTCAAAAGTAAAATCTGTGATATAAGAGGAATAAAATACATTCTGTATAACTGAAACACCACATGTCTAATTGCTTCCCAAATGCATGCAACTGGAGAAAAGGACCAAATTACGTGTGTACGATTGATTGATTAATCTCACTCAACAGCACAGGTGGAGTAAAAGACTGTATTCCTTAGCACTGTCAATTTAATGTGTGTGTGTGAAAGTGAATGGCATGAAACATTTGTGTGTGTGTGTGTGTGTGTGTGTGTGTGTGTAAGAGAGCATGATTATTTATGAATTCTGCTGGGGGCCTTCGCCACCCCCCCTCCCTTCCAATCCCTAAAATGGAGCTGTGACCTGAATCTGATTTATATACAGTAAGAAATAAAATGGGTAAAAAAAATGAAACAAACAAACAAACAAAAAAAAACATACTGCTTGCATTACTTGTGGCAGCTTGAAAACAGGAAATGCGTCGTCTGCTGTAATCGGAAAAAAAAAAAAAAAAAAGTTTGCTCACAGCGCACAGGCAGCAGCTCTCAGGTCTCATCAGCGAGAAGTTTTTGTCTTCAAACATGGTGTGATGGACAAAAAGGAGACTTCATCTACAACTACACGCTTGCTACGCCAGCCAAGAAATATCTGATATTTAACAGATAGCCGATATCTTATTTGGGAAAACATATATGTAAAATAATAATAAATAAATAAATAAATAAATAAAAAAACACAAAAAACTGAAATATGCACAGATTAAAGATCATACAAGTATTAATTACTTCATCAGCCATGCTTTTTTAAGTCCATGTTTCCTTATGAACAGCAAGTCACTTTGGAGCCACTTAGATTTTTGATGTTTGTTTATGCAGAATTAAACTGTAAAGAAGGCTGTTGTATTAAAATATAAATAAATAAAAAGTTGTAAAACTTTAAGAAGTACTGGCCGCAAAAGTAACCCCTGCACAATTCAAACAAAACAAAATGAAACACACACACGCAAAACAAATAAAACAAAAACAAAAAAAAAGTTATCTTCTGGAAGTTTCTTTTCAGTTCATTACTTCAAACGTTTCACTATAATATTAAATCGAAAGGTTAAAAGGTTTTCTTGCCAGGTGAAGAAGTATTTTGTACTCTATATACGGTAAGATTTCGTTTTAGCTTTGTCAGCATGCTAGCTGGTAGCATTACTGATTTTGTTGTACTAAAAAAGGGGCGGTCTGTGTTTCTATGGATACAATGTCTTCGATTCGTAGGACCAACTGTCTGATTTGTCACAAGCAGATATATTTCTTACAGGTTTTAAAGCATTAAAACTACTTAACGTATCTAATCTGCATTGAAACCCTGTGTAACTTGTGTTGTTGTTTGTTTAAATGTCACATCACGTCATGCAATAATCTTTTTTTTTTTTTTTTTTTTAATCTGCTGAACTTTGGCGCCACACTCCAGACCAGCAGGTGGCGGTGTTGCACCAATCACCCATAAATTCAAAAGCACAAAACTCTGTGATACCAAATGCGGAGGATTGAAGTGATTTTTTTTTTCTGCAGAAAGCATTGTACCTTTTTAAGAATTTCATTCAATTTAAATAATTTAATATCCAAATAGTTATTAACCGTTTACCTAAATAGTTAAAAACGTGAATCGAAAACTGACCTGTCGATTCAATTAATTGCAATCGATTAATACAAGATCGATTAAATCGCAGCTAGCAAAAAACTTCACACGATTTCTTAAAACAAGGCTAAAATTTGATTTTTTTTAAAAATGTTTAAAGTTAAAAGTTAACGCATCAATGCATCAGCGCTCATGTACATTATGTACACGCATGCACATAAAATAGTGCGTGTTAAAGTAGCTAGCTATAATATGAACGCAAAACATCACCGTTCGTCTCGATCCGTGTTCAGAATGAAGAGCTCGAGCTGCGGGTGTGACATCACATAGAATCAACTCCTTTATTAAGTACAGCAACGTGATGCATTTGCACAGGAAATAAAACAACACCTTTGAACACAGAATACAGTATGGCATAATATGCTTAAAAGTACCAGGTAGGACAGAACGCATGTGCACTTTTGTCTCTTAGTGTTCTTCACTCTCCACCAGCGCATACAGTGTGACGGCTACAGTAAAGTCCGGTCGGCTTGGTTCGGCTTCCCGTCTACGCGTAAACACGGCTGTCTCCTTTTGCCTGGAAAAGTGGCCACGCCCGGTCTCTCTCTTTCTCTTCCACCCTTTAAGTGAAACCACGCCCTCTTCGGTTCAGTTTCCTCCGAAGCCGACCAGTCCCCGTTTTGTTCGCTTATGCTTGCCTGATCATTTTTCAGTAGGAAAGAACAAGTGGTTAGATCAAGTGCACGGATGGGGGGGAGGAGTGGGGGGTTGTGTGTGGCCCGATTTAGGCCTGACGTTGAGGGGGTGGGGCTTCATAAAGGGGTACGCGGGTTTGGTCGCAGCTCCGTCAAGCAGGGCCTGGAAAGGTGCATGATGGGGAAAGGAGGCATGAGGTCCAAGGATTGAGGGTCGAGTTGTGGGCGGTGCCGTGCTGAAAAGGGCGGGGTTTTCAGGTGTAGCGCGGCATCTCGCACTGCTCGCAGCGGTTCAGAGCCGGGTGGTTGAGGAAAGTGCAGCTCTCACAGTTCCACTGGGCGCCCTCGAAGTCCTCGTCTCGCTGAGGAGCCGGCTTCGTCCTCGGCCCTGCTGCTGCTCCTCCTCCTGCTCCCTCTAATACACAGAGAGAGGGAGAGAGAGAGAGAGAGAGATTAAACAACACGGAAGGCACAGAGAGAAAGAGAGTGCGGGCAAAAGAGGAAGACAGAAAAACAAAGAGGCAGAGAAAAATAGGGCAAAAGACGACTCGACAGAAAGAGAGGAAACTTCTGACTCATCGTTCAGCAGCGAGGTCGAGAGATGACGAGAAATCAGTAACACGATATCGCAGCACTTCACCTTCCCATCTCCGAGTCAGAGGAGGTCAGAGAGGATTAAAGCGAGACAGTGAGCAGAGCGAAAGAGACTAAGTGCTAAATTTAGTGAGGGGGAAAAAAAAAATTAAAAAATCAATACGGCATTTAAGGAGCAGAGCGGATGGAGGACGTTTCCTAGTGCAGCTCACAGGACGACGAGTATCAGGTCCTGTACAGCATCGCTACACTAAATTTTTTTTTTTTCCCCCCCCAAAGTCTTACTTGCCTCTTTACAGCACAGCGCACCCCAGTCGGAGGTGTTGATTCAGATAACAGGCTGTTGTATAAAAATATAAATAAATTGAAAGTTGTAAACTTTACAAGTACAGGGTACAAAAGTAACCACTGCATGCGCGCGCACACACAAGAAAAACCACAAATACATTTTTTTGGGATGTTTCTTCCTGACTCGTTACTTGATAAAACGTTTCACAATAAAATTAAAAGATTAACCTAGCAAAGGAAAAAACTTAAGTGCTATGTTTCCTCAAAGTATCATTTTCCAGTAAATCTTTTTTCCTCTCAGATGAAGAAGTATTTTGCACTCTATATACAGTAAGATTTCGTTTCAGATTTGTCAGCATGCTAGCTAATAGCATTACAGATTTTGTTGAACTAAAAAAAAAATGGGGCGGTCTCTGTTTCCATGGATACAATGTCTTCAATTCTCAATCCGTCTCAAGCAGATGTATTTCATAAACATTTTAAAATACTAACATTACTTAATTTGTGTTGATGATTGATTAAATGTCACATCATGTTCAAAGCGATTATCGTTTTGTTTTTTTCCCTGCTGATCTTGCGCTCCACACTCTCAGTGTTGCACCAATCCCATAAATTCAAAAGTTCAAAACTCTGCAATTCTCTTGCCAAATGCAGACGATTGAAGCGGTTTGCGTTTTCTGCAGAAAGCGTTGTATCTTTTTTGGTAATTCATTAATTTTCGATAATTCAATATTTTTACTAATTTAATACGTTTAAGTTTATAAGTTTTATTAATTTATAAGTTTACATAATTAGTACCTAAAAACTAAATCAAAAACTCTCAAAGTTCCCAATAAAAGAGCAGATTTATATCTACAACTAGGCACTTGGCAGACACTCTTATCCAGAGCGACTTACATTTTTCTCTCATTATACATCTCAGCAATTGAGTGTTAAAGCCTTGCTCAAGCGCCCAACAGTGGTAACTTGGTGGTTGTGGGGTCTTCTGAACCGTAGTCCAATGCCGTAACCACTGAGCTACCCCCTGACCCTTTATATGAATACGCTTGTTCTTATTCGTTAGCGTTTATATAGTAACTGGTCCTTCACCAGAAGTAAACAATGGTGTCCGTTTGGCCTTTGTGGAAGGAGTCTCCAGTGTCTGTGAGGTGAAGTTGGACAGGACGATTCTGTTTAAGTGTTGTTTTGTCTGAATAAGTTCAAGAGAGAGCGCAAGAGTGAAGAAATGCTGGTGAGGGAACGATGGTGTGAAGCGGACATGGCGTATGTGAGAACAGGAACTGAATCTGAGTTTTCACGACACGCAACAAATAACTACAAGTGGATAAAAAGTGCGCCGTTTCGTACTTTAATAAATAATGGCTTCCAATGTGAGGTGGATAAAAACGTTCCAGGACGTGCTGTTTGAGGAGCACACAATTTTTTAAGAATCGTGACGGCGGTCTCCATTACTCTTAAATGGAAATTAATAACAAAATATGTTTACGTAGATGATGTCAGATTATTATAATAATAATCATGTCAGGGATGATCCACGTGTACATTTAACGAGGTTATAGTTAAACACAAGTTGTAACAAGATGGCTGCCAGCATGAGATTTCAGCGTTTAGCCGCTATTCATCAGGAAGTATCGCCGCGTCCTAAACCACATCAAACCGGATGTGGTCTGTGGTTCATAGTTACAGAAGAAAAGAATTGTTAAAAAAAAAAAAAAGTCTATACTTCCATTACTAGTTAGCTACATAAAACTCAGAACTCCAGTGCTCATAGCTATAGTAGATTAACCTCTAAAGACATTCCTTTGACAAGGTAAATGAGGGGTTTAAAAAAAACAAAAAAAAACAACAACAAAAAAAGCTCACCTTTTTTGGGCGGTACAACGGGACCTGGCTGGATGTTATCGTAAAAGTTGTTCATGGCTTTCGGGTCAAACTTGCCTGAGGGGGGAGGAGAAGAATAAATAAATAAATAAAAAGATAAAATCCACGCACCCAGCTGATATCATGTTATTCCTCATATACAGTACAGCTTATTAAACTTCAGCAACTAAATCAGCGTGCTAAAGCTAAAAATGTTTACAGGAAGAAAAAAAAAAAAGGAGTGTAAGAATAGCATTAACCTTAAAACCCAATAACACAAATAACTGAAACATCACAGCACAGAGACAGCACATGTTAAAAGTAGTAAATGACCTCCTATTGGCCTCTAATCAGGGTTGCATCACTATGCTTGTGTTACTCAACCTCAGTGCAGCTTCTGATACCATTAATCATGGTATTCTCCTTCACAGATTAGAAAATGTAGTAGGAATTAAGGGAACTGCCCTCTCCTGGCTCAGATCCTATTTGACTGATTGTCAAGAGTATGTAGATTTAAATGGTGATTATTCTGCATGTTCACTAGTGGAGTTTGGTGTTCCACAGGGTTCGGTTTTAGGCCCACTGCTTTTTCCCCCCTTTACATGCTCCCTCTAGGCAACATAATCTGTAAGAATGGTATTAATTTTCATTGTTATGCTGACGACACTAAGTTATACGTCTCAGCAATACCAGATGAGAAAAACCAGCTTAATAAAGTTGATCAATGTGTAAAGGATATAAGATACAATATGCTAATCAACTTCCTTCTGCTTAATCTGGATAAGACAGAAGTTCTAGTCATAGGACCGCATGCAGTTAGAAGCAAGATTTTAGATCACACTAACTTTAGATGGCCTTTCTGTTCTATCTAGTGCAACAGTGAAAGACCTCGGTGTTATTATGGATTCTAGTCTTTCATTTGAAGCTCATGTAGACAATATCACCAGGATAGCATTCTTTCACCTCAGAAATATCGCCACGATAAGAAACATATTGTCACTAAACGATGCATAAAAACCTGTTGTCATGCTTTAAAAGTCATGCTTTTATCATCTCTAGGTTGGACTATTGTAACGCCTTACTGTCAGTTGTTCAATTAGGTGCATAAACAATCTTCAGTTAGTTTAGAATGCAGCAGCAGGAGTCCTCACTAAAACCAGAAGATACAAGCACATCACCCTCATCTTATCTTCACTTCATTGGCTCCCTTCATTGATTTTAAAACCCTACTTGACGTATAAAGCATTAAATGGTTTTGCGCCGCAGTACCTGAGTGAACTGCTAATGTCTTACTATCCGCCACGCCTACTTTACTCAAAGGATGCAGGCTGCTTGTCAGTACCACTTATTATGAAACTACAGCACTGGGCGGAGCTTTTTCTTACAAAGCCCCAAAGTTATGTAATAGTCTTCCAAATAGTTCGGGACTCAGACACAGTCTCAGTGTTTAAGTCTAGGCTAAAAACCTATTTATTTAGCCAAGCATTTTTGTAAATAGATTAGCCTTAGGTAAAGGAGCAGATCTGGGGGACTCATGGACGTAGAGTATTCTGGTGAACTGGTATGTTTAGATGCTGTCTTCCCCACTCTCATTGATCACTCAGGTTTGTTGACGATGAGGTGATTGGTCGCTTTACATCTCAGTTCCCCCTCATGTCTGTGTTTCATTCTGGCTCTCCCTTTTAGTTATGATGTCATAGTTAGTCCTGACAGAGTCCCTGCTTGCACCTCTGCACTAAATATACGTTCACATTATATAATATATGACTGTGACCTAACTGTTATCTCTCCTCTTCTGCTCTCCCCTCACCTCTTCTCTCTCTTTCTCTCTATCCCTCTCCCTGTATCTCTGTCAAGCTACACATGTCGATCCTGAGCTGCCATTGATCCAGACTCCTCTGCTCTCTGGACCTGTCCGACTCATCTTGGTGCCCCGCTTCTGGTTGGAGATCTCGTCACGAAGACGGTTCTGGCCTCTGGTGATTTTGACAGCTGTTTCTCTGAGGACTTGATATTCGCTCAGTAGTTCAGGACTGGAATTTCCTACAGGTCTACCCAAGCCTCCAATAACTAACTGGACTCCATATTAACATCAATTAACATCTCCGGTTATACTGAACACAGTATGACTGCAGATCAATTCCTGCTTTCTGTTTCACCCAGATGAGGATGGGTTCCCTGTTGAGTCCGGTTCCTCTCAAGGTTTCTTCCTACCGCCATCTCAGGGGGTTTTTCCTTGCCACTGTCGCCCTCGGCTTGCTCATCAGGGACTATCTGACTATTTTGATTCATACACATTCACATTTCACACAAACTTAAATAATTCTTTTGATTGTGTAAAGCTGCTAAGCGACAATTGTTAAAGGCGCTATACAAATCTCTACAGTTTTCCAAAGTGCATCACTGACTCTACAGTTACAGTTTCAGACATTATAACCGAATAAACGCAAGCGTTAAACTACAACGTCACAAAGGTCTTACACACTTGAGAGAATAAGCAATCTGGGAGACAATGAAGCTGATATTCTAAAGTGAAATAAGTGGAAATGCATCGTAAATTTCTAGGTTGCATGGTTTATTCTCCTGACCTTTTGGCTACATTGTTCCAGTGGGTAGTTAGCTCCACCAGTCATGGAAGGATATGGGTTTGCGGAACTGTTGTATAAAAGCAATATTACACTCCAGGTTGTGCTGTATTGCTGGATAAAGCATAACTGTGATGCGGTCACAGGCACTCCTTCTTGTGTGAGATTGCTAAATCGTGCACCGATATTAAAGCCTAAAAATAGGCTTTAATCTCATCTATGATGGTGAGACTCATAACACTGACTTGCGAGACTTAAACATGTTTAGCGCAGTTATAAAGCTGATGTGGTTCTGAACTTATTCAAGTGACAAATAATATTTACCCGAGAGTGAGGAACACCATTAATTATTTAGACAGGATGAAATAATCCTAAAAGTTAGCAATAAAAAGGAACAAAACGACAGCTGCTGAGGCCTGCACACTTAGAAGGATCTTTTTCCCCCCCCTCAGCATTTTCTCAGATTTTCGTCTTATCTTTTTGTAATATTCAAATTTGCTTGATGATCTGAATCATTTAATTGTGACAAATATGGAAAAAATGGGGTCAAATACTTTTTCATGACACTATATGTATATATACACAGTTGATATTGAGATGTATATCTGCTACTTCTGCTCTGGAAAGCTTCATAACGGCTCTAATCTGAGGTGCTGCTTGAGGTTAATTGGTGATTTCTGAGGCTGGTGACTCTAAATGAACTTCTCCTCTGCAGCAGTAAGTTTTGGTCTCGCTTTCCTGGGAAGGTCTTCATGAGAGACAGTTTCATCATGGAGCTCGATGGGGTTCGCAAATACACTTGAACAATGCTGTTTTGCTAGAAATGTTCCAGAACAGCTGACCTTTGACCTCTTGCTTTGGAAATGTCCTGCGGGATCAATAAAGTACCTCCCTATTTATCTATCTATTTTAAAATAACAACTGACTGTTGTTGTTGTTACTTAATTACCCTAATGTCATAATGTGATTTCATAGTTTTTCTACAGTATTGTTCAAGAATGTAGAAAATAAATCACAAAAAAAAAAAAAAAAAACACTGCAATATAAGGTGTGTCCATACTTTTGCCTGGTAATGTTTTTTTTTGTGTGTGTGTGTGTGCTTTTTCCATGGCTAGCTAGGAAGTTGTTCTAAGTGTTCATTTCCCTTCCCTTATGGAGACTTCTGGGACGTCCTGTACATTCCCGTGTAATTATGCCATGAAGCACTTCACTACAGCAGGACAAACTTCACAGAAAATAGAAAGGACTCTACGATCAATGCAATTTGCACAAATAGACTTTTTTTCTCCTTCTTCCTTGCAACAGAGGCCAAAGCCGCATCCCTCGGAAAGCAGAAAACATAAGCAAAATTACGGTCATTAATAACAAAATCTATATTTGAGCTAAATGAGACAAGCCGGTTAATAAAAACTGAAAAATTTAAATATAAAGATTTAATTTCTTATCAATTAGCTCAAAGTGTTCTCTGCTCAAGAGGACACACAGCGCATCGACAGAACATGATAAAAGGAAAGGGGCGGAGCTTCTGCGCTGTCAGTTAAAATCAGTGAAGTCAAAGCATGCCTCCGATCAGCCACTGTCCAATTCGTTCTAGACGTGCCTTTCGTCTGGTATTCTTCCTTTTTATCCTTCGTCCATTTATCAGAAAGTTTGCTCTGTTTTTTTTTCTTTTCTTAAACACCTTGCTGCAAACAGCACGTCTGGAAACGATGTGGACAGTCGCTGATCGGAGGTGCGCTTTGACCTCGCTGATATTAACCGTCATGTTTTGTTCTCGGTTCATCCTCTGGATTTACCTCGAGACTGCAGCAGGTCCGTCTCCTTCAGTGTGCAGTCGATGTCGATCTGCAGCTGTCTGTTCTGCGTCCGGATCCTGGTCATCTCTTCATGCTGGAAGACACACACACACACGGTCATTGCTTTAACTCCACCAAACACATTTCATTACAAAAGAGAATCACATACATACGAGCAGACATACTGTACAGGATTAGTTTTTTTAGCATGCTGACTTTTACAATGATATTAACGTGACCGCTTCTTCTATAATGGACTTAAAGGTGCAGTTAGCGATTTTGATAAATAAATACAACCGACCCACATTCCATACACACATTATAGACAATATCACAAAGAGAGAGAGAGAGAGAGAGAGAGAGAGAGAGACACACACACACACCTTCTCTTCCTCCTCACATACGTGTTTTTTGAGTTACTTTCCTGAGCACATTTCTGTTGGATGATGAGAAACAAAATTCTAAAATCACAGACCGCCCCTTTAATGATGGACGTGCAGGATTTCTAACTGTAAACATGACACAACTGTTCATCACTGTAACAGGGAATCTGAACCCCGAGAAGCACCGCGTCTGACTCACTCGTGCTTGTGTGGGTGTGTATGTGTGTGCGCGCTCACCCGTGGGATGAAGCTGGAGCTGTTGACACGTCTGAAGCGCCTCTGCAGGGCGTCGTACTCCATGTCGTTGACCTCAGCTTTCAGCTGGTCCAGCTTCTGTCTCTCTGCCAGCAGCTCCTTCAGCAGGCGCTCCATCCTCGCACGCTGGTGCAGCAACAGGGCTACGGGTCACAGGGACGAGACACTCTGATCAGAACCGACCTGACTCGACCCGGCTTGTACGTGTATGTGTATACACACATACACACACAAATATACACACATGCAGTGACATTTTCCCTGATACCACACACACAACCACTGAAAAGAAACCATTTACATTCCTCCAAAAAAAAAAAAAAAAAAAACCACACACACACACACACACACACACACACACACACACACACACACACACACACACAGGTGACATCGATACACACTGCGTTCGGGTTTTCCTGTGACTGAAATTTGTTTTGCATTTAAAATGCCTCACAGCCCTAACCAACTCTGCTGATACTTTCGTAACCATGACGACGATCACAGTTACCGCTTAAGGCTGCGCATTTATTTCTATAGCATCCATCACGGTTCAAGTGCGCCCATGTTGTTAACGGCGATAAAAGGTTACCCTGGGTGTAGGCGTAGTCGTCTGAGCCGGAGCTGGAGCGCCGGGGCATTTGGTTGACGTGGCTGACGCCGCCCGCGCCGGCGGGTGTGGCCGAGATGGGCAGGATGGGGGCGGGAGCGCCGTGCTTCTCGCCCTGGTCCACGATGTGCAGGAGCGACTCCGTTTCCACAGGAGGCGACGGCGATCCGGATCCCAACCCCAGCTGCTGCTGCTGGCCCTGCCCCATTTTGATCTTGATGTAGGCGGAGCTTGCGGGCTGCGGCGACGAGGCGGGGCGCGGACGCGCGCCGCTCAGGTACATGCTCGAGTGAAAGGAGGTGCCGGAGGGCGGCGCCATGCTGATGGCCCTGGACGGAGAGCTCGGGGAGGGGCTGTTGGGCATGTACAGCGCCCCCTGCGAGGTGTGAATGGGCGAGTTACTGCGCTGCCGCCCCTCCAGCGTGATCTCGATCTGGTTCTTCATGGAGCCTTTGGTGGGGATGTAGGCCCTGTAGGGGACGTGCTGGTACGGCATGGTGGGCAGGGTAGGAGGGCTGATGGGTAGGAAGGCGTGGTGCTGGGGCGAGCTATAGGGCGACTGGTATGGCGGAGTGCTGTAGGGTGAGGGAGAGTACACGGGCGTGTTGGACGACGCCCAGGGCGAAGGCTGAGGGCTCTGAGAAGGAGAAGGCCGCATATACAGGGTGCTCCCGCTGTTCCCGTACGCACCGGGAGGAATCTGAAGCGCCTGAGGGGCAGACGGAATGTTAGAGGACAGCGCCAGAGTGATGGGGGTCATGTAGCGGGAAGGCACGGGGGTATACGTCGGAGAAATGCCCGGCACGGTGGGCGGAGGGGTGGGCGTGCTGGCCGAGCGCCCATGGTCGCCTATGAAGTAGGTGGGGTAGCCAGCGTTGGAGTTGGCGTTGGCGTTGTCAGGCGGGGGGAAGCCGCCGACGCTGATGTGCAGCATGCGGTTGCGGCCCAGGTGCACGTCCTCCGAGCTGTGAAACTCCTCGTAAAGGTAGCGGCTGCTCTCCTGAGCCAGCAGGTGGCAGCACACTTCCAGGTTGTTGTTATTCTGGAGAAAGAGAAGTACAAGAATGCGTTTAAATAAACGACAAACACATCAGTTTTATAAAAATAGTTTTTAATATTAATAATATAGTGCATTTATTGTATCGAGCTCCAGACAATAATGCAAAACACAATGTTTAATAGTTTTATATTAAAACCATTTACATACAGTATCGCTATTCCTTTGTGTGGAGATTCAAGTCTCGCCACACCGACTCGAGGATTTAATATTTGTTTTATGATTTGTACCCATTTCCATTTGAAGGGGTAAAATGTTGCAGTTCCTCTATAATCCTACAGGTGGTGCACTCTAAACTATTCACACTTTGACAGGCAGCACAGTGTCCTGTGTAGTCGGAGCGAAGTATTTGTGAAGTTTATTTAGAATTGTATCAAAATCTGAAAAAAGTTTAATATCAGTTTATAAAATTGCAATATTTAGAATCGGCACCTGGGTATCGTGATATCGTATCGGGTGACCGCTGGTGAATCCCATGTTAAATTAATATAATTAATGTGTAATAAATTAGCTGTTATCACAAACAGCTGTTTTTTTTTTTTTTTTAAATGGTTGGATCACAAACTAAAAATTAGTAAATTGGAATAGTTTACTTATTTCTATGAAATTTATAATTATTCATGTTTTTTTTTATTATATGTAGTTTTAGTCCATGCATATAATATATTTTTCATGATTATTTTTGTTATAATTTATGTAGAATTAAAATCACTATTAAATCTATAATTTTCCTAATATTTAGTTTATATAGTCTAACATTAAGTTTTAAAATGGTTAACAATAAGTAACTGTTTTGTATTTTTTAACGATGCATCCTGAGTCTATATTTTTCAATGATTACTAACAAATTAACTAACTAACTAATTAATTAATTAATTAAGTAATTAATTAATTAATGTTATTACAATATTTCTATGGTTTTACAATTTTTTGTACGTTTTTATAATTGTGTAAATATAACTTGTATATCCTTAATTTTATCATGATAAATATAACTAACGATTATGCATGTTTAATGTATTTTTATTAATGAATATTATTTCAGTTTTATAGCGATGATGGTTGTTCTGTCAGATCACGCTTCCATTTAAAGCGCGTGAGTCAGCAGTCTATAACAGGTATCAGAATTCCGGCTTCTTCCTTCCTGTAATCATCAATTATTGACCAGAGAGCAAACATGAGAGACGGGAACAAAAGACACGGCAGAAGCCGCAGGACGAGGACGAAGTGGAGGCCCGGGTTGCCTTCTCCTTAGACTTTGGTGTTATGGTCGCGATTCAGTGTTAGCTCACCTGCAGGAGGCACTGGGACACGACGTTCTCTGGGATCTCTGGGAAACGCTGCTTCAGGTCTTGCAGGACGTGGTAGTCCAACTGCGGCGCACCCTGTGCCATGCTGAGCCACGGCCTTACTGAGCCGCCAGCCGCGAGGGCAGCAGCTGCTCTTCTCTCATCACCTGCGCACATACACACAGACCATGATGATGATAAACGCACTGAGCTCAGATGTGAGTAATGGTGCAGCGCCGGTGCAGAATTAAACAGATGGTGCACGGCGAGAGGCAAAAAGAGCAGCGACTGGTGGAAAAACTGCTGCTCTGCAAAACAAACCCAACACACACACACACACACACACACACACACACACACTACAATCAACCATCAGTTAGTACCAAAAACAGAGTACTGAGTACTCATGCTGCTCTGATTATATTCAGGGATCTGACGCTGAGCCTAAAACACTGGATCCGGATCGGTTTTGGAATCGCACCAAATTAAAGATCCTTTAATGTTCCTCTTCAGGAGACCACAGAGCCTGGTTCTACCATGAGTAAACCTGACCGTCACACCCCATACACGAATGTAAAGTACGTCTCTGTACACTGCAGCATTACAACTTCTCTGAGAGGCTGAAACCCGTTCCAGCAGGACGATGCTCTTGTGCTCCACGAAGAGCTCCATCGTGTGTTAAGGTTGGAGGAGAGGAATTTCAGTGTTTCTGCACAGATCCCTGACTCATTTCAATCAGACTGAACACCTTCAAGATAAACTGGAACACTGACTCTACACCAGGTCTAGCCTAGTGAGCTTTCTACATTAGAAAATCAATTAAAAAAAACTTAACTGAACATCAGCATCATCGATTTGATTCTATTGGTTTTTGATTTAATTTCATTCAGTGGCACGATCGGTTATTTTCTGATTAATTACTTGCAGATTTCGAAGTATTAAAAACTACTAAAAGCATTGAATAAACTGTGTAACTTGTGGTGTTGGTTGTTTAAACATCGTGTCTTGTATAAAGTGTTGATCGTTTTTCGCTGCCGATTGTCTTCATCCGAACTCCAGTCCAGTAGGTGGATTACAGTACTGCAACACTTTTTTTTTGTATTTGTACTTTTATTTTCTTCAAAGTACTCTGCACAAGATAGAAGTAGATAGAAGTCTACACTGCACAAGATAGAAGTTTGTGTTCTATATAATGTGTGATATGCTTTTAAGAAATTTACAAGTAGTCCCCGACTTACGAACAAGTTCCATTCCAGGAGCACGTTCATAAGTCTGATTTGTTCTTACGTCTGACAAAGTGAGTCTTATACGACCATAACATGAATATACAATATAAAGCACACCAATCCACATGACGAAATCTCTGTCTCCTTTCCCCACACTGCTATCATGTGGCCAAAACCGTAATCATACCCATGATAATGAATCTCAAATGTAACAGTGTCGTCTCAGCCCCTTTATATCACGAGGGGAATCCCGGATACCATTTTGTCTCAGAGCTGTTTTCCACTGTATTGGACTGTGCACTCTTCTTTTGGTGAGTATTTTCCGAAATTAGGATTATTCTCCCTCAGGGCAGTTTTACAGGACAGACATTTCCTATCAATGTGCTTCCGGACGGATTAATTGAAACCGGTGAGGCCGACTCATTCCCCAGCCCCCATTCCCCCCCCCCCCCCACACACACACACAATACCAGACTTTAGACATTTTATACTTTACATTCAATTACGCACTAATAATATTGTATATAATCATTGTAAATATTGGTATCTTGTGCACTACATTGTGTCTATTCGTTGTACAATACACTTGAGCTACTTCCATGATCAACCGGAAGTAAAACCACAGTCTGTAGTCTGTATCTGCAAAAACGCAAAAAATATTCTTAAGTCAGGGACAACCTGTATTAACTTTAGACCATTTAACGGGGGCAAGTTTACCGAAATACCTTTAAAAATCGACCGACCAATCGATTCAACCAATCGTGGTGTGATGAAATTTCCCGGATGACAAATTTCTGAAAACATAATGTGCCTGGCCTGATTTATTCCTCAATAATTTCTCATGTTAGAAGCGAGAAGCATAAACTCTTCAGACTGCTATACTGCACTCTCACTGGAGACTCCTTCCCTGAAAGTTCAGCTAACATCTTCTTACTGAAAGCTTTACCGTATCAGCAAATACGTTACTCGTTCTTGAGATTATGTTCAGAGAAGGAAGAGAAATTAATGGAGCCTCAATTGCAATAAATTGAAAGTATAAAACTCAAACTGATTAACCACACTGCTCTGATAAAGATGATTATTATATGGCTTTAAATACAAGCTTTAATGGTTCATGGTGGCACGCCTTAATCACCAACGGAATGCCTATCCATTAGATAAAAATATCCTTAACCATCTATGACTCAACTACAAAACATGGCAAAAGGCACTTCCACACTTTCAGGTTTTACCTATGGAGTAGCTACTACACCTTTGCTAATAATCAAAACAAGGCACCTTCTCTCTTTCAAAACCCTTACAATTGTCAAGACCTGCTGCCACCTCCCTTTCAAAACCCTTAGAATTTGTTAAAAACTTTCTCCGCCACTATAAATGGCAATCTAATTTTCAAGTCCAAGTTTCCCCTTTCAGTCTCATCAGCTCACCTGTTAACATTGACCTTAATCACCAGCTGGATCCCACTGTTCTAGATCCCTTCTCATTTATGTTTAATCCATCCATCCTTCCTATTTAAACGCAATAACTTAGCAAGTTTAAATAAAGCATTAAAAGATCCTACCTCCCTACGTAGTGCACTACATGTCGACTTGAAATATAGCCACACAGATAAACCTTCTAGCGCTGTATTAATTGTAAACAGGGGTATGTGAAGAACAAAAATTTTGCTACATTTTTTCCTCCGGCATTTTCCAAACCGAACACTGGCTAAGATCAAGGAGCCGTTCAAAACCTGTTTGTGTCAGTGGAAAGCCAAGCAAAGGTTTTTTCTTTTTTTTTGCATTTTATGCAAGATTTAGAGAAGACATAGCACCATAGCAAGAACGGTAGCAAGAAGAAAAGGGAGCCACTTTCAGTTTGTTTTTTAGCAAAGAAGCCGGTGCCAAGAGGAATCATAAATTAAGATTAAGTTAAGTTTAATGTCTGTTTATTTCATATTTTACTTCATTTACATGTCTCTTCTGAATGTTTTAAGTGTATTTATATTAGGGGTGCTCCGATCACCGCGTAGGTGAGATAGAGATATTATACCGACAGCTGTGTGAGTGGCGGCGCACGAGTTGCTGAGCTCTCCCGCTCTCTTAGCGCTAGCCAACTTTGAAAACTGCTTGTGTTCCTTTATGTGACTAACCTTCAAATGTCTGATGAGGTACGTGGTGTTAAAATGCTTTGGGAGCTTCCGACCTCGTGGAATTGGCTTGTTACACAGGTTGCAGATTGCGAATGTATTTTCTTTTTCACACAACACGTAGAATCGCCAGACCGGTGAAGTCACTTTAGCAGCGCGCCAAAAAAATGTCTTGCAAGTTTTGCGTCATCTGATCGGCTTTTCTATATCGAACATTATAGAGATTGCCGATCAAACTTCCCAAAGCCATTATCGGCTGATTATGATCGGCGACCGATCAATCGGAGCACCCCTAATTTATATGCAAAAAACATGATTATAGATTTGGAAATTGGTAATATTGGTAATATTATATCTGGGTGGCTGGAACGGATTATCTGCTTTTACACTAATGCATTTGTTGTTGTTATTTGCTGTGGAAATGCATTTCACAATTCCGAAACTGCACCTTAAGAATTCGTCGGCGAAATTCGCACGCTGAGGTACAGCTGCGCTATACAGGTTCCTACGTTCCTGCGAACCGCTACAACACACCTAAGAAGAACTTACTAAGTGCTGAGGAGCTGGTTTTTAGTCGGCGAGGATATTTCAGAGTTTCTGGCAAAATCAGTGAGATTTCCTACCATCTCCAGATTGTAATGATTCAAGACTAAATAAGGGAACGTGAGGAAAAAAGCTTTTTATTAAACAATATATATGCGAGTACAGGTCAGAAAATCTGCTATTTCGCTAAAGCAATGAGCACACAGTTTTAACCTGATATAAAGACAACTAGCAAACTCTAAAGACATCAAGCCTTAAGATTAAGTTCATTAATCCTGTTAAGTGTTTTAAGATTTATTTTTAATTCTGGTAATCTTAAGACACTCAGCTAGTTAATCACGCGTTTGCTAGCCACCAGGAAAGCATTATTATATAACATTACTTCACATTTATCGTTCCAGGTGGTGAATATTAACTGGAAAGTGAGATTGTTGTGACAATTTAACAAGTTTTCAGGAAACCTGACGTGTTTTTTTTTCTGGTAATGTAAAACGCAAGACTCGGCTAGCAAGCTAACGTCGATTTAACACTTTGCTAAGTGCTAGTTTTTTTTTAAAGTCATCACTAAAGACGTGTAAGGACATGAACACGATCTTTAAAAAGGATTAATGTAGTGGAATCTTTATATATTTAGCGACTGATCTCTTATTTAGGGCTTAAACAGGGAATCGATTCATCGAGAAAAGAGTCAATTCTCCGAACACAAGGCTCGGGAAGCTGAAGTGAGCCGACTCCCAACTGAGCCGATTCTCAAGATGCGCGCGACATCTACGCGCCTTTTGGCTCAAAACCGTCTGATATGTATTATTTTTCGAACTTTACAAAATACATAGAACTTAATAAAAATCACCTTGTTAATTTGCCTTGTTTTAACCTTAGGAAACAAATACTGCGTTGAAAGAACATGAGCGTGGAATCGACGCTTATGAATCAGAAATCGGTTCAGGAATCGATCAGCACTGCTATGGCGTTAGCAACGTCGTGTTTGTTAGCGTTAGCTGGCAACAACATAACGGATGCTATAACTGTAACAAGCAGGTCTATGTAAGCAGAAAAAAAACAGGCAGGAAAGATCTGCAAATATATCTGAATTAATTAAAAACATTTTATTCCAAGTCAGGCATGTTTGTCTAAAGAGCTAGATGGCTAGCTAGCTCCGAAACCGGAAACAGCTCCGCAAACACTTGACATTCTGCAGCTGTAAACAAAACAAAAACCATACATCTATAGATACAATAAGGACATTGTAAAGAAAGTAAAGAAGACAACAAAGAACAAAAAATAGTGGAAAATCCAGTTGTTCGGGTTACACATGACAGCAGTATGATGTTGTGATGGAGGAAACGATAACGCTGCTGCTGCTGCAGCAGGTATAGACGCCTGTCTGTCTCTCTGTCTATCGCCCTGTCTGACCTCCCAACAAGCGACACATCATCCTAAAGCAAGAGATTATTTAATCACTTCATCACCCTTAATCGGACCCTGAATAAATAAACCCTCTCTCGCTCTCTGAGCTCGGTATAAACTCCCACAGATCAGCTCCAGCGCTTAAACCCTATTAGCACAGGATCAGTTACCCTGCTGCGGCTCCGCGCTGCCATTGAAGTCCACTGCAGGATTTTGGGGTTTATTTTCTTCTCCTCGCGGTTATAAAGTCAGTAACAGCACGCTGGTTTAAAAAAAAAATGCTGCAGTGCTTCAGAATCTCCAGCGACTCCAGCAGAATCCGGGAAACTCGCGAAACCCAGTGCAGCTCACTGTATTTCTGTTTAGTTTACCCGCAGACCAAACAGGTCGTTACTGACACCTAGCGGCACGGAGAAGCTGTGCGTGTTTTAAATTTGCTCCTCTGAGCTTGCAGGATTAGCCTTAAAAAAAAAAAAAAAAAAACGTTCTCATGAAAATTTTACTCACTCGCTCATCGTCTATACCACTTTATACTGTGTACAGAGTCAGGGGGGGCTGGAGCCTATCCGAGGAGACTTTTGGTACGAGGATGGAGTGCCAATCCATCACAGGGCACACACACACATACTGTACATACACTCGCACACGCTCATTCACACTCTACGGCCTATCCTGGAGGAAACCAACCAAGCACTCAAACCCAGGCCCTGGAGGTGCAAGGCGACAGTGATAAGCACTAAGCCACCATGCCACCCATGAATGCGTTTAGGTAAACATAAATAATTTAAATACAATCTGAATAAACAAAGTGACTCATTATAATGTGTATAAACACAACTGGTGACTTTTGCTTAGATACTTTAGATAGATACTTTATTGATCCCAAAGGAAATTTCCAATTTTATTCAAGTTTACAGAACTCTATTTTATACCACTCCGATCAGTTATTCTATTCTATTCTATTCTATTCTGTTCTATTCTATTCTATTCTATTCTGTTCTGTTCTATTCTGTTCTATTCTATTCTGTTCTATTCTATTCTGTTCTATTCTATTCTGTTCTATTCTATTCTATTCTGTTCTGTTCTATTCTATTCTATTCTATTCTATAATGCTTATCCTATAGGGCCAGGGGGGGCCTGGAGTCTATCCCAGGAGACTTTGCATTTACCGTCACAGCATTTGGCAGACACCCTTTTCCAGAGTGATGCACATTTTATCTCATAATACGTCTCTGGAACAAAATAAGAGAGCACTGCAACATAATCCGTTTCTTATGTTTTTTTTCCTAACAGGTGCATGGACTGGTGAAATGAACAGATTTGTATAATTTTTTGTGAACTGCTGACAATATTTCTCCTAAATTCAAAATATGACTATTGCTATTTAGAGTGTATATTTAAAGGAAATGACATCATCACAACGCATCAAAATAACCCAAGATCACGCAGTATTTGCAGAGCTTTAATAACTCATAGTAAACAAAATGCAAATAATTTGTAAACAAATTGTGCGCATGCTTTAGCTACATAACATTAAGAAATCAGTATTTGATGGAATAACCCAGATTTGCAATTACAGCTTCTCCACTAGTTTTTCACATTGCTGTTGGGTAAGTTTATACCACACTTTTTTTTTTTTTTTTTACAAAAACGCGAACAACTCAGCTCTGTTTGTTCCAGTGTACCTGGAAGAAACCCACCAGCAACGGGGAAAGCATGCAAATTCCATGCACACAGACCCGAGGCGGGAATCAAAGCCTTGACTTTGGAGGTGCGTGACCACAGTGCCACTCTCTATTCTATTCAGTAGGAATTTATTCTACACCCGTTCTACTATTCTACTCTATACCGTTGACATTGTAGACTGTTTCTTTCTGTTTCCTTTCTGCACAGTGTGATGTATGTTGTTGTTAGTCTTTCTGCTTTGTCGAGGAGTGGCCACAGCGGACCATCCCATTAACACACAACACATGCCCTTCCTGACGAAACCCTCCCACTTTATCCAGGCTTAGGGACCGGTGGCTGGGGTTTAGACATTAGGTGGGAATCGAACCCAAGCCTTCCACATAGCAGGTGAGAAACCTACCACTGAGCCACCAGTGCCAAAGTTTTTTTTTTATGTAAGTCATCAGAGTGTTTCCTGTACAGCCTGTAGAGGGCAGCAGAGTGTAAGGTCTAGAGATGTACTGTACTGTATATGTTCAGTGTTTTAGATAACTATCATTTGGAAAACTGCTCATGGTGTAAAAAGGTGTGTGTGTCTGTGTGTGTGTGTGTGTGTGTTATAAATACCCTCCACATCACCTCATACTCGTCTTCTTCTTTCTCTTTTTTACCACCAGGATTAGACCTGTAACTCTGATCAGAGCAGTGAATCATGGGAAAGTTATTCAGGATTGATAAGTCATTGTGGGCATAAAGCCAGCTCTGCTCTCACTCACTCACTCACTCACTCACTCACACACACACACACACACACACACACACACACGCACGCACACACACACACACACACACACACACACCTTAATTTAGCCTCCACCGGGAGCTGATATCACTGCTGTAAACACATCCAGTAGAAACAGAGACCTGTTCAGCACAGGGCCGCCATTTTTAGAGAACGTGCCATGACGAGGGCGAACGCTTATTAATCACCGGAGCACTCTCATGACCCGAGCCAAGTTACGACAAATGTGCCATGTTTAATCCTAGTAGAGCTGTCACCTCACAGCCTCAGGGTCCCAGATCCACTTGTTTCTATCTATCTATTTATGACAAGGTGTTGTGATAAAGTACATTCACTGACCACACAATGAAGTGATTATTTTTCTGTAACAGAATATCCCCAGGGTGTTTTATACCACCGGCATTTACCAACAATTACTATTTTATTTAAACACCTTAAACTTTCTTTTTCTTTCATCAGTTATTACTTACATTTTATGTTGCAAAAAGATTGCGTACTGTCCTCACTGACATTATAGTAGCAATAATCATATATTTTATCACCTGACTGTCTTTTTCTTTTTTTCTTTGTCCTGAAGTTAATAACCCAAATGAAAATAAACTCGTCTTGTCGCACTGCTGAGAAAAAGAAGCGTAAACTTCTGCGTCCTGAACACAGTAATTAGATTGAAGTTGAAGTATTCGGTAACATTCCTGTTAAGGTTCATATAACCAGTGTTCTTGTAAATTACTTCAAATGTTAAATAACCAAAAGGAACATTAGGGGAAACATACTTGAAAAACATTATAAAAATGAATTACATCCGTTCTGGAGGTGAGTTCTTAAGATAAAATTTTATACTGTGAAACACATTTACCCACAGGAAATAATGTAAATGCAGATACAGTGAAACCTTGGATTATGAGCATAATTCGTTCTGGAAGCAGGCTCATATTCCAAAACACTCGTAAACCAAATCGAATCTTCCCATAAGAAATAATGAAAACTCAAATAATTTGTTCCACAGCCCAAAAAAATAAATACAAAAAAATAATTAATACAATATATAAAGTAAAAATAAAACAAATTAATCTGCACTTTACCTTTAAAAAAAGTTTGTGTGTGTGTGTGTGTGTGTGTGTGTGTGTGTGTGTGTGTGTGTGTGTGTGTGGAATTAGCCCCTTCCCTCGCCTCGTCTTACACAGTAAAACTCCAACTCCCTCCCCCCACCTCGCTTTTTAAGTTTCACAACAAACACACACACAACGGAAACACTGTTTTAATGGGAAAAAAAGAAATCTCTCTAATGACACTCGTGTGAGCGCAGACTAACGGAATAACTGCTGTAAAGTAAAAAAAACAACAAAACAAATGCACCTTACCTTTGAAAAGAATCATGACAGAGCAGAGTTTCTGTGTAGAGCAGAGTGTGTGTGTCTGTGTGAAGCCAGGGAGGGGGGGTGTAAAGACGAGAGAGTGTGTGTGTGTGTCGGTGTCAAAAAAACTCGGCACTCGTAAACCAAGACATGCTCGTTTTTCAAGAAAAGATTTATTGAAAATCTTTGCATGTCTTGCGGAACACTCGTAAACCGAGGTACTCGCAATCCGAGGTTCCACTGTAATCCGTTCCAGCCACCCAAAAATATTACCAATATTACAGATTTCTAACACTATAGTCATATTTGTAATATATAAAAACAATGAAAACATTTTGAAAGGCATGTATATGAGGTAAAATATGAAATAAATAGACATTAAACCTCACTTAACCTTAATTTATGCTTGAAATTAAATTGACAGTGGCTACTGTACCTTTTCTTCTTGCGTTCATATGCCGAGGTACCAATGTACAGTAATCAGAAATATAGGCATGTAAAAATAATTATTCTACACGGAAAGGTTTTAGAAGGATGAGAATATATGGCATGCTAAAAGTCCCACCCCAAAAAAATAAACAAACAAATGTGAACCAAAAAAGAACCTACATACTGTATAAAGCAAAAATATTTTAAACTTGTACAAACCTGGGATGAATGTTCCCAGAACATTACCCAAGAACTTTCACAGAACCTACAAACTACAGTTGTTAAACTATTCTACAAATCTTGTTGAAACATTCCTAGAACATCCAGAAAACATCAAAGTTTAAACAACCGATATTCATAATGCTCTAAGAACGTTCTACTAAACTAAAAGTGTATAGTATATAGCAGAGCATATGCAATACAGGTCCCTGTGAATGAGCTGTTGCTATGGAAACGATAACGCACTAGAACGAGCGCATTATTTTAAACCTGCGCCAGTGTGATAGCCGCTGTTATGGAGAATTAATCAACATTGTCTGACCAATCAGAATCCAGAGCTGGTTTAGGGTTAAGCTTTTAAGACACACTCCAGAAAATGTTAAAAAAAAATTTAAACAATGACATGGAAGAAGAAGAAGAAAAAGGAGGATTGTGGGCTATGAGGGTTGTATGAAGGCCGGACTATGGCAGCTGTGTGTGTGTGTGCATTCAGGCTAGCTGTCCTGTCGTTCTGATCTCTGCCCACAGGTGTGTGTTATTTTCGTCTGTCCCCGTTTGGCCCGAGGAACGGAGGAACCAAATCCCAAAGCCTTTATGTCCCTTGAGATGAGAAAGAGACAGTTCTTTCTTTTTTAGTGCTTTTTTCATATTGAGTGTTTTATTTTAGGAATGTCTTCCAAGGCAGCGCAAATTTGATCTTCAGGTTTTTGACTTGAGACAGAATGCAAATATCCTGCAGCATCTCTGAGAGAAAGAGACAGAGAGCGAGAGACACAGCGAGAGAGAGACAGCGAGAGAGAGAGAGAGATAGCGAGAGAGATGCATGCTGGGTCACTCCTCAGGTTACAGGAGTGCTGCTCTACGCTGCGTTACTCACACACTGACTTTTCCTCAAGGACAAAACCAAACCATGAGGAGAGACAGCGGACAAAATTAAGTCTTACCTCAAAATCTCAAAAAATCTCCATCTGTTTTCACAAAACTATTTCATCTCTGATGATCTGATGATGAGTCGTAACACGAGTCCGGGCCGATGCGTCCGACGACCAGAAACTCAGCGGCTGTGAAGGGTGCCATTACTTTTCATTTTCCTAAAATGGCTACCTGCTTTAACATCTAGATCACTGCAACATTTAGAAATGTATCATTCTTACAAATCAGATTTATACATATCTGAACGTAGATTTAATTTTCTATTCAAAATAAGGAAATTATTCCAATATTACAGTAGCGGTAAAATTGACCCTTTTTTATAAAAGTATTTATTTATTTATTTATTTATTTAAGTAATGTTAAAGTTGGTTAAAGTTGACACACAATGGCAAGGCTTCTATTTAACCACGCACACACACACTCACACACTCACACACAGACACACACACACACACACACAAATCCTCCAGAAACTCTCACTATGACACATCAACCATCTCTTATAATTGCTGAAAAAATATTACGCTGCATTTGACTCAAGATCTTAGCTTGTATCTCACAAAGACCTCCAACTAGATAAGCCATACAAAACATCTTCAGGATTCATCTCTCAGCTTCATCAGCATCTATAACACTGACTATACTAACTATACTACACTGTCCCGAGGAGAAAGGTACACATCACTCATTACAGTTAGCTGGCTAGTGGTCCAGTGAAAGAAAGAAAGAAAGAAAGCCAGGACTAGGGGCCTCATTGTTCGAACCCTTTTGAATAACCTGTAAAGTAGGAGTATCTCTGTTGTGCGTGTAGAAAGAGAAAACTAATTCCCAAAGTTTGTAACTTGATCTTTGTTGATATGAAATAGAAAAGCTAGAGGAACAGGGATGTGGTGGAGTTTTTGCTAAAAATGGATGTGTGGTCTCGCTTATGCATCCTCTACTGAGGCTTAGAACAAGATCGTTTTAACAGCAACCCAATTTAAGTCAAGGGTGCCAATACTTTAATCTAAATCCCCCTCTTTCAAAAAACAAACAGAAAAACAACAACAGTGAGGTCTGTGTGCAACCTTTAGTAAGAAGCTCAAATGTACTGTACACAAAAGACGAAGAAGAAATAACATTATAATATACAGAATACGTACAATTAATTCTAAGGACTTGCACATGTTCTGTACCTGAAATTTGGAACCTTTCAAGGTTCTTCATTAGCCTCCATCTGAGAGAACTTTATCCAACAATAAACCTCTGAGCCCTTACAATATGTTTCTATTATCCTGCAGAATATTGACAGGTTGTTCAGGGGTTCTTCGCAGGTTCTTTGCAGTCAGTTTGGCTAATTAAAGGTTCCCAATTAAAGGTTCATTAACTGTTCAATGGGTTTAAGGGTTTTTTTTCTTTAAGGGTTTTTCTACACAGGGAACTTTTAAAGGAAGAAAATTTTAAGAATTAAAATTTTTAAGTGTTGAATGTTTACACACATAATAAAACGCATTTTATGGCACATCATTTATGGCACTTTAATGTTTTCAAAGGTTCTTAATTGGCTCTTTGTCTACTAATGAATGGTTTCTAGCTTCCTAAAATGTTCTTTTAGTGTGCATTGAGTTGAGACAATTATTAAAGGAAAATAATAATTTGAAGTTTGTACTGCACACTCATACAGACAAAAACAAACGGTTCTTGACAAGTTCTTTAAGGGTTCCTGAATAAGTTCTTAGCTTCACAAAAACATTTTCATGATTGCATGGTAACACGTTCTTGGTAACTCTGTTTAATGTTCTACACTGAACCTCCGAGAGAACGGCCTGAGAACCTGAAACCGAACCACCGGCTTCTCAGCAGCGCTCTGTCACTGTGGACTCTCCTGAAGATCATCACACACATCACACACACACACACACAGTCATCGCACCAGGCTGCAGAGACTTCAGAAAGTTCTCGGCCGCAGCCATTTGCTCTCCTCAGACAGATAAAGAGGTCGATGAACAGCTGTCTCCTCAGCTCGCTTATTTTAGGACGAGAAGAGCAGAGAGGAATCTCATCACACAGGAACTTCCTGAGGAAGGACAGAAATCTCTACAGTCACTTTCTACTGATGTGTTCTTTAAGATCATTCTCTTACAGGGTGTGTGCGTGTGTGTGTGTGTGTGTGTGTGTGTGTGTGTGCGTGTGTGTGTGTGTGTGTGTGTGTGTGTGTGTTTTGCTCTGAGCAGCCATGGTATTTAGGTTATCAAAAATGTCAGGAAGATAGCGCTGACTAATAGCTTCTCACACACACACACACACACACACATTGTATTTATACCACAATCCTCTGTAGTACGTTATATAACAGTAATTGTATAGTAATTGTATAACAACGCATTCTAAATGTAAAATATTCTAAAAGTAACACATTCTACAAGCAAACAAACAAATATTTGTTTCCAGCCATGAACTTTTCAAGTGTTAAAAACATCTGCAAAATAACATTTAAAAAAATGTCATTAACTCATTGATTGATTGGATGTTTCACCGATTAATTGTTTAATTTATTAAGAATGTACGTTATGGATCATTTTGTTCGTAATCATTTGTGGAACGAGTTACTTCAACCTAATAAATTCAACATAACACTTACTGTTTAATGATGAAACACATAATCCTTATACCAATACCAGTAGAGTTAACACCGAATTCCGTAATTAATGCAATTAGTTATGTAGAATTTGTGGTGTTAAAGTCAGTTCTACACAAGTGAATGCGCTAACATGGTGCTGAAGCATTTCCAGCGGTGATGAATGAATTTGCTTCTCTGATGTGATAAAAGACGTCCTGTGGGGTGTTGAACGAACTCTGCAGGGAGGCTCACCGGTGTTAAACCAGCTCTTCTGCTCGCACAGTGTTGAATTACTCTACGCTAACTTTATTGTGACACCCAAACTCCTACAGTGTTCAGTGAAGGTGATCGGTGTTGAATTATCTTCTACACTGGTGGATTAAAACTGAATCCTGCTGGTCTGTGGGCCACAGTGTCAGCTTTATTCAGTACTTATTGATTAGATTGATTTATTCTAAGTGTTGATTGATTTCACATAAAGTTGAATTAACACCTACAGTCTATAATGTGATCTGAATCTGATGAACTCTTACGGTGTTTCATTATTCAACCGGTGTGGTGTGGAAGTGACCCTCACGCTCTCTCACGCTCTCTCACGCTCATGGTGTTGAATAAATGACTCCGCTGCTACATTAACATCTTTTCGGTGTTGATTCTGCTTTTGGACAAACCTTTTAACCGTGTTGAGTCATAGAATGACACAAACTCTGTCATGTTCCCCACAATGCTCAGCTACAGGACAGAGTTAGAGGAAACTGGTGTGTGTGTGTGTGTGTGTGTGTGTGTGTGTGTGTGTTAGGGGGTGACAGCTGTGGAGTGGTGACGCGTGCGGAATGCGGTGGACGGTATAACAGGGCTTTTATGGCCAGGGCAGGTCTGTCTGTAAGCCTCACTCATTCTCCTGTCAGTCAGAGGAACACACACACACTCACACACACACACACACACACACACACACACACACACACACACACACACACACACACACACACACACACACACTCATACACATACTGTACACACTCACTCACACAGTCCAGTGTGGAATTACGGATCCAGATCTCATTGTGGACACCAGGAGTTTTTCTTTCTGTTTTTTCTTTTCTTTGTACATTTTTGGAGGAAAAAGTGCTTATGAGAGTCAGGAGGAGGACGAACTCCAACGCGGTAGGTTTAATTAGCTGGTGATTTACCTAATAATTCATTAAACAGTAATTCCCCTGACAGGATCTATCTATCTATCTATAATTAAATTAGCTGATGTTTGATTTATACATATCTTCTCAGACATTTCATAATAAAGTTGAATCAAATTGTATTAAAGTTGAATCATTCAATTAGGGATTTTTGTTCTGGATGTCTTGAATTGATTCTTAAAAAGGCAATTCTTATTCTTAAAAACATAATAAATATATATCATTATCATTTATCCTTTCTCAGAATTAAGTTTAATCATCAACTTATGTTGATGTAATCATAAGTTCAACTTATCTCTGATTTTTTATTTTTTTTTTTTATCTAGGAATTTATTTTTACACTTTAGCTTTGATATAACTTTCATTATTCATTTGTACTTTTAGATTATTTTGTTATAAAGAGTTCATTCTATTTGTTTATGCCGTCATCCTAAATATTATTTTATATTGTTCTCATTTCTCTCTTTCCTATCCCTACTCTTATTTATTGTGATATAATTAGCAAATTTGAGGAAAATCTTATGTGGTTTATAAAATCGTCTTTATATAAGATTACTTTAAATGCTAATTTTATAATGACATGATTTACTTCGTGAGAGCAAAATCATTCAAATAAAAAAGATGAAAATCTGAGATTTAATCAGAAGTGACCGAGTGATGGAGAAATAGATAACGTTGTCCATAAATAGGCCGCCATCGCGGCACGAGGCTAATCCGAGCTAAACATAACTTATAGATGACATCTTTATAATCGTGATCAAACCTACAGTATATGATGAACAGATGATGTTTTGGTATAATAACATCTATTTTATGGTGTATATTTTTTCCTGCGAACATTAGTACGATACAATAAATTCTAATGCTACCGCTTCAGTATTTACTAAGAGATATTTTAATCATAAATGAACACAGTCATTCTGTAATAAACTATTTTATATTCATAATTTTAGTGCAATATTGTTCAGAACCTGAGTCCATAAATGAGCTTAATATTAAATTGAGTTCATGTGCTCGCTATCAGAGACGTCCATGTTCCTCGCTGACTTTTGGATGGTATCAGTGTGTCATTACGACAGAGATATGGAAGTAGAAATGACGTAGAATTCTGATGTCAGTTGTTAGTCATGAAATTAGAATAAAAAATGACTACAGTGAAACAACTTGTTTAAAAAAAATGAGCTAATGAGATTTTTTTTTCTTTAAATGTATAATGATAATTCTTTTTCTATGTGTGTGTGTGTGTGTATGTGTGTGCTTAACAGACCCCCCCCCCCCCCCCCCCCCCCCCCCCGCCCCAACACCCAAAATCTCACCACATAGCTGTCCTCAAAAATAGCCAGGGGTCACATGGACCCTCACCAACAGCGGTTAAATTTAGCTTTATGCTCTGCATCTCGTGCTGGGATTTAACGCGAACGTTCTCAGGACTTTCCGTTATCCTGTTGTATAAATCGCAGGAAGCTGAACTCATTAGCATTTCACCATCTTCGCATTCGTGCTGTTGGGAAAATGTTTTACAGTGGTTTGCCCCAGAACGATTCCTTGAGTCAAGGCATATAAAGAAAAACAACGTTGCAAAAATGTTACAGAACTTTTACTGTAAAGAAGACTGGCACGTTGCTGAAATTCTCTGTAAAAAATGTTTCTTTAACATTTGTGGAAGGAGTCTCCAGTGCTTTGTAACGAGAAACGAGTGGTTATACGTAGCTGCTGTAACGCTGTGTGCTGTAAGTGAGAACATCAATCACATCCCTCCGCAATAAGACATGTGACTGATTACAGATTAAAATGCTGTAATTGTTGGGAAATAGTTGTGGTGTAAGAGGAATATAAGATCATCATCATGAATGGACATCAATGGACATGGGGTGTTTTGAAATGTTGTCAAACGGTTAAGTTTGTATTCAATTGCCTCCGAGTGGCGCAGTGGTAAAAGCGCTCGCCCTATCATCCGGAGATCGCCAGTTCGAATCCCGGTTGGTGCTGTAACCTCTCAATGCAGCCGGAGGTCTAGAGAGAGCTGATTGGCCGAGCTCTCTCAGAGGGGAGGGATGAGAGGTACTTAGTGCTCCTACATTAATCACGGCTCTACAGCCAATCAGGGGCGTCTGTGAGCTCGCGCAACGGAGGGAGCGGATAGCGCTGTCCTCCGAGTGTGTTACGCCGCCCCCAACGGTGCGCGAGCGAGCAGTTCGAAAAGATGCGGTCGGCTGGCGTCACGTGGTTCGGAGGAAACACGTGATAGTCTTCGGCCCTCCCGGCTGAGTGGTAGTAGTAGCCTTAATGTGGGAGCCCTCTAGTGACGGGGAGGAATTGGAAACGACTAAATTAGGGAGAAAATCGGGGAAAAAAAAAAAAAAAACTTAAAAAAAAAAAAGTTTGTATTCAATTGAATTAAGTTTCCAGAAAAAAAAAAAAAAAAATCAAGACATTCAATGTAGTCTCAAAAACAACTTAAAAAAAAAAAAAAACTTGTTGGCCATAGGTTACATTTACATATGGATAGTCTGTTCATTTTATAGAAATAAAAAAGTACGTTTTTAATTTTTAGAATTATTTCATTCTATTTTTTGATTATTATTTTAATTCTATGTCTATGAAAACATTTGACTTGAGCGAAAATTCTGCCCTTAATTCAAATATTTGTATACCTGATTTTTTTTTTCTTTCTCCCCAGTATATCTGTTTAGTGATCAAAATATCCCAAACTGTACTTAAGTAAAAATTTTCTATTGGTCCTGGACAGTGTCTCATGCGTCGCTCCATCCCTATATTTTAACCTGAAGTGGGCGTGGCTTTGGCGTTTCTCAACCTCAGCTACATCACTAAAATTTGAACCAGAGGTGGGTGTAGCCCTGAATGGTTTCTCATTCTCAGAAAAAAAATTTGAACCAGAAATCTGCATGGATTTGGACAGTTCCTCAACCTCAGCTGGATCACCAAATGTGGCTTTGAATTGTTTCCCATAAGGTTTAACCACAGGCGTACGTGACTGGAGCTTCTCAACCTCTGCCATATTTTCGAATTTTAACCTAAAGTGGGCGTGGCTTCAGATAGTTTCTCACCCTCAGCTACTGTATATTACTACATTTTAACCAGAAGTGGGTGTGGCTTCGGATAGTTTCTCATTCTCTCGGCAGCATTAATTTCATAACAAGTCACAACTGGAGATTTGTAAAAAAAAATCTTAATTTTTTTGCACCCGCTTGAGATATTTTCTTCTGAAGTTAGTTGCTGTGAATACTGCCAGTCAATAAAGATGCTATAAATAAATCTCACAGCACTGAAACTTCATTCTACTAAAGAATGTTAACGAATGTTGTAATCGTCCTCATTTCTTTTTCAAGTTAAGCTTTTAATCTGACCTCGCTCATTTTTCACTCAGTAAAAACCTTGGATTTTTTTCGGATAAGATTCTTGTATCTGTATTTGTACGTGCTTCAGATATATTATCTGTTTATTCCAAGCAACGTATCCATATTCAGACTGGTCCCTACCCTAAATGAATCTCGAATATCAGATTAATAACCTCATGCACACAGTTAGTATCGCCACTTTACATGAGTTTCCGTTAGCCAGCAAGAAACGTTTCCGTTACTTTTGGTTTTGCACTGGAGCGAATAGGCTAATGAAGCTGTTTGCGTTTTAATCAACAAGCTGGTCATGGGTGGAAATTAATCGGAAGTAAAATAGAGCCATGGTATGATCTGTACAATTAAATGCACCAGAGATTCTCCACGGCTGTTAGACAATAGTGAAATGAAAGATGGTGCGAATGTGCTTTAAAAACGTGCACCAAAACCCCATGATCAACCAATAAAAATCATATTTTGTCCTCAAAATCAGATCAACTCGTACAGTATTTTTCCTCCTGGAGGAGCTAGCTGGCTAATAACTTTCAAACAGAAAGCGTTTTTTTTCCACCATGGTAGCCAATAAAACACAAACTGAAATCATAACGATGACATCATTAAACACTGTTACAGTACCGTATAGTGTGTGTATAATCATACTCTTTGTGTTAGCATCTCTGTCGTATGCTAACAACCCACAGATACGAACTGGGAATCACGATAATATCTTTCAGAGGAGTTCAAAACTGAAACCTCTAGGGCTCTGAGTCACTGAAAATCATTTCTATAAATACATGTTCACATTTTGGTCTACTAGCTTCGTTGACATTGTTACACTCCGCCGTCACTTTCTCAATTACACCAAGTGGTGAGTCATAAATCCAGACTTGGTTTCTAACACAATAGGTTCTTGTCATCAGTTTCAACCAAGTCACAGAAGCAAAGTGTGTGTGGATCAGTGTGTACCAATCATACAGCCGGATAAATGAAAAATTTCAATTAAACTTCAAAGCGTCTTATTTAAAAAAGCCTTATTTAAAATCGTACCGTGGACTGTAATCGAATTGAAAGATATCGATGAACAAAATAATGACCTCGAGTTACCTCTGGGGGGCGAAATAGAGTGATAAACCCAGGGGCAGTAAAAGACTGGCATGTAATCCGGTTGAGTCCGTTCAGCTCCAGGGTGTACAATCTGCACAGTTTTCAAGGGGGTCAATATTTACGCAAGGTACTGTTTGGTCATTTCTCGTAGTGATAATAATATATATTTTTTTTAGGTAAGGGTATGTGTTCTGATTGATTACACATTCAGATAAATGTTGGAGTCGTTGGTCACCGATTTGGCATCACGCCAAAAGAAATAGTTATAAAAAAATATAAAAAATATTTTGGGGAGAGGCGTCCGCGATGCCAAGATCATTGTGGTCTCACATTCTGTCAGGTGTGGAATGAATTAGGCAAGGCATAGATGCAGATGTAAAGACATGTAACGTCAGATCAAGTGCATGGGTAGCTCAGAGGTTAAGGTATTGGACTATGGTTCTGAAGGTCCCAGGTTCAAACCCCATGACCACCAAGCAAGACCTTTAACCCTCAACTGCTCAGATGTAGAATGAGATAAAAATGTAAACTGCTCTGCATAAGTATGTTGCAATGTGGCTTGCTATGTAAGTTGAGTGTTGGTGCCGCTGGTATGGCTAGTGTTCGTTTCCCTAAAGTGTTTAGATTTCTGTTCTTTCTGTTCTTCCTGCATGCTTCTGCACCACAGGCTTCATCTGAAAGATCCATCTTTAGGCCTCTTTATCCCGTCTAATAGAGACACCAGGATGACCGACGTCATAAGCCTCGATAAAACAAAGCACATAAATAAAAAGCCTCAGGAGGAGAAAATGAACTGCGAGACGGAGGAAAAAGAGACAAAGAAGGCCGTCAAGACGAGGAAGCGTGAAAGGCCGCAGAAGAGCTCAGAGGCCGGGATCACTGAGGTGGCAAACATGAACGAGGTGGGAAATTTCGAGGACATCTCGACGGAGAAGGGTGAGGCCAACCTGACAGACGTCGCACTGAAGCAGGAGGTATGGAGGAGGCGATTTCCTGCGTCGCTTATTAAACTGTTTCCCGAGAATGGCCAGATCTTTGATCGATCTACATAGAAATATGTACATATTATAAAAATGATAAATTGAAGACTTTTCAATCATTGTTATTTGTATAAAGTGATGATCTAGCTCAGTAGGATGCCCAATGGATTTAAATGATTCCCATAGACAACTTAGGTTCAAGAACATCCTTGTTTGAACACCTTCCTCAGTTTTGACCGTCCGTCTTTGCTTTCTGTCCAAAAGAGACTTCTCAAGTCCAACAAACCAGTGCAGAAGAGCTACATCCCGAAAACAGGTAAAGGGGATGTAAAGAGCAAGTTTGAGGCCATGCAGAAGGTCAGGGAGGAGAGGAACCGCACGAGGAGCGAGGATGAGCAAAAGAAACGCAAGGAGCAGTACATCAAAGAGCGAGAGCGGCTCCGCAAAAAGGAACTGGTCAGTGTGCGAGTGTCAGCGTGATGGAAAATGTTATGGGCCGAAAACTAAACCGTGCTCATTCTTGCAGCAGTCCTTGGTCATGTGACTGTAGGAGAGCCAAACAATTTTCTCACACCATTATGGCAGATGATCCCCCAGATAAACCCATTCTAACCTCACAATAACCTGCTGTCTTATCTTCTGCAGATAAAAGAGCTTCTGGCCTCCAGCGACGAGGAGGAGGAGGTCAAACCAACCAAGACGGAGAAATCGTACGTCCCCAAGATCATTGGTGAGTCAGAATCCAGAAAACGCACCGACACCCGTGTCCTGAATGTGTCCGAAATCCGAATCTACATCTTCCCTTAACTCCGAATACTTCTGATTCGGTCCCCGATGTGTCCACAGGCAGCGTGAAGGGGAAGTTTGCTGAGATGGAGAAGCAGAGAGAGGAAGACCAGAGGAGGAAGATGGAGGAAGAGAGGAAGAAGCGCGTCACTCAGGAGGCGTTGGAGAAGGCCAAGATTAAGAAAGAGTTAGCCAAGAAGGCTGAGGAGGTGAGTGAGCACGTTTAGGGAAGGAGTCTCCAGTGTCAGAGTTAAAGATGTATGTTTGAGGTTTCTGAAAGTCTTCCGGAAGAGGAGTTTGGTGACATGATGGCAACAAGATGGGGTGTGTTTCGAGTGTCTTTTGAGATTACATGTCCGGTCGAGGAACCGGCTGGTGTTTGCAAAGTCAAAAATCACTTCAGAGTGCTAACACATGGTGTGTGGAAACTGTGGTTTAAAATAGAGCGTGGAATGTTGAGTTGTTTAACACTGGAAGTGTGTTTAATCCGATCGTATCAGGGAATAAATGGACTGTCATAGACATGACATAAACAAATGATTAATGGTCAGAAATGAGAAAACATCCACGTTACTCGTTTAAAAATAAACACGGCATTCACGAGGACCAATTGTCTCCGTGGCATCTGCCCCAGGACTGTAAAACTGGCAGGTCCAGACGACATGTGACCGGCAACTGTTTCCCACACACACACACACACACACACACACACACTCTAAAACCAGCCGTCAGCCACTTTTCGGGACTGAATTAGGCGCTGCTATCAGGGCAGACAGAGGCAGCTGAGCCAGCGGAACGCCGAGGCCTTATCTACAGCTCGCCTGTGTGTCGCTCTTTGTGTGTCAGGGGGGTGCAGGAATACACATCAGTTCAGAGTTTCTAACGCACGAAAGAGGGAAAATCTGGACGTGTTTATGGACCTCGTTTAGTGAAAACTGATGGTCAGATGATGAATTTATTCATTCCGTGCTTAGCGAGATGAAAAAGTGTTAAATACTTTTTAAACGGTAACACACAGGCAAGTGTTTTTGTTTTTTTTGTTGTTGTTGCTTTTTTGGGGATTTCTGCTGTCAATCAAATGCTGCAATCTTGGGTAAAAAAAAAAAAAACCTAACATTTTTTGCTAACTGATCAAATAAGACCTTAAGTGCTTTACTAAGACGTTTGGATTCTTTAACCAAAATATGCCATGCGTTAAGTGGAAACAGTCTGGTGCATCCGATTTGTAAACTTTATACCACAGGACGGAGACACCAGCGTGATGGTGCAGGTCGTCCCGACTAGATCTCAGAAGCAGCCCGGGAGGATCAAGATGAACTTTGAGGACATAGAGAAGAGTCGAGAGGAGGAGCTGAAGAAAAGAAACGAGGAGGAAAAGAAGAAGAGATACGACGAGAACCGCCGCTCGTTCAGAGAGGCCAAGCGGCGCTCCGTCTCCACGAACCAGGTCAGGAAGACGGTGGAGATGGATCAGTGATTGTAATGGAGAGTATAGTGAAGATCTAATCAGCAACCAGAATCTGGTGTGTTTTGCTTTTGCAGGATGACGAGGAGACGCAGGGGAAAGAGAAGGAGCGTGTGACTCCAGGAAAGCTGCGTCTGACGTTCGAGGAGCAGGAGAAGGAGAGGCAGGAGCAGCAAAGGAAGCAGGCTGAGGAGGAGGCCAAGAAGAGGCTACAAGAGGAGAAGAAAGCATTCGAGGAGGCCAAACTGGGCATGGTAAAAACTTCAATCTTACTTTTTAACACAATAAAGTAATTAATAACGCCGAGATGTGATGAAACATCAGCAAGACCCGATAGTGTCTGTTAGTGTCACAACACACTGTTGTTGATTATTTTTCCGTAACGGCACAACACCGTTAGAGCGTCTGATTCCTCCCAAAACCGATCACATTAAAAGTAAACCTGTCTCTGGTTTCTGTCTTCACCTGGTCCAGACACAGGACGATGACGACGAGAGTCCCGGACAGGGTGAGAAGGAAGAGGTCCGGCCGGGGAAACTGACCATGAGCTTCGAGGAGCTGGAACGGCAGAGGCTGGAGGATGAACAAAAACGTGTGGAGGAAGAAAGGAAGAGACGAATCCTGGAGGAGAGGAAGGCGTTTGCTGATGCCAGAAAGAGCATGGTCAGAGCAATGCCAATATACGGCATGTTATATATATTCATTTAGTATTATTACTGTTCTTAATCAATTTGATTCTTTAATAAATAAATAAACATGGACCCCCAAAAATGTGTGGACTGTGACAAATCCCTGGTGTGGGTTTGGATTCCAAACTGTAAAACCTTGAAAATGTCGTTAGGTAGTTCCTGTCATGCTAGCGTAACTTTTCAGCTAACAGAGCAGCAGATTGTTACACTGTAAAACTGTTACTAAAAGACATTAACCACCAAGAAGCATTTTTTTTTTTTTTTACCGTAAACTAGCATAAATGCTAAATACATGGGAATTATATTTTACAAGCACAAACTCCTGATTCCTTAATGAAGGGTGTATTCAGGAATGTATTTTCCTTTGAATTGACAATGTGACCGTAAGTAGCTAACATGCTTTTATTTCATCGCCTGAAGATCATCCCCAGATCACCAACGCATCTTCTACCTTGTGCGTTCTCAGAACCTGGATGACGAAGACGAGGCTCTGTTGGCCACCATGAGCGTCGACGCCGGGGCGGCTCCGGGTAAACTCACCATCAGCTTCGAGGAGCTGGAGAGGCAGAGACGTGAGGAAGAGCATAAGAGGAAGGAGGAAGAGGCCAAGCGCCGCCTGGAGGAGGAGAAGAGGCTGTTCGCTGAAGCTCGCAAGAACATGGTGAGGCAAGGTTGCAAAAATGCGCGTGCTGCTAACCGTCAGACTAGCATGCGTCTGCTTGGCTCTGAGAGTTCAAATCTAATGGACATAAAAATGGAGAGGCATCTCGGGTTCAGTAACTCACACTTGTTTCATCAGCTGAACCTTAGTTTCGATTGCAATTCTGAAAATTTGAGTACAGCGGTACCCCAGCATACTGCGTGAATTTAAGGCGGAATTTCGTATTGTGAAACGCATTAATGCAGATAATCCATCTTAGCCACTCAAAAATATTACCAATTTCCAACACTGTAATCATATTTGCATATAAAAGCAATCAGAACATTTAGAAAACACATGTAAATGAAGTAAAATCTGAAATAAATACACATTACACCTGACTTAACCTGAATTTATGATTCCTCTTGACACCGGCTGCTTTAAAAACCAAACTGAAAGCGGCTCCCTTTCATTCTAGAGACCCTAAATCACTAAATCTTGCACAAAATACAAAATACAAAAAACAAACAAACATGTAAACTTGCTTCTCTTGGTGTTCCACTGTCACAAACAAGTTCTGAAGTGAGTGATAAACTGAGCACTATAGCCTATTAGCTCACAGTGCTAGCTTGCTACAATACAGCTAGCTAAAGCTAGCTACTCATGCTAGTTCACATGCGGTGCTGATTCATTGATTCTGACAGTGAAGTTCACCTGGTGAGACTGGCCACTGGACAGTGATTATGCTTTCATAGACAGATCATTTAATTTAATGATAATGTCCGAGCATGCGTATGTTTCTGCGCGGTGAATGAGTGCTTGCTAACGCCTATATCATCTGAGCACACAGTACAGCACAGTCCGCTATCCTGCTTTTAATCATCGACCTATTTTAACCCCAATCACTTTTAAGTTATCTGCTCACTCCTGAGCAGTGGGTTTCCTACTGTTTCCTGTTGCACCTGTAATATGCAAAATATTATTTATTATAATGTAAAATAAACTTGCAAGGTTAAACATAAGGAGAGATCTCTGATCAGACTCACTGTCACTATAGGAAATATACAGTATATATATATATATATATATATATATATTTTTTTTTTTTAATGTAAAAATATCTTTTTATATATATGTATGTATGTACGTGTGCTCACATGGTGTGATGCCGCTGTGTTTCTCTGCTCTGCTTGTCTGAATGTTGTCTCTCGAAGACCTCGTCCCAGGATCAGGATGATACGGAGCCGCTTGGCCCAGGAGAAGTAAGGCATTTTTTTAATCAAATGTACTGTGCAATTCCAACATTTTTAACAATTGGAAGATTTTAGGCGAAAATAAAACTTATGTATAAATAACGTGCTGTTGTCATGGTTACTGAATCTGGTAAACACAGCGGTGGCCAACAGTATCTATCCTCTTCATTAAATTCTATGTTAGTGCTTAATTCTATTGGAGCTGAATTAATTTATTTTATGACTATAGAATATATGCTATATGGCTATAGGATACAGCCAAATGTCTATATTCTACACTTTTTACGCCTATATATTTTGGCGAATGGCGAATGCTGGCGAAGTGATTAGCACTGTGGCCTCGCTCCTCCTGGGAGTGTCTCCCCCATGTTCTCCTCCAGGTGCTCCGATTCCCTCCCACAGTCATGCAGATCAGGTTAACTGGCGTCCATAGGGTGTAAATGTGTGTGAGCTTGTGCTCTGCAATGGTTTGGCCCCGTCTCCAGGGTGCATCCCGTCTTGTGACCTGTGACCCTGAACAATGGTACAGAGAATGAGTGGGCAATTGAGTGAGTGAGTTTCTGTGCAGTTATATTTAATTCAAGTCAAGTCATTTTTATTTCTATGACACATTTAAGCAGTAGTTGACCCAAAGTGCTTCTTGATAGAAAATGGAAAATTAAATTGCAAAATGCACGGAGTAAATAAAAAAATTAATAGGAAGCATAAGAAGTGTAAGGATAATGCATGAGTAAACATAATTTAGAAAGCATGAAATAAAAAATCTGAGAAATTAATAAAGCATGAAATAAATGAATTCATTCATTCATTAATAAAAGTAAAATGTAAAAATTATGAAAGAAAATTGAGGGAAAAAAATGTATCTTTATGTGAGAACAAGGGACTAAAAGAAGTTTATTCTCTTCTTTTGAGCTGCATTCTTTAGCTTCCGCTCTTTTCATTTTATTAGACTAATCTAAATATCGGGTGTCTTCAATCAAAAAAAAAAAAAAAAAAAAAAAAATATATATATATATATTCTGTTCTATTTAATTCCATTGTACCGTAATTCTTGCCATTTTATTTGGTTAGTTGTGTTCTATTTTATTGTATTCTGTTTAGTTTATTTAGTGGTGTTTTATTCTCTTCCTTTTCTTTTTTATTGAACGTCTATTCTGCTGCTCCACTGCAATATGTCCTATTTATGTTCAGCTGTTTTATATTTAACTTGATAAAGCCGGTATTTACAAATTGCCACACGAGTATAGAGCATGTGTGATATCAAATAGCATGTGTGATGTATTTTCATGCTCATGGCTGTGATGTTGTCTGCTGCTGCTTACTAAAGTGACTAAATCAGTGACTGCTGTGTGTTTCAACTCTTATGGCTTAGAATAATTCAGGAAATAATTATAGTTTATGAAATATTTGCATCTTTTGCTTTGAGCCTAATAGTGTATAATATATAAATCATCATTAAAATCAAGTGAACATATTTAGTTTAGTAGCCTTACCTTACCTTACAACATACCGTACGTCACCTCTCGTCCCCACAAGGAGCCAGATGAGGACGACACGCTGGTGAGGACGGAATCGCAGGAAGCAATGCATCCTGGGAAGCTGGAGATCAATTTCGAGGAGATGATGAAGATGAAGGAAGAGGGGGAACGGAAAAAGAAGGAAGAGGCGAAGCGTAAGAAGATGGAGATGGAGAAGAAGGAGTTCGAGCAGCTGCGTCAGGAGATGGGCGAGGTCGATATCAGTCACACGTCTCTCAATGTTCATATGGAAACACACTCAGCATTAGACGTGTGTATGTTACGTATAAACTACAAACCCCAGTGCCCACTCCAGCTAATTCTGTGGTGTGTGTGTGGTGTGTGTGTGTGTGTGTGTGTCTCAGGAGGAGATCAACGAGACGACCGAGGTGGTGAGCTCGGAGTATGAGGAGCTGACAAAACTGAAACGAACCGGCTCCATCCAGGCCAAGAACCTGAAGGTGAAGTTTGAGAAGATCAAGCAGCTCACAGACGAGGAGATCCAGAGGAAGATCGAAGAGGAGAGAGCGAGAAGGAAAGCGATCGATGAGGAGATCAAAGAGAGGGAAGCGGAGCGCTGTGCGGAGGTACGAAAGCGACACGAGCAGACTGTGAAACACAACGCGGAGGTGGAAAACTAAAGACTTTTCTTTCGTAAAGAATAAGAACTTTCTCTGCAAACTAGGAACATTTTTCAGTTACATAGGACATTTTTAGAAACCCAATCCCATTATTATTATTATTATTGCAAATAAGTATTTATTTCAGGAACTCTGGCTACGTTCACATTGTTCAATTCAGACTTTTTAAATCATAATCACACGTGACTTTTTTTTTTTTTTTTTTTGATTTTTCCCCGATTTTCTCCCTAATTTTAGTCATGTCCAATTCCTCCCCGTCACTAGGGGGCTCCCACCCTAAGGCTACTACTACCACTCAGCCGGGAGGGCCGAAGACTATCACGTGTTTCCTCCGAACCACGTGACGCCAGCCGACCGCATCTTTTCGAACTGCGTAACACACTCGGAGGACAGCGCCATCCGCTCCCTCCGTCGCGCGAGCTCACAGACGCCCCTGATTGGCTGTAGAGCCGTGATTAATGTGGGAGCACTAAATACCTCTCATCCCTCCCCTCTGAGAGAGCTCGGCCAATCAGCTCTCTCTAGACCTCCGGCTGCGAGAGGTTACAGCACCAACCGGGATTCGAACTGGCGATCTCCGGATGATAGGGCGAGCTTTTAACCACTGCGCCACTCGGAGGCTAAATCACACGTGACTTTTATCTGACTCTATTGTGGCCTCGTCTGTCCTCTGAAACGACACGCATCTATACTGTACATCTCATATTTAGAGGCTGTATTGGTTGAGGTCCAGAAGAAGGAAGGAAGCCAGGTGCCTCGCTTTAGCTGTTTTAGCAACTGATGCTGATGCTAGCACTGCCATGAAATCTCCGCGATCTATGTCATATGAGGGGGAAAATGGAATTGCGTCACTTCAGGCTGGTGATGTGAATGAAGCCACAAAAACATTTCATAAACCCAAGAACTGTTTTTGAATCCCTTCATTCAATTTAATTACATTTACAGTGGAACCTTGCAGTACGAGCATAATTCGTTCCGGAAGCAGGCTCGTAGTTCAAAAACACTCGTAAACCAAATAGACTTTCCCCAATAAGAAATAATGAAAACTCAAATTATTCGTTCTACAGCCCAAAACAATAAATACATAAAAATAATTAATACAACATATAAAGTAAAAATAAAACAAATTAACCTGCACTTAACATTTTTTAAAAAGTAAAAATAAATCCAGACAGGCGCCGTGTATTTGTATGTGTGTGTGTGTGTGGAATTAGCCCCTCGCCTCGTCTTAAACAGTAAAACGCCTTCTCCTTCCCACACATCGCTTTTTAAGTTTCATAACTAACATACATAACGCAAACACTGTTTTAACGAGGAAAAAAAAGAAATCTCCCTAATGATACTCGCGTGAGCAGACTAACGGAATCACTGCTGTAAAGTAAAAAATAACAAATAACAAATGAACCAGCACCTTACCTTTGAAAAGAATCGCGACAGAGCTGAGTTTTCTGTATAAATAAAGCGCCGGGTAGATCTGTGTGTGTGTCAAATTACGCGTGCGCACGCACACACAAAGTAAGTGTGTGTGTGTAAAAAGTGTGTGTGTGTCGGTGTGTGTGTGGCGCAGTGTCAAATTACGTGCGCGCACACAGAAGAGAGAGGGAGATGTTGATTATAAGAGACGAGCACTAAGAGCAGCAGGGGACTCTTATTTTGACACAGGGGACGCAGCAGGGGAGACGATTACCCATCATTCCCGCGGCGCAAGAGAGAGAAAAATCTTTGGCTCAGTCGCGATCGCTTGCCGCTCGGTGTCAAAATAAGAGTCGCATGCGTGATACATGATACTCGGCGCTCGTAAACTAATACTTGCTCGGTTTCCGATTAAAAATGTATTAAAAATCTTTGCTCGGTTTGCGGAACACTCGTAAACCACGTTACTCGCAACCCGAGGTTCCACTGTATTATATATAAATATTTTAAAGAAATGAATATTATATAAAATATTTTTTTGGAAATCCGGGAACTTTTCCAGGAAACTCCAAAACCTTTTCCAGAAGCCACAGTTGTGATTGTAGCTGCCTAGAGAAGTAGATTTTTGGACTTTCCTAAAGCAGTTTCTGTACGAGGTCATGCACGAGGAGGGAACATATCTGCTTGTTGTGCTGTATACTGATGTGTGTTGTTTGTCTTTGCTGCAGGACGATGCTGAGGACATGAAAGGTGCGATGAAAGCGGACGACGCACCCTTCAGGCAGAAAGTGGACATGCGTGCGCGGTTCGAGCAGATGGCCAAAGCGCGTGAGGAGGAGGAGAAGAGGAGGATCGAAGAGCAGAAGCTCCAGAGGATGCAGTTCGAGCAGCAGGAAATCGACGCCGCTCTCCAAAATGTAAAAGTCTTTCTTTTAAGAGCTAATTAATTAATAAAACAAGACATGAATTTTTACACAATTTTTCACCAAACTCACAGCTACTGTAGCGTTGGGTGCAGCTCAGAGTTAGCTTCTGAAGCTCATGAAATGAACCAGTCTGGAATATTGGTAACTAAAACCTGAGACTAAACCCCGTAAAGATCTCATGTTCTATATTTTCCTCCTAATGCACGATGAATCTGGACTTTTTGTCTCCATGGACCCTGAAACGTGCTGTTGTGTATGTGTGTGTGTGTGTGTGTGTGTGTGTTACAGAACAGGGAGGATGAAGATGAAGAGGAGGGCAGCGTTGTGAACGGCTCGGGAGCCTACGATGAGGAGGACGATCACGGCCGGTCGGGCGCCCCGTGGTTCAAAAAGCCCCTGAAGAACCAGACGGTGGTGGACTCTGAGCCTGTGCGCTTCACGGTGAAGATCACGGGCGAGCCCAAGCCTGAGGTCACGTGGTGGTTCGAGGGTGAGCTGCTGCAGGACTGTGAGGATTATCAGTACATCGAGCGAGGCGAGACCTACTGCCTGTACCTGCCCGAGACCTTCCCCGAGGACGAGGGCGAGTACATGTGCAAGGCCGTGAACAGCCGCGGCAGCGCCGCCAGCACGTGCATCCTCACCATCGAAAGTAAGCCACCGCTGTCGGCGAAGTCACGCGTAACTACCCAGCGCATGCATGTTCTCCTTCTCCTCCTGCTGCTAACTCCAAATGAACTACATTACCCATCATCCCCTCCTGTAGTGATGAGTGTGATCAATAATTTCACTTGTTCAGTGCTTTTACAGAATCTAAGCAGATACGTATTAACCACATACGTATTATTCCTTATAATTTCATATAATCATTACTTACAATAATTCTACCTCTTTCTATCTTCTCTGCGTATTCTTCTTTCTATAAACCACACCCCCGCTTCTCGTTCTAGAGCCCTCACTTCTGCCTTTCTAAAAGCCACACCCCCTTTTTATATAGCCACTCCTACCTCTGTGTTTCTAGAGACCACACCTCTTCTTTATAACCCATCTTTACTTTCCCCATCTTCTCCTACAAGTGGGAACACCTTGGTTTTTCTAGAGGCCACGCCTCCTCATATTTAAAAAGGCACACCTCTTCATATCTAGAGGCCACACCTCTTTATTTCTGAAGGCCACACCTCTTTATTTCTAGAGGCCACACCTTATATTAAGAGGAAACAAATTCAAATTCAAAATTTCATTTGTCACATACACAGTCATACACAGCCCTGACCTTAAAATAAGACTATTAATAGGAATAATACAAAAAAGTTACTCATCTAAGAAAGAATATCTATATAGGAAATAAATATTAAAACAAAAGTAAATTTGAGAAATATATATAAGTAAATTTAACCGAGAAAGAATAAAATAAAATAGAAAATATCTGTATGATACAAAATACAAAATATACACTATAGGAAGATATAAGAAAAATATAAGAAAATAAGAAAAACACATCTGTATTTCTAGAGGCCTCACCTTGTTAAATGTAGAGGCCACCCTTCTTTATTTCTAGAGGCCACACCTTATTTTTAAAGGAAACATCTGTATTTCTAGAGGCCACACCTTTTTATATCTAAAGGCCACACCTCTTTATTTCTGGAAGCCACACCCCCTTTGTTTTAGAGGAAATACATCTGCATTTCTAGATGCCACACCTCCTTATTTTTAAAAGGGCACACCTCTTTATATATAGAGGCCACACCTCTTTATTTCTGAAGGCCACACCTCTTTTTTTTTTTTTCTTAAATAATAAATTGTCACCTACAGCTAACATTAGCTACTTCACCAACACCTAAGACAGCTTGTTATGCTAAGCTAAGCTAAGCTAAGCTATGTAAGCTTGCTAGCCCCTAAATGTGATGTCAGCAGACCTTTTTTCAAAAAAAGTCACAAACTCTGAATGCAGTCCTTAGTGCTTGTTTAATACCTTGTATGATTGATGTGTGTTTATGAATTAATTTGCCTGGTGATTCACACAAACGAGTTGTTTATAAAATGAATCATTTAAGAATTGTGCATCAGTGTGGATACTTTTTTCATCAAACTCATGATCATGACTCTCTCTGTCTCTGTCTCTCTCTCTCTCCAGCTGAGGACTACTGACCTGCCCCATCCACCTCTCTCTCGCTCTCTCTCTCCGGAACTTTCCCTGTCTTTTTCATGTCTTTTTCTGTTATTTTTAAGAAAATGTTCATATTTGATGGTAGGGCCAAACATTCTTCTTCAGAGGAGGAAAGCTGCCTGTGTGTGTGTGTGTGTGTGTGTGTGTGTGCGTGAGTGTTGTTCACCATTCCTCCAATGAATCCGCTCAAAGATGAAGTGAAAGACATGATGTTTACATGCCGGAGCTGTCCTCGCCGTCAGAAAGATCAGCTTTTTACTGAATTTGTGCCGAAACCAGACAGGCAGCAGCGTGCATGAGCTGTTAATGCGTCCACTTCCATTTGAAATGATTTGTGGCTTCAGTAACACGACAGGGTCACACCGGGTCACCCGCTGTTTCTGCTTTAAGGAGGAAGCGAGAAAGTCGACTGTTTAAGACAATCAGGGATTCCTCTCAGCAATAACACGTGAATTACCGTTACATCTGACTGCTACAAAGCGCTGACACTGGAGACTCCTTCCATACGCACCGCATAAACACATCGCCTCTTACCGAAAATGTCGCCACATCAGTGATTTCTTTTGTAATCGCAGTACACATCCCTGTGAACCAGCTGTTGCTATGGAAACAAGAACGTATTAGAGCCGGCGCATGAATATTAAAACTGCGCTAATATCAAAGCTGCTGTTGTAGAAAACGAATCACCACCCATGGGAGTTACTTGTCACTCCTGAGTTGTTAGCTCCCTGATTTCCGAGCGATCCGTTCCTTTAATTCTTTAGACCTTTATTTAATTCTGAACCAGGCAGGAACAGCAGTTTTCATTCTCTCTGCGGTTTGAAGTTGCTCATATGATGAACTGTTCATTTAGCGTTTTTAATAAGGCCATGTGTTGTTAATGTCATATTTAAAGACTGTCGTGATTACTGAATAAACACCTTGCTGAGGTTTGCATACAGTCGGTTTAGGATAGAAATATTAAAAGAGTATTGAAAATATTGTGATATTTCAACTTTTAATAAAATGCATAAAAACTTAACTGTTGTCTGTCGTTATTATTTATTCATTATTTATTTATTTATTTATTTCTGTTGCCATCATGAATGACCTGGTTATTAATAAAAGAACAAAAAAGATATTTATAAAATTAAAAGAAATAATTAATACACAGATGCAACTTAGAGAGATCATAATTGAAGGACATATTTGCCAAGTTTACATAACAGAACAGAACAGAACAGAACATTAATTCCAATAAGGTAACATAAACAAACATATATAAATGATATATACCTTCATTTTGGTTTTAGTAAAATACCAAATCAAAATACCTGCTTCGGGAAACTTTGTGGTAATGATGTACATTTAAAAAACGAAATAAATAATGATACCTAAACTGGTTTTACCGGCTTATTGGAAGATAATAACATATATATTTTTTTGCTTAGTCATATTATATGTTTTTATTAACATGAAACATTCAACGGTATTCAATAAAATTCAGTAAAAACAATCATTTAAAAAGTACACAAGCCTAAAAAGAGATTTTATAAATGTATCTGATTCAATTCAAGTTTTTACATGTGTGATGCATGATATATAAAGTGCTATGACATTTTTAAATTTGATTATGATCATGATTATTTTGGCGGTTCGGTGGTGTAGTGGTAGGCACCGTCGCCTTGCACCTCCAGGGTCCGGGTTTGTTTCCCGGCCAGGATCACTTCCCGTCTCCTGAGTACTTGGTGGGTTTCCTCCGGGTACTCCGGTTTCCTCCCACAGTCCAAAGACATGAAGGTTAGGATAATTGGTGTTTCCAAATTGCCCAGAATGTACTGTATGTGTAGCCCTGCAATGGACTGGCACCCTGTCCAGGATGTCCCCCGCCTCGTGCCCTAAGCCTCCTGGCCCCCCGCGACCCTGAATACAGGATTAAGCGGTATAGACGATGAGTGAGTGAGTGAGTAAGTGAGTAATCATTATTTTTCATCCGTGCAGAACTACTTATGTTTTAAAGCTCAAGACCGCCAGTGACTCGCTTTCACCACAAGAGGGCGGTGATGTTACATGAAATGAGGCGCCCGACTAAAAAGACGTTTAATTGGCTAGTGCTGCTGTCAATCATTTTCTTGAGTCAGCCAATCACATTTTAGCGTTATAGCAAACGCACGCGCCCACAGCGCTGAGTAGGTTACCATGGATACCGACGGTTCTCGCTAGCTCAGCTTGCCTAGCAAGCTAATTTACAGCCCTTAACAGCTTTAACAGCGATGTATGTCGGTGTGGTTAGTTAGCTCGCTTTGCGAGCAAAGCGGGTCGCTAAGAGGTTAGCTGGGTTAGCTGAGTTAGCTTGGGTAAGTTAGCTCCCCGGTGCGGCGCTGGTCATCATGGGGAGAGATGTGGAGGAGGTCGCGGCTGCACTGGTGCGGGAATATCTCAGCAGAAAGGTTGGTGAAAATACAGAAAAGACATATAATATAATAATAAAATACAAGCTAACACTTCATGTAATCATTTCAGCAATGCATTTAAGTTATTAATGTATAATAACAGTAACAACCGTTCCACTTCCGGTCGGAGTGTCACGTGACTCAATGCGGAAGTAACAACCCTAAGCATGAAACCCAGATATACAGTATGTAGCATTTGTAACATTTCATTAACACACACACATCTCCTGAGTGCAATATCACTCTCACTGTTTCCTTTACACAGTAATAAGTATGTGCACCCCTGATCATCACACCTCTGAGTTTCCTCTCCGCGCCACCGATCTGGTTGCTTTCGCCTTATGTCCTCCCTCAGACGCTTTAAAACCTGGCAGTAGCATTCGCTATTGATGGTCTGGCCCCTGGGGAATTTTTATATTCTCGATGCACAATATCAAAAAAGAAGATACACTCAACCCTAACCTAACCCTATTTCCGTACCGGTAATGTTCCACCACATGAAGTATGGGTCATCTGTGTTCTTGTCAGTCTCCTGGGTCAGCAGCCGGTGGACGAGCTCAGCAGCAACAAGTCACATGTGAGGATCGCCTGGACTGTTGCGTATGACACCGACAGCAGCAGCAATGTTGTGGATTGTACTCAGACAGTCATCATGCAAAAGTTGCTGAAAGTTTTCGACACATTCAGGGGTTGAGCTTGTTAAAGGTCTTCCTGATCTTTCATTGTCTTACAGTGATGTTCTCCCGATCTTGAAGTGCGCGTGCGAGACTGGATTTAGTATGGAAGCTGAGGTACAAAACTGTTTTGGAAATTCAGGTTTGAACTATTGAGCGACTGCAGCCACAAGCCGTCAGAGAACATCTGTCAAGTCCAAGAGCATCTTCATGGTCAAGTGGAACCATCCAGTCCCAAGTCACCTCACATTTAAGTGGGATTGTCAGGGGGTACAAACTTTTGGCCTTACCCAAAATGTTCTTTGATAAAGAAGCTTTAGCATCATTATTTTGAACTGAAGCACTAGAGGAACACACACACACACACACACACACACACACACACACACACACACACACATGCTAAAACCCAACTTCTATCTATTCAGATAAATCTTCTGATACCAAATTGACTCGCTTATTTAGTGGTCAACTTTGAAAAAAAGGTTGGTTTGTGCATGCGGTAACTAAGAATGAAGATAATAAAGATACTTTATTAAAAAATGTCTTTTACTGGACTTTCTTGATGAAACAAAATCTAAATCCAATGAAAAGCAAGGTAGTAGCAATAAACTATAAGTATAAGACACTATTAATTAAATAGTACCTAACTAAATCAAAGGACAAACTTCTGACACGGTTTTCGATCGACTACGTCTGAGGTCTGTGTGTACGTGTCTGATGTTTTTGTAGGGACTGAAGAAAACCATCGCCTGCATGGATGAAGAGCTTCCACGGACAAACTCGAGCATAAACAACCGCTCAGAGCTGTGCCGAGCGCTCCACTTAGAGAGTCTGTATAAGAAGAATAAGGTAAAGAGCCAACGCAAGACATAACGCAACAAACTCGTGTAAGAAATCCCGTCTAATTGCTTTAACAATGGAATCTTTAGTGTGAAGATCAGCCGCTGAAAACGATGCTGGAGATCATGACCAAGGAGCGCATGAAGAAGGTCGGAGATGGGAAAAGACGCCCCGTGGAAGGGGATCAAAAAGAGGAGAAGTCACCAGATCACGGTTCTGCCTCTGCCGATGACGTGAGAAGGGAAAAGGATCACGCAGAGCTGCACACGAATGAGATGAGGTGTCTAACATGTTTGATAATAATCGGGATTAATACCCCAAAACGCTTACGTGTATGTTTCATTTCTTTTAATGTTTTTAGGGTGTCTGAGACGAGCACTGTGTCATCTCCACCACAGCTGGATGGAAACTTCAACATCACGTCACCTACAGCAGGCCTGGGCTCGGAGCAGAAGGACAGAGGAGCAGAGGGGCAGGAGAGCCGGGGCAGCAGAATGAGGAGAGGCATCATGGCAGGTCCTATTGCTGCCTCCTCTCAGGTAGCTCATACCATCCTGCGCCACTCACAGGCATTTTAACCACCATTTTATAAAGTAATTTATTTTAGCAAAGTGAGATCTGATAAATCAGCGTCTTGTGTTGACTCGACAGGAAAACACAAGGAAACGTCCTGCCAGAAAGACCACGACGTCTCCGGCTCTTTTGCCAAAGAACGAAGAAGCGGATTCAGCCGGACTGAACTGGAGGAGCCGGAGCTGCAGCACGGACAGCAAATCTGACAAGCAGGAAATCATGCCGTCTATCAGACAGAGCGAGAGAACGGACAGAACGCCTCGACTCAGAGCTCACAAGTAATTAAACTCACACTCATGTCTAGAAATATATACGGGTCGCCCCCGACTTACGAACACTCGAGTTGGACTGCAGTTCTACGTCACAGAAGTTGCTCTCCCGTGTATTGTACAACAAAAAAATAGACACTGCAGTGCACTAGATGCCAATATTTACAATTATATACAATATATTCAGTGTGTAAGTAAGTGTATAAAATGTCCGGTATATTGTATGTGCATGTGTGTTTGCGGGAGAATTGAGTCGACCTCAGCGGTTTCAATGAATCAGTCCGGGAGCACGATGATAGAAAATGTCTGTCCTGTAAAGCTGTCCTGAAGGTGAATAATCATAATTTCGGAAAATCATCAACAAAAAAAAACAGAGTTCACAGTCTAATACAGTGAAAAACATCTCTGAGACAAAATGGCATTCGGCATTACCCTCATGATTTAAAGGTGCAGAGAAAACATTTACATTTCACTGTGAGAGTCATTTCCTTAGGCGTGATTATGTTTTTTAAGCCACATGATGGCAGTGTGGGGAAAGGTGACAGAGATTTAGTCAAGTGGATTGGTATGCTTTACATTGTATATTGTGTGAAAGGTGTATTAGACTCACTTTTTGTTGGACCTAAGAACAAATCAGACTTACAAACATGCTTCTGGAATGGAAGTCGTTCGTAAGTCGGGGACTACCCGTACACATATACATTGATATATGACTTGCACTAACTCAATTCATGTTTTTCCTTTTTTCCTTCAGAAATGAATCAACACCTAGTACCAGCCCGGATGCACTTCACATGGCGGGATTGGTTTTAGGTACTTTCTTGTTCCTCATGTTCCTCGTGTTCCTTGTGTTCATGTTCCTTGTGGCGCATCGAAGACACTCATGACAAATAATCTTTTTCCCCTCTCCTTCCTAATGACTCGGTTATGATCAGTAAACAAGACCTAAATGGCATTTTAACACTCGTTTGATTTGATTTGCAGATGATGTAGACGATCAGGAAGTCTCAGCTGGAATCACTGCTGTTCCCAATAATATCTTCTCACATCATCGTGACTGGAATAAACAACCCATGAACCAGAAAACAGCTGCAGTAAGGACGTAATTATTATTATTATTATTATTATTATTATTATTATTATTATTATTACTGAAGCCATAGTGTAAAAACCTGCACTATAGGAATAAAAATATGACGTTAGTTAATTAAAATAGCAATCTAGTGAGCCTATGATGTCATGGTCGGATAGATACACAAGTGCTGATAAATTCTTGATTCTGATTGGTCACGACCGAGGAGTTTCCACTTTATTTGAGTTCCTAATCATGAATATTAACTACTGTGTAACTGGATAATAAGTATGATGTGGCCTTCTATAATACATCGTGTTGTAGGAATATAATAATCATCTGTATGGTAACGGGGGCTTTGTTGATTATTTTCCTGTAACAGCATGTTAAAGTGTGATTTATTCCTTACATACAGTAAAGAAACCTACAGAATCGACACAGAACTTGTACTCCTCATCAGAGGATGTTAACATTGTAGACTACGTCCCTTTAAGCCGTCTGACGCTGAGCCTGTACCATGTGACCTGCTCCGTGACAATAGTCTTATCCCTGCTGTAACTCCAGGCGCTGAAGGAGATCATCTTCGGCTCCCCCGTGGCCTGCTTCAGCGAGGAGTGGAGATGCCAGAGCTTCACCTTCTCCAACAGACCCGCTCTGAGATACGGCATTGTGCAGAAGAAGGTTATTAACTGCATCTGAAGATCTTACTGCCTCACTCGAACATGAACACATCGTCATTTAAATACTTCATTCCTCAGTACAGTGACTGTGTGCGGCTTCTCATAGGATTAAAGAAAGAGCAAAATGGATAAATCATAATTTTGTGTAATTGGTTGTCTAAGTAACATGCAGAAGGAGTTATGACAGGAAATAAAAATGGAGAACAAATAAAAAAAATGAACGGCCAATGCTTTGCAATATGTAAACAAATATATAAAGGGACGAATGAAAACATTGAAAGAATGTTCTTTTAAACATAATAATGTAAAAAGTGTCATTTAACAATCAAATTAATTATTAAATAAGTTATTTAAAATTATTAAATAAAATTATTATTATTTTTTCAATGAATAGCTTTTAAAACAAAAAAAAAAGTAAATAAGCAAACCATATGGAAACATTCAGGAATTTTGGTATTACAAAATTTATAACTGATTTATAATAAGAATGTTATAAAATGTAAAAATGTAAATTAAATTTAAATTTAGTTGTTAATGAATTAAATAAATAGTTATATTTTGAAATCAATAAATGTAAAAAAAAATGTAATTAAATACATAAACATTATGTAAGTAATATGTAAGTAAATACATAAACATTCTAAATTCTAAAAAAAACAATAGCAAATGGAACAATAAAATGAGTTAAATAAATAATAAATAGAAATTAATCAATAAAATCGAACTAAGAAATGAAAAACAAAACCTATTTTTATATGAAAATTAATAATCTACAAAATAAGGAAGTAAACAAAAATTAATGAAATTGTTGATATGTATAATTTATAAATTGAACATATGAATAAACAAATATAATAATTGTAATGATAATAATAATAATAATGAGTACATAATAAAGCCAATAAACCTGCAAGTAAATGACTCTACTAGACAATATCAACTTAAAGCATTTAAATGTTTATGGTGTAATATTTTACCGTAATGAACTAGTTAATAAGGATTAAAACACATAAGCCCCTCACTTGCATAAACAATTTAAAGTGCGTGTTTAGATGTCGTGTGTTTGATCCGCTGCTGATTGAGAGCTCTGTGTTGTGATGCTGTGAGCAGGGCGGGCCGTGCGGAGTTCTCGCAGCCGTTCAGGCCGCCGTTCTCCAGAAACTTCTGTTTGAAGGAACCAGCAGTGACGCACTTTCTGAGTAAGAGCTTTCACGCATCACTTCCTCTTCATTTGTCAGTTCAATCTTCTTACATCTTTTCTGTGAACCTTTTCTGCGTCTGTTGAGTCCTTTCAACTTAATCGTGGCCCTTTAATGAAGATTATCACAGAAAGACGATGCGTCCGTAAAGCTGTACATCACCTGTGCGGTCACTGCAGTGAATGTGTGCAATATGCTTTTTACAGGAGACTGTCTGACGCTGTGAGGACAAAGTGTCTGACTGACGCCGTGGCTGGAATCCTGTGGCGAGCCGCAGACAGGAAGAACGTCACCGTCGCCATGTAAAAACTCCACCTGTTAAATATGGAACTGTACTTGCAATTGGATTTAATAACAATCAGCTCTTTATGGCCTGTGTACAGAAACTCAGGGAGGAGTCACTTCACCCCGATGGGCCACTACAGATCCGACGGCATTCTGGAGATGGTAAAGAAATTTATTATTACGTCATTATTTTGAGAGAAAACAGCTCTGACTTATGAGGCCAGACAGCTAGACAGGCCACGCCTACTTTAATGAGACAGTTGGGCAGGCCACGCCCACTTCATAAAGGCAGGCTGACAGGCCACGCCTACTTTAGACAGACAAAGAAGACTGACAAACAGGACACACCTCCTTAAACGAGTCTGACGCACGGGACGCGCCTCCTTAAACGAGTCTGACGCACGGGACGCGCCTCCTTAAACGAGTCTGACGCACGGGACGCGCCTCCTTAAACGAGACTGACGCACGGGACGCGCCTCCTTAAACGAGACTGACGAACAAGACGCGCCTCCTTAATCGAGACTGACGCACGGGACGCGCCTCCTTAAACGAGTCTGACGCACGGGACGCGCCTCCTTAAACGAGACTGACGAACAAGACGCGCCTCCTTAATCGAGACTGACGCACGGGACGCGCCTCCTTAATCGAGACTGACGCACGGGACGCGCCTCCTTAAACGAGACTGACGAACGGGACGCGCCTCCTTAAACGAGACTGACGACCGGGACGCGCCTCCTTAAACGAGACTGACGAACGCGACGCGCCTCCTTAAACGAGACTGACGAACACGACGCGCCTCCTTACACGAGACTGACGAACGCGACGCGCCTCCTTAAACGAGACTGACGAACGCGACGCGCCTCCTTAAACGAGACTGACGAACGGGACGCGCCTCCTTAAACGAGACTGACGAACGGGACGCGCCTTCCATAAACGAGACTGACGAACGGGACACGCCTACTGGTTGTGTTCTTATCTCGTCATTAGCTTACTAGCGATGTACTTTTTATTTATTTATTTATTTTTTACAGATCACCTGCGTGGAAGTTCAGAACTTTGACGACTTAAAGCTGCTGATTGAACAACACATTCATCAGGTACGATATAAATAAGTCTGACGTGCGCCTATTTATCATACGTCTAACGTCTGCATCATGTGTCCAGATCATTGCCGCAGTTCACCCAGGACATTTTTTTGTTTTCTAATTCCTCCTTCTAATTCCAGTTTGAGTCGGGGCCGTTCGGCTGCGTCTTGCTCATCGTCTCTGCCGTCTTATCCAGAACGATTCCCATGTAACGCTCCATTTGTTCCACACAGAGTCTATGACTTAGAACATACTTCTAATGTGTTTCTGCGTAAAAGCATCAGACTCACGTCTTTGTCTTTATGTGCTCAGGGTGAGAGAGGACATGGACGTTCCTACTTCCACTCTGATTGGCGCACACGGCTACTGCACGCAGGTTGGTATGCGGTATTGTCCTGAGCACTTGTCTGGAGCACCGATGCGAATAATACGCAGAAAGCTCGCCATTTAACTCTGATTAGGCAAGCCTGACTCAGTGCTTTTAAGAAAATACTTTAAGTTACATACACCGAGTGGACGTGACTCATTTCAAACAACAGTTTAAGTTTTAAGGTGATATGATCGAGCTGTTTAGAGGTAATGATGCTGAACCTTTTTACACTAAGGTGTCACAAGAACAAAGAAGAATATTCAAACTCTTTCTTAAACAAGTAAATATCAGATGGAGTGTAAAGGATACCTTTATTATTCAAACAAAAGATAAAAATCCTGAAAAGAAATGTACATAAGGCTAACTGTGTTTGAATAATAAGCTCACAACCATCATATCAGCATTTTAATGAAAAAAAAAAATCAGTTTCTTCAATAAAAGGAGATATCATTTTTTGTTGTATTTAGCATTTATGAAAGGAGTCAACAGTGTCAGTGCTCTGTAACACTCAGAGGTAAAGCTGTCGATATCTCAACATTTGAAAACATGAAATTACAGCTTTATCTCTGACTCTAACAAAGCAACTGACACTGAAGACTCCTTCCTTAAATTAATTAAAAAACGTCTGTTTCGAAAGTTCCCCTGAATGACCAGTTATTATGCTAACGTATCAGAGTGGCAGCTACACTACTGTCAGAACTGCTGTTATAGGAAAACCTTCAATCTGTTGTTCAGGAACTGGTGAACCTGCTGCTGTGCGGACGCGCGGTTTCAAACGTCTTCGATAACGAGATGAAGCTCGACTCAGGAAACGGGAATTTCACCCTCCTGAAGGGAATCAGAGAGCGCTGCGACATCGGGATGCTGTCTTTATTTGAGCATTACAACATATGTAAGGTAGGAGGAGCTGCACCTTTTGAGTTGAGAATCAGTGCTCTAGAATTCTGCATTAGGTCAAATTTGTCCTCTCGTTTTAAAGATTTGGAAGCACTAAAGGGACACGTGAGGAGAAATGTCTAGAAGATTTTTTCCCCAACAAATACAACCTTCTGCATTATGATTGGATGCAACAATTCAGTCTCATCTGTGATTGGTTAGATCTTAGATCATGGTTAGATCATGAAATGTGAGCCATTCCTAAAGCAGGAGGGCGGGACATAAAACTCGTTTTTTTTTTTTTGTTGTTTTGGCAAGGTGTCACTCTTTTATTCCTTTATGGCACTTATCCTGTACAGGGTTGTGGAAGTCCAGGAGGGACTCGGGGCACTTTATGGGGTCCCAGTCAATCTTGGTGCACACACACACACACACACACACACACACACTACAGGCAATTTGGAAACACCAGTTGGATTGTTGGAGGACTACTACCAACTGCTTGTCTAGTAATTGATGAATGACCTGGAAGTAAATGAGTCGCAAATATAAGGATTACTTTTTTCCCTTTGCCTATTTTTTCCTCACATGTCCCCAAACGAACAGTTCGGTCGGTTTGTCTTCCTGAACGCACTCCTACATTTCTGCCAATGTACACGAAGCTCCGCCTCCAAGATCTACAGAAGTCCATAGCATGCAGTATTTAAGCTTAACCTCTGTTCCTCATGTTCTACTGATATTCCAGATTGTTTGTTCAACTAATATTTAAAATGTACATTTAAATTAACATTTAAATGTGATATCCCGCTGCAGGTCGGTTCTTACCTGAAGAACCCGAGGTTTCCGATTTGGGTGGTGTGCAGCGAGAGTCACTTCAGCGTCCTCTTCTCACCGTGTGAAGATCTGACGTCCAGCCGCCGGAGCCCGCGGGAGTTCGACCTGCATTACTATGACGGCCTGGCCAACCAGCAAGAACCAATCAGATTAACAGTGTGTGAGTGTGCAAAAATGTTTTTGTAGCAGATCATCATCTGGTTTAATTTGATGTGTTTAGAAAGTGGATCAGTTTCTGCCTTTTGAGGAATTAAAAAAAAGACATAGAAGTTAAAAAGCAGTCAAGATCAATACACTCCAATCTGCAGTTGAAGAGTCACATGGTGTTTTATTATTTTCAGATTCAAACTCTGTTGTGAAGACGCCGGACAGTGAGGACGTGGATTCGGACCTCACTCCTCCGCTGGAGCTCTGCATCAGGACCAGGTCCGTTTCCCCAAAGTCTTAAAAATAAAACTGAGATGCACAAGGATGTAGAAATGCACACGACACGACCAAAAACTAACTGTAAATAAAAATGTTCTACAGATGGACAGACGCAGCCGTGAGCTGGAACGAAAGCGAGCCCATCCTCTGATTTCTGGATCGATCAGAAAAATGGTCTCCGATCCTCCCTGCCTTTTGTTGCGTTTTAATCTTTTATCGTTAATTTTTTTGCTGCTACACAAGGATACATTATTCAGTTCCTTTATATTTTTTATTTATTAAAATATTTTGCCGTCTTCCATCTCGCAGCGGAATGCCTCCTTGTCATTGTTGTGATGCACCAGTAGAGGGCGCGGTCACGGATACTATGTCCGTTAAAAAAGCTGTAATGTTAATGAAATGTTCTTATAACTGTCGTACTGTTAAACAAACTGTGTGCTTCTGTTATAGGAAAAATATTCAACGATGTGGTGAGCTGATGAAGCAGAGTTAGTCATTTTCCTATAACAGTGTGTCACTGAGTGCTTTGTTCTTCTTACAATACAACAGTCTGCATGTACACTTTTTGAATTTGTCAAGAGCTTCTGAGTCTCCAGTGTGAGAGGTAAAGCTGTAAGTTATAAAAAGCTGTGCCTTATGAACTTTGAGAGAGACAGAGAGATCGGTGAGTTAGTGACTGTTTATATATGTATGATGTATATATGATGTATCCATGTGAGTGATTGTTTATTGTTGGTGAGTTGCTGTGGTCTTAGAGACGAATAAAACATTTCAGGAAGTGCTTTTACTCAACGACATTAAAACCTCATGAGTAATCTCGGTGTTCCCTCATACTTTTTGATAATTATTAAATGAAGACCTGTGTACAGTGGAACCTTGGATTACGAGCATATTTCGTTCCGGAAGCGGGCTCGTATTCCAAAATACTCGTCAACCAAATTTAATTTTGCCATAAGAAATAATGAAAACTCAAATTATTCGTTCTACAGCCCAAAACAATAAATACATAAAAATAATTAATACAACATATAAAGTAAAAATAAAACAAATTAACCTGCACTTAACATTAAAAAAGAAAGTAAAAATAAATCCAGACAGTTAAGCGTTTCCGTTTGTGCGCGCAGGCGCCGTGTATTTGTATGTGTGTGTGTGTGTGTGTGTGTGTGTGTGTGGAATTAGCCCCTCGCCTCGTCTTAAACAGTAAAACTCCTTCTCCCTCCCACACCTCGCTTTTTAAGTTTCACAACTAACATACATAATGCAAACACTGTTTTAACGGGGACAAAAAAGAAACCTCTCTAATGAGACTAACGGAATCACTGCTGTAAAGTAAAAAAATAACAAATGAACCAGCACCTTACCTTTGAAAAGAATCGCAACAGAGCTGAGTTTTCTGTGTAAATAAAGCGTGTGTGTAAAGCGCTGGGGAGATCTGTGTGTGTGTGTGTGTGTGTGTGTGTGTGTGTGTGTGTGGGGCACAGTGTCAAATTACGCGCGCGCAAACAGAAGAGAGAGGGAGATGTTGATTATAAGAGACGAGCACTAAGACGCAGCAGGGGACTCTTATTTTGACACGGGACGCAGCAGGGGAGACGATTACCCATAATTCCTGCAGTGCAAGAGGGAGAAAAATCTTTGGCTCACTCGTAAACCACGTTACTCGCAATTCGAGGTTCCACTGTATTTCAGTTTTTTTCTGCAAAGTGTTTTGCTTTTGTTGTTTGTTTTTGCATGTTTTATTGAACCATGATATATCATTATGCGATATTTAAAGTTACCAGACTGTATTATTTAGTTTGTTTTTAATGAACCTTTGTTTCTTTTATTTCTCTTTTATTTAAGATTAGATTTCGAGAATGGATATGTCGATGTGCATGAAAGTATCTGATTGTTAAATAAATATCTAAAAACATCTAACACACCTCTGTTAAAATTACAGTTTTTTTGTTTGTCTTTAATTTGAATTTCACACACACACACACACACACTCTCTCTCTCTAAAGGGTTCACTAATTAATTCAATTATAGGAGTTTTACTGTTTATAATCAGCAAAAATTACTGTTTGTGTGTGTGTGTGTGTGTGTGTGTGTGTGTCTGGTCTGATCATGACTGGGTCTTCTGACACTTTCCTGCGACTCCCCGTCAGGTTATACAGGACCATCTGGCATTTTAATTTTAGCTTTTCAATAATGGACCCATTTCCGCCCACTCACACACAAACACATCTCGAGTGCCCTTATCGCCTTTTCCCGACAAAAACACCTGAACACACAGCAACAGTGTTACTTGACGTTCTCACTCTCTCACACACACTCTCACACTCCATCCTGCTCAGGGCCCTAGGAGACCTGGAGCCTTTCCCAGGGGACTCGGGGCACGAGGTGTGGTGCCGGTGCATCACATTATTTTACTGTTAATACCAACGGCATAAAAACCACATTCACTGCCTGAACTAAAGACTCACACCTTATTGGTAATAACCATGTGTTCACGGCAGAGCTGATTTATATTTAGCCACGCCCATAGAACTCCACGTAAGTCGAGGCTCACACACAGGTAAAAATGACAAAATGGTGACTGAGTGATGGGAGAGCGCCTCTTAAGTGTCTGATCCCATAATGCAGCTCACGTTAAATCATCCTTTGTCCTCTTTTCAGAGGGTGCCATTACTTAAATACTATGTTTGTTTTAATGAACTAGATTTTCATAAATTATACATTTCTTGTGCAAACGCTCTTGCAAACAATTTACGAATAAGTGAACTTGTATCCAGACTATGAAACAAGCCAGTTCCTGTTCTCGCTTACGTTATAGCAGCTATAAACACTCGTTCCCTCAACAGCGTCTCTTTTTTTCACTTTCTTGCAGTGGATAAGACAATAAAAACAGAACATGTATGACGTTTTTAGTTTGTGAAAAAATATAGAAATATAATTTGAACAAAATATTATTTTATCTAACTTCAACATCTTAGCTATTTTAAATTAGCTCTCTATGATTAGTGACTGTGTGTGTGTGTGTGTGTGTGTGTGTGTGTGGTGTTCTTATATTAGGTCTGACCAAACATTCTTTCTACAACATCAAAACACAAATTTAATATTTTAACATTAGCTCTTATTCCTAGCAGGAATGACTAGCATGCTAACATGAGTTATCAATCCTGTGCTAAACAGAGACTAGCATGCTAACATACACAGTACATGTTACCTTTGAACTACTAACTTAAAGATGATCTTTTTATATTTATATTGATAGTAATATTATAAAAGGAACATGATAATACCGCTCTTTCTTTTGTCTCAAAGTTAATAAAAGATTCAAAACTAAACCCACACAGCTTATGTTACAACAAAACCGCAAACAAGCACAAATTTAACCTTAGCAACATTTGACCTTAGCATACAGTATTCTGTATGCTTGCAGTAAGGCCATGTTTATTTGTGTAAATTACTTGCATTATACAGTACAGGGGAGCAACGGTAGCAGCTAGCTAGCTAAGCTTCTGAAGTTCTGCACACCATTCATTTAATGAAGATCAATCAATCTCTACTAGACTAGCAACTTCAACTGGGTTAACAGATAGATGTCCAGAAAGTACCTGTGGAGGTCTTGCACTGTTTCTCATAACGTAAATAATAATTAAAAAAATTTTTTTTTAAGTAAATAAAAAATAATAAATAAATAAAATTTATTTTCCTGAATAAAAAGATACAAGTCGTAAAAAGTGTGTATGTGTGTCTGTAACGTTACGGTAGGTGTGTGTGTGTGTGTGTGTGTGTGTGTGTGTTCCTTTACATTGTGTTTAAGCAGGTGTGTGCTGTGTGTGTGTGTGTGTGTGTGTATACAGTTGCATATGTGTGTGTGTGTTTGTACACATGTGAACAGGTGTGTGTGTCCTTATGTCCTTAACATTCATGCGTTTCTTAACTGTAAGCAGGTGTGTGTGTGTGTGTGTGTGTGTGTGTGTGTGTGTGTTTATTTCTTTGTGAATCAGTAAGTTTATGAATGGGTGTTGGTGGTGTTTTGTGTCTGTTGATGGGCGTTACTGTTGTTGGTTTTGTGAATGAAATGTGTGATGGCTATTATGTGTGTGTGTGTGTGTGTGTGTGTGTGTGTGTGTGTGTGTATGTGTGTGTGTGTGTGTGTGTGTGTTATTGACCGGGAAATCAGACAGGATCATAAACAGAAGCATCATGGTGTGATAAATCAGCTCATACACACACACACACACACACACATTCCCCTGTGTGTCTCCTCTGTCTCTTCCTTTAATCCGCGCTGTCTGTCTCCTGGTTAAAGTGATCTCGTCTCGGGGAGAGATCGGGTGAAGGGAGCTCTGTGGGGACCGGTGATGGACGTGATTTTATTTATAGCCCTGCTAATTGGTTTAGGTGTCCACACACACACACACACACACACACACACACACACACACACACACGCACACACAGACACCTGGCACTGCCTCTTCATTACTGCTCTCATACAAACTGATTGATGAAGTGAAACTCATTCATACTTACCGTGGGTTGGGGTTGGGGGTGTTTCGGGGACTTTATTGTGCACCCTGGACTATTTCACCTTTACACCTATAGTACAGCCATGTTTGTGTTTGTGTGTGTTGCAAATTTCCTCTAGCATTGCCCTATTTTGTGTCCTTTCCCCACAACATCATGCCTCCCCCTGCCACGCCCACCACGCCTCAGCGTACAGATCATATTTCCAGAATGTTCTTTGATTTCCACCCAACTTATAATTTTGTACTGAGGCTTAAAGATGAATGTTTTTTCATCTCAACAGACCACCGCAGCTTTTTCAACATGTCTCCAGGGTCTGTTGTTCTCTTTTTCACTCTTCCTTCTTGCTACTTTTCTATAAAGTTCTAGTTTTGTGATTATTCTATGCACAGCTTCCTCCATCTGAGCTGATGGTTTCACCTCTCAGCTTATACAATTATGTTTAATTGTAAATAATTTTACAAAACAATATATATTTATTTTCTCATTATATCATTATCATTAGTTACAGTGTGTAAATTTATGACACCTAATCCAAGGTAAACCTGGTTTAACATTATAATACAACAAAGTTTAATATAGTTTAAGTGGGGTAAATACTTTTGCCTTCCACGGTATGCTGTTATCAATAGGGTGTTGGCTGATTCTACACCAAAATTCTTTGTTTTCTCTGGAAAAAAAAAAAACTTTTCTGTACCATCTTTATGAGAATACACTCAGAACATCACAACGACAATAAGTACAAGTCCAAATGTCAGTATTTCTGCTCTTCAGGATTGCTTATTTTTTAATATTATAAATATAATTTTTATTATATTTAAATTGCAGTATTTCTATCAAAGTATTACAAATTCGTAAAATATTATGACATTATTCTCAACATATACATTTTTTTCTTATAATATGACTTTTTTTCTTAAAACATATAGCAATGCAGAAAATAATACGTGAAAAAGTATTATTAAAAATACAATTACTTGATAGAAGATTACAACAAACTACTATAACATTATTACTATTTCTAAATATGTTTTACTATTTTTAAAATGTACATTTCTTGATCTGATATGAGTGGATAATTCAGGTTAATTAAAGAAAAAAAATTTAAATTAGCAAAATTATCTGCCAGGAGAACAATACATTTTTATGTATTAATAAATAAACAAACAAACAAACAAATAAATAAATATTATTATTATTATTATTATTATTATTATTATTATTATTATTATTACTACTACTACTACAAACAGAGTCACTAAAATGTCTGATTGGACAAGATTATATTTTTTTGTTACACATTCTTGGAACAACAACGAAAAAAATCTTTCACATTCATTCAGAAAATCAGATTTGTGTAATTTCACCATAAGAACGTCTCCACAGCCTGATCAATTACGTTGTAAAATGGGATTACTTGCGCTGCTATTATTACTTAGGTTATTTAAGATTAATGCACGTTCACTTGAGCTCTGCGTTGCCGTGTCGTCCGCTGGTGTCCAGGAGGTCTCGTATAAACCGTGTTGATTCACTAAAACACTCCAGGTGTTTTACTGTGTGGACGGTTTTTAAAGCCAACCAGGGACCAGTCTGGAGAAGAGTCTGAAAAGGGCTGTAAGAAAAATTTACAAACAATGTCACTCGAGATAAAAATGATGAATGGCGGCGGGAAACTTTTTAGACTTTATTAAATCCCTAAATCTTTAACCATGGAGTGGCGGCGCGAGGTCTTCTCTGCTGGGTGTCAGAATGAGACGGAGTAACGCAATGCGTATCAGATGATGTTCTCTGTGTCTTCTGTACATAGACCATGGTGCATTCTGGGTATTCTATATAAGCCAGAGTACATCAAGATGACAGATGAGATATGGTTATGGAGTCACTGTCACCATGTTCAGGTTTATTATCTTCCAATACTAGTCACACAGTAGCAAGGTAAACACAGTAACACACCAAAACACAGTACAGGTGCTGATGAAATGTTTTAAGTTATACATATAATACTGAAAATGTATGCGGCCAAAGATGCTACTTCTGAAGTTTATGCAACATGAAAGTGACCGATCTCGCTTCCATAAAAATTTCAAGTTTCCTACTTTCAGCCGTTTTGGAGAGATGATTTTATATGTGACCCAAAAATGGACATTATACTGTCTCACTTCAATCAATAATCATTTAAAATGCAAATCATTCATATTTCTTCATGAGTATTGCTACTAAAATTGGTGTAAGAAGCATCTAACCTGTAAAACATGAGAGAGACAGGGGGAGTGAGAGAGGAAGAGGGAGAGAGAAGAGAAGAGTGAAGAAGAGAAGGAGAGATAACAATTATGTATGGTCATAGTCACATATTATATAAGGTGAATGTATATTTAGGTGCAAGCAGTGACACCGGCCGCACTAACTATGACATCATAACTAAAAGGGAGAGCCAGTAGGAAACACAGAGGGGGAACTAGGATGTAAAGCAACCAATCACTTCATCGTTAGCAAACCTGACCCTGGTCATTGAGAGTGGGGAGGACAGCATCTAAACATACCAGTTCACCATAATACTTTACGTCCATGAGTCCCCCAGATCTGCTCCTTTACCTAAGGCTAATCTATTTACAAAAAAGCTTGGCTAAATAAATACGTAGGTTTTTAGCCTTGACTTAAACAGATAGACTGTGTCTGAGTCCTGAACATTAATTGGAAGACTATTCCATAACTTTCGGGCTTGTAAGAAAAAGCTCTGCCCCCTGCTGTAGTTTCATTAATACGCGGTACTGACAGGCAGCCTGCATCCTTTGATCAAAGTAAGCGTAACAGACCGTAAGACACTAGCAGTTCACTCAAGTACTGCGGCGAGAGACCATTTAAAAGTAGTTAAAAGTAGTGTGTTAAAATTTATGTGGAATTTCACAGGGAGCCAATGCAGTGATGATAAGATAGTGGTGATGTGCTCGTATCTTCTGGTTCTAGTGAGGACTCTCGCTGCTGCATTCTGGACTAACTGAGGCTTGATTTTGTTTTGTTTTGTTTGCATCATTTAGTGACAATATATTCCTTATCTTGACAATATGTCTGAGATGAAAGAATGCTATCCTGGTGATATTATCTACATGTGCTTCTAATGAAAGGCTGGAATCTATAGTCACACCGGGTCTTTCACTGTTGTACATTATGAAACAGAAAGGTTACTGAGTTACTGTGTGATCAAAAATCTTGCTTCTAGCTGCATGTGGTCTTTTCAGGATTAAGCAGAAGGAAGTTAATTAAATTGGAGTCTCTTATGTCCTTCAACACATTGCTCAACTTTATTAAGCTGGCTTTTCTCATCTGGTTTTACTGAGACATATTTGTGTCATTAGCATAACAGTGCAAACTTGTACCATGCTTACGAATTATGTTGCCTAGAGGAAACATGTAAAAAGAAAAAAACAGTGGGCCTAAAACCGAACCCTGTGGAACACCAAACTTCCCTTGAGGACAGGCAGAATAGTCACCATTCAAATCTACAAACGATCAGTCAAATAGGATCTTAGCCAGGAGAGGGCCGTTCCCTTAATTCCTATTACCTTTTGAAGTGACCAGCTTGAATTTTTACCAATTTAAAAAACCACATTTTAAAAATGGGTTAAGGGGGAATGTGAGCCTGTACCCACATGAATAATGTGTGCTGTGACTGATACTATACAGTATGTAGACTCATAACACTAATGATGTAGTAGTGATGACCGATTATCTTCACTATTGGGTAACAGTTTCCTTATTGTGACCCATAATCTCAGGGGTCTGACTTGCCTGGCTGAGCATTTCTCATTGTCATGAACAGTTTAACACTCACTCACTCACACACTCATCTTCTATACCGCTTTGTCCTGTATTCAGGGCCGAGGGACCTGGAGCCTATCCCAGGAGACTTAGGGCACGAGGTGGGGTGCCAATCCATCGCAGGCCACACACACATACTGTACATACACACATACAGTACACTCACTTACAAACTCATTCACACACTACGGGCAATTTGGGAACGCCAATCAGCCTAATCTGGAGGTCTTTGGACTGTGGGAGGAAACCGAATTACCCAGAGGAAACCCACCAAGCATGGGGAGAACATACATTCACACAGAGACGGGAATTGAACCCGGACCCTGGAGGTGCAAGGCGACAGTGCTAATCACTACATCACCGTGCCGCCCAGTTTAACACTATATTTGAATCAATATTCACTCTTTCAAAGAAACCTCTGGTCAGAATATTCCTTTAGAAGGCTTTTTTCTTTGTCAATGTGTTCAGCTGCAAACTTTAGTCCAGCTTGAAGGAGAGAATTTTGGAGCAGGAGCATCTTTCTAAGATCATCTAAGTTCATGGTAATGCAAGGCTGATGTACACTGGTGTTCGAGCGGCTTCCAGTTCATGACAGGCCTGTACCTTGATGGTTCCTTGGTTTCAACAAATTTCCTCTCAGCCTCAGGTGACAGTTTAGGTCGTCTTCCAGACCATGGCAAACTTGTTCTTTCATGCAATTAAGCTAGGCGTCTGCTCCAAGAGACCATCCTGACTTGTATAAATCAGACAACATGCAAACTCCTTGAAGGTGGCACCTTGACCCTGGAGGTGCGGGACTACAGTGCTATCCACTACTCCGCTGTGCTGCCCTTATTTATTTAGCTATTTATTAATTTGTTTATTTAAATGTGTGTTTTGAAGGGGTGCAGTATTGCGATTCTATAAGAATATAAAATGTTAACTTGAATTTTTAACATTCTATGCATGTTCTTTCTTTCTTTCTTTCTTTCTTTCTTTCTCCTATTTCAGAGTTTCAGTGTTCAAATGTTTCAGAGTTTCAGTATCTCACTGTTACAGTCTTTAAATGTTTAAGTGTTCCACATTTTAACTGTCTTGGTATTTCAGTTTTAAAGTACTTCACTATTACAGTTTTTCAGTGTTACAGTGTTTAGGTGTTCCCCATTTTATTGTCATACCGTAGGATTGTAGTATTTAAGTGTTGTAGTGTTTCAGTGTTTTGGCATTTAAGTGTTGCAGTATTTTACTGTTATATTTTTGCATTAGTGTTACAGTGTTTTGTTACAGTATATTCATTTTACTGTATTTTATTGTATCAGTATTTTAGTTTCGCAGCATTTTACTGGTTTAGAGCTTCAGTGTTACATTGCTGTATTTTAGTGTCACAGTGTTTTGGTATTTACAGTAAGTGGTTTAGTATTAATCACCCCTACAGGGGGTGTTTAGTGTTATAAGATTGACAGTAAGTGTTTCAACATTTAAGTGTTACAGTGTTTGTGTGCTATTGTACATAAATATATAGGAATAAGCTGATGACTCACTTTATTTCAGCTTTTATTTCTTTGAAACTGGAAGGTGCAATTTTGCTCAGAGATAGTGAGCAGTTTGTGCTTCCCAGTAGATCAGGTGTTTCAAACTGGATCCAGATGTGGGTGCAGGCTTTGATAATCTGTTTCTGCTGTTTGTAATGCTACTTTGGGATGCAATGTGGAGTTTATTCCTATTGGTCCATCAATTAATCCATTCATAAATTAATTATCCATCCATCCATCCATCCATCCATCATCCATCCACCCATCCATATGCCTCCCTCTCTATACATCCACCCCTCACTCTTTTATCCATTCACCCGATCTGTCTATCCATCCATCATCCATATGTCCATCTGTCTATCAGTCTCTCCCAACTGTCTATCCATCCACCCCTCACCTGTCTGTCCACCCATCCCTCCCACTTGTTTATCCATTCACCCTATGTGTCTGCCCATCCATGCCACCACCTGTCCCTCATTGATCCGTCCATTCATCTCACCTGTCTATTCATCCATCTCCCTCCTGTCTAACCATTTATCTCCTGCATTTCTTTCTTTTTCTTTCTTTCTTTCTTTCTTCTCATTACCATCTTAAGTAATTTCACTACAGCAGTGTCCTTGAATCTTATTTTATTTTTTATTTTTTCAAAACATATAATTTTCCAGTATCAACTTTTCATTTAAATTGTTTGAAATTATTATATTATATAAGTGCCACATTAAACACCACCACGATCACGGCATCTTAAGCAACTCGGGCAAAAAAAAAGAGGCAACTTTTATATTCACAAAGCAGGAGGATGAAACAAAATACTGTATTTAAACAACAAAACACATTTAAAAAAATATATTATCTAATTATCAGGACTTAATATTTACATATCAATTAAATAAATAAACAGTTGTGATGTTAAATAATAGATCAAATCAGGAACTACATTTTTGAAGGATGTTTAATATAGACACAAATGATTTATTTAACAGATAAAAAAAAAAAACGATAAAACCTTATAGTATTTCAGTAATATATTTTAATTTCTAGCGCTATCTGGTGCGACTGGAAGGCACTTCCTCGGAAAATACATTTTCTCCCAAATTCCTCAGAGCTCCGTCTTCTGTAACGTCAGTATCTGAAACATAAACAACAGATCGGTGTGGATTAGAAATCAATCATTTCATGTATACCCGCCATTAAGTAACATATACTTTGATAAAAAGATAATTTATTATCTTTTTATTCTTATTCCTTTTAATTATTTATATGTAGTTTTTTTCTTCTTTTTTTTGCTCCCTTTCATGTATTTTCCTTCTGCTTTTCTTTTCTCCTCTTTTGTATTTTATTTTCTCTTCTTCTTCTTCGTATGTCTTTTTGTAATTGCTTTAAACATAAAAAAGCACATCTTTAACAAGTGCAAAGTAACCTTACAAACGTAAAACTATACTTTGTAATTCTGAGCTTTTTAAACAATTCCCTCATTTTTTCTGCTAAAAGGTTCATTACACTTTCTGAAGCGTGAAATCTGTTTTGAAGCTTTAACCATGATCAGCTTCACGTGTGGACGCGATCTCTCCTCGCTGTGCTCCTTACAGAGGTGCGTGATCGGCTCAAATCATCATAATCCTTCCTGTTGATGGTGTTGGTAAGGAACTAGAAACAATAAAGGGATGAACTCTCAATCAAGTGAACCCAACATAGATGCGTTAAGCCCCGCCCCCCCCAAACACACACAAGTCCAGCGTCGATCCTGAGTGCACAGGCCGAGTGTGAAAGCGTTTCGAGTTCGACCCCTCGCTCGGTGCCTGAGATAATTACTGACTCAATATATCAACGGCTAATTAAGCATTTCTGTTAGCTTCTCGCAAAAGTGAGAGGAACAATGGCTCCTGGGGAATCATTCACACTTCATTTCCCAATCAAACCACATTCTCCATGCTTTTATATATCAGGATTTGTCCTCGGTCATCCATTACTGCCAAAGATGGAAAAATACTCTTCTGCTCTTTAGCTTGTCTGAAGATTACATCAACGTTAATTCTAGCAGATAAGGTGGATTTAGATTTAACCAGATGTTAGTCTTTGGTTTATTACAGATTTGATGAAACGAGTGACAGCAATTCACTTTATCACAAAATATCATCAGAGTTTACAAAAAGATTGACTTCTTTAGGTTTGGTAACGTTAGCAATCACAAAAATCAATTTTTGGTAGATAAGAACCCTTAAATTGTTCATTGAACCCATAAAGAACCCCTAGGTGTGTGTGTGTGTGTGTGTGTGTGTGTGTGTGTAGGTTTCTAAATAGGTTCTGCTTGAAAATTTTGAAAGAATCTGCAAATCATCACGACAACATCTGATAATCCTTAATCCCAGGCGAGGGTCAGAACCTGGAAACAAATCACACGACTAAAAGCGTATTATAAAACTTTGCAAATAATCCACGTCCAGACACAGAGCAGTCAAACACAACCAGGTAACAAATGAAGCACATGGCGTGAACCCAAAACACTATTGTACCATGCCAAAACTATGATCACGCCCCCTGCCACGCCCCCCCCCCCATCTGGTCAGCCCTTACATTAGTCGTGCTGTTCTGTACATGAGTACACTCTCGTATCCATACAAGACACAAAGACTAATTATTTTAAGTTGTATATTAAGTTATTATATCACACACTACAGGCAATTTAAAAGCATTAAACAGACAAGACCACATGTCTTTGGACTGTGTGTTCTAGTTCCTTTGGACTGGAAACCAGACTTACCCAGTGGGAACCACCCGAGGACAGGGGGGACGTGCAAACTCCATACACACAGAGTGACATTGAGATTCAATTCAAACCCATGACCCTGGAGGTTACAGTCACCTGTAAGTCAACTTCAACTTTGCCTCTGTTGGTGCCATTTTCTTTGATAATTCTATGAATCTGCCATAAATGTTCCACTATGGTGCAAGTAGTAATTCAGACAACAAATAACTATACAGTACTGTATAAACTTTTCTGAAAAATAGACACAATCCAGGAGAAAACCAGATTGTCTAAGGCTGAGCTCCTCGAAATAAAACAATCGTATCTTTCAAATGATAAATACTGAACATTTGAACGGTGTGAATGTTTGAAAGATGGCTCGGAGCCTAATGCAGGCGTTCTGGTGAACATTCAGTGCCTGAAAACTTGCAGAAGAGACGCGTCTGTCTGTGGGAACCGTACACACACAAACGTTGACCGACACCACAGGAACTCGGCTGGGGGTTATCGCCACATCCCAGAACAGCCCTGACCTCGAGTTGAAGGGGTTCCTGGGACGCCAGCGTTCCAGACGTGGAGCAGACAGTCCGATCACGGCTCCGGGGTGCTGAGAAAACTTTCTACCTTGATGGTGTCCAAGCACTAGTGAAACACTGCGATAAGTGCATTAGTGTATCAGAGGATTATATAGAGAAATAAAGGGAGTGTTTACTCTCAGAACTGTCTTCTGTTATTCTGTAAGTCCTTTTTACAGTTGAACATGACTCGTATATGTTTGTTTAAGCATGAATCCATTTCTAATTTTCTCATCCACCGAAGTCATGGAACCTGAGATCTGTGTGGATGATGTTGAGCTCTGGTGCAGCGAGTCAGTTCGACACATGCAGCATTGCGAAACAACCCATAATCCAGCTGAAATTCATTTTTCTTTCTTTATTTTATCTTCATCCAAGCAGACGCATCAATCCAGCGCAGGAACACGATCACTTGCCGTCCGTCCTCCAAATCCGTCGTCTTGTGAGTAATGGTTGTTTGTCTAACCTCAGCATGAGAAACAGTGGAAGTCTGCAGAGTGGTTGAGATTAAACTCACACACACTAAGTTTTACTCAATCTTGCCCTCGATGAGCATTCTGTTCCGTTTGGTTCAATTAATCTGAAACATTTTACAGAGCGAATTATTTAGTACCATGACTTACGCGTGGCTTACGCTGCTACGGCCGAGCGCAGAGCGGGCTGGTGGCTAGCCTCATCAGCAGTCTCGCACATCTTTTATAAACTGAGGGAAAAAAATAAAGCAAAGGTTTACGACTCAGTGATTCCGTTCGACTGCGTCAAAAACAAAACACACAACGAAGTCCTGCTACTTTAGCTTTTCTCCTTAAAAGCGTCTCCTGGTCATCCAGGTACTTTCCATGAGGAGACAGTTTCTTTGGGATAAACTGTAAATGAATTCGATCATGAACAATCAGAACTTCGGCGATAATGTTAATAAAGCCATGTATTATTAACACGTTTAATAAGCCAAATAACGAAATAATAAAATCTTTGTTGTCGTTGTGTATTAAAATACAGGACAATTTGTTTGCAGCTACTCAGATATGGCAAAAATATTCAGTAATAAAAAGACCTATAGATATTATAACATGAAGAACAATATTATATATGTATAAATAACAAGAAATTAATTCAAGTAATCTTTACAATACAATTAATGTAAGCACATAAAAAAAAAAAAAAAAACTTAAGTGGAAATGCATCAGTTTTCATCAATGTGTTACTGGAGACACGGCAGCTCGAGCAATGAGCGGAATAAATTGGAATAAGAATGCATCATGTAAACCTTAAATAGTTTATTCAAAAGTTAAATAAAGTACCTGGCCAAATTTCCGAAGGGTCAAATTATCAGGCTGCATCAAGCAAAGAAAACAACTAAGGAGATTTGAAATGACTGGAACTGGGTTAAGAACCTTCAACACGTTATCAACACCCGTACTGAACCGTCAACTTGTGGACGAAATGTGGTGGAAAAAGAATCATGAATGGAGATCACTGGTACTGTATTTCGTTTATTCTCTCACGGTTTTTTTTTTTTTTTTTTTTAAATAATAAGACTAAAGAAATGCAAATGTGGCTTGTTGTCTTTTGTTAGAGAAAGCTCAAAGCATAAAGTCCTCCATCCACAAAAACCGCCGTTTACCTCTGACACTGGAGACTCCTTCCATAAATCCTCAAATAAACATCACAGGGTCATAGATTGCACACGATTTTTAATCGGTTCACATCCTTGTGATAAGCTGTTGCTATGGAAACGACAACGTGTCAGAATCCACATAAACCTGAGCTGCTGTAATAGAAAACTAATCAACACCATTTGACCATCTGTAAATATCTGTAATCCTCTTCCAAATCTTCTTCAATTCCTCTTCTTTAAATCTCTTGACTTTCCACCACATGTCCTTAAAAATAAAGCATCATGTATTTCTTTTTCTTGGCTCCTGAGTGTACTGAGGAAACCTCCTTAAACAGGGTGGAGAGAAACATTGCAGACATTACATAGAGATTATGAAACGATCTAATAAAGCCTCCCAGCGCATTCCAGCATCAGGCAAGGAAACAGAGTAAAGGGCTAAAGTTAAAGTTACATACGGACAACATCAGCGGTAAGGATGCATTGATACGCTGATACTGAATGAGTGACCTGTTTGGTGTTAGTTAGTTACAGCTGACGTTTATGTGAAAGAAAATGAAAATGGTGTCTCGCATCGATTATTAAGCTAAGAGTCAAGGAATGGAAAATCTTTCAGTGCTCAGTGCTGGCAAAAGGGAAGTGCTACACAAGATACACTACATTTTAGCTATGCTAAAGCTAAACTAGCTACTGTAGCTTGTGGTAAATGAGGTACGCAGGCGCCTTCCAATCAGTCCACACCACCTGCTGCCCATTTGCGGATTAACTGGGGTTTAGGTGTAAAGGTTGAGTTTTAAAACCACTCTTCAGAAAACTGATTGTACTTGCGCGATACTTGCATTAGTCCTTCTATTTATACTGGGTGTTTTAGTTTGCTCTCTGCCTTGCATTTATTTAGGACACTTTATTTTTTAGCTGTTGTAGTAACACTTGGGTCATACTTTTTTATTTTTTTTTTTTTTTGGATTTTTTCCCCCGATTTTCTCCCTAATTTAGTCGTGTCTAATTCCTCCCCGTCACTAGGGGGCTCCCACATTAAGGCTACTACTACCACTCAGCCGGGAGGGCCGAAGACTATCACGTGTTTCCTCCGAACCACGTGACGCCAGCCGACCGCATCTTTTCGAACTGCTCGCTCGCGCACCGTTGGGGGCGGCGTAACACACTCGGAGGACGGCGCTATCCGCTCCCTCCGTTGCGCGAGCTCACAGACGCCCCTGACTGGCTGTAGAGCCGTGATTAATGTGGGAGCACTAAGTACCTCTCATCCCTCCCCTCTGAGAGAGCTCGGCCAATCAGCTCTCTCTAGACCTCCGGCTGCGAGAGGTTACAGCACCACCCGGGATTCGAACTAGCGATCTCCGGATGATAGGGCGAGCGCTTTAACCACTGCGCCACTCGGAGGCCCACTTGGGTCATACTTTGGGTTCCTGATCTGTTTAGCGCCTGAGCAACGCTAGTTAGCATTCATATTAGCAATAATGTTAGCTTCAGATTTCATGTTTGCGACCACTAGCTTTACGTCACATGGTATCGTAGTATCAGTACCGATTCAATACCTCACCCCAGTAGCAGTATCACTGCATCCCTAACCAGCGGCTAATTCAACACCACTTCAGTGTGAAATGTGAAACGTGCCATGCGGACGTACACGTCGGTCTGGAGCACTCCCGAGTGTTGTGGTAAATTCGATGGAAATGCATCCTGCACTCCGACGGGAACTTGACTGGTCCTGTTTAAAAGAAAGACAGTTTTGTAGTCAGGGTTATGAGACAGGCGGGTTATTTAATCTAAAGAACAGATTAGCGCACGCTCTCGCTTCACACGAGGCCAAAGAACGAACAGTAAAAATTTCAATAAAATTAGATTCGATGCTTTTGTAGATAAACAGAAAGATTGTAAATCAGACATCAGACATGATTTCTTGTCTTTCTTGCTATACAGCTGTTTATGGAAAGGCATAGAAAATGTGCATTTCTTACCTGTGAAATGTTTAATAAACCTGTCTTTAATGCTGACGTCTCTCAGGACGATCTCTTCTAAAGACAGAGGAAAAAAACAGAAGAAAAAAAAACTGTTGAAACTGAGGTCGGACTCAAAATTCGATCTGCACAAGAGAACATCAGTGAACAGATGTTCAGGTCTCGCAGGTCCTCAGTATGTTTCAGAAGATTTAAGGTTTCGGTTTGCGCCATCCGATGGAGCGTCAGAGTGAATGGACAAACAAAACCATAAAACGGACCTGCCTTTGGGAACAGGACTCAGTCACAGCTGTTCTGTCAGGAGGAACGGGATAAAAGTTATTGTAAGAAGCTTATGGAAGACAGCATGAAAAGTCTGACCCAATGAAAAATCACTGAAAAATGTGTTTCAGTATGAAATATTTCGCTACGGTGTATTTCTTGTTTCCAACTGTACATACAATTGTCTGAAAAAGTATTTGCCCTCTTCCTGATTTTTTTCCCTTAAATAATTGAGATCATCAAATCAATTTTTAATATTACGCAATGATACAAAATGCAGCAGTTTTTGAGTTAAATTTGTCTTGCCACACCCTGAGTACTGCCAGACCTGCTGAATCAAGAAATCACTTAAATAGAAACTGTATGACAAAATGAAGCAACCGCTGAATGATATGTGCTTATAAGGTGGAGTATGATGATACTAAAGAAATAAATATGACCTTAAGTAAATCATTACTGACCATTAATTAATTAAATGTTAAATATTACGTATTTAAATATTGAATATGTATTTATTATTTAAATATTGTATTGTTTATCTATTTAATCAAATAATTAAATATTCATAATTCAACTAAATAATGTAAAACAAATAAATAATTAAATAAAGCATATACATATCTATTAAATAAATAACTTTTTTTAAACATTTAAATGTCAGTTTTAACATATATATACTTAATCCTGCTTTTAATGATTTCTACAATGACATATGTATTTATTTAGTACTGGATTTATAAAAGAATATATAAATTCAGCACATTGTATCCACAATACCCCTACTGCTTTTTTTGTCTGCCCTTAATTCCTCCTAAAATATAACATTAAAAACTGATGTGCTCTGTTAATCTGCATTTTTATTACACTAGATGAGTGGATGTCTGGTTATGAAATGTGATGGTGTGCGAAGGAATTTGTTTGAGATATCATCCTCAGGGCAACCTCAGCACGCCCGGGTTCCTCCCAAATCCAGCTGCACAGTGGTTCGAAGTTTTGTTTCATTAATCCTGTAACCGACCAAACTTACTGAACAGTGCAAAAATGATGCTGTAAATTGGAAAACAATCACAGAAAGGGTTAAAGTGGTAAAAGTGAACAGGAGTTTCCAGTGAATCAGAGGGTTTTGGATAAAAGCTGTGTAACCGCTGTGAGAAGACCAAACGGCGGGCCAGTCTCCTCTCGGTTAATCCTTACAGTTAACTGCGACAGTGATGCCCAAGGAGTGATGGGTAATAAACATATGGTATTTTATGTGCAGTGGTTTTAATATCTGGGTTAATTAATTTGCATGTACAACATCCGTAACGGCCACTTGCAGAGTGCCGGACGTTCTATTACTCTGATTATTTTATTGACTTGAGTTGAAGATTTTGTCCCATCTCTATGAGTCGAGTGGCATTTTAGAGCACAATCTCCTCACTGCTGTAGTTATGGGATGCGTCCGCTCTCCCAGCAGTGATAACACGACCCACGGTATGATCTGTGATGTTTTTTGCTGCATAGTTTGCTTAATTTCTGGAGAAAGTCTTTAAGATTAACGAATTGTGAATATTTTTTTTGTTGTTGCATTGCCTCAAACGTGAAACGTTTTACTCACACTAGTTTATTATTCTTTTCTAGGAATAAAACAGATATGTTACACCCCTGACCTTTACATCCATACATGTTTCCAACCCAAAAATTGGAAGCATTTGATTGTACAGAATGTCGTTGCATGCTGTAGCCTATCATTACAGTTTCCCTTCACGGCCCAAACTCTTATCCAGCGTGATGGTGCCCCTGTGAGATGCATGAAGCCAGCTCCATGAAGACACGGTAGAAGTCGAGTGTCCTGCACAGAGCCCTGTCTGAACTCAACCCCACTTAACGCTCTCGTAACTCGAATGAACAAAAATCCACATGGCTACAACTCCGACATCTAATGAAAAGCCTTCTCTAAGGTCAGGAAAGGTCAATAAATCTGGAATGGACCGTTCCACAAGGACATGCAGCATGTGTGTCGTAGTCAGGGGTGTACATACTTTTGTCTCACTTCAACAGAATATCCACTGGTTTTTACTACAGCTTCAGAAGCACTTAACTTAAACTCTTAAATGTTTTCCGCCCGTGCCGTCCCAACGCTCTGAGCTTCGTGTTGTAAGGAGATTACTTCTCCGAGTCGCAGTGCTTATCAATGTCAGATGCCCAAATCCGTGCAGCTGCTAATCATAGCCTCCCGCGGACACGCCGATTACTCACCCTGTATTATGAATGAATTTGAGATGGCTGGTTAATTCTCGGCGTAGTTTAATTAACACAAAGCGCTCGCATGGCAGCGTAACTCAGTTTGATTCTGCCTTTATATAGTAGAGAGGAAATAGCCGGCCATTAGGGACATTACATGCAACATTAGATAGGATTTAGTGACATTACGGAATTGACAGCCCTATGAGAGTCGTGCAGCAGAGAATCGCTAACGAATTAACTATAAAATACAAAGAAAAATATATATTTAATGGGAATATAACTGAACAAACACAAAGGTTGTTCATTTATACATCAGAGAGCCGCAGATGTCTTTCTGACTCTATGTCCAGGCCAATTCAAAAGTTTTTAAAGATTAAAAGAACTTCAAAGTAAATATTGATTGTTGTATAGCAATTTCATTGCAGCAAGTAACAAATTATTCGTCTTATCTTGTTTGTCATTATTAAAAAAAAAAATGTCATGACAACTTTAAATTTGTAAAATAATAAAAAAAAACAAAAACAAGTAAATGGAGTAAGACGTAAAGCTGTCCACTTTCTGCTGCTGTAAAGTCACAGATTAACCTCTGATTAACACTGGAGACTCCTTCCTCAGCTGCTAAATTACTGTTGAATGTTTCCTTCTAAATACCTTCGCTACATCAGTGTGTGTACACACTTTTTACAAGCTTTTCATTTCAGTGCGCTGTTACCACGGAAACAGTAACAAAAAATTTGAACGAGCGCATTAGTATAAACCTGGGATTGTATGTCGCTATCGTGTGTTAGTTTTATTTGTTAAATGACAGCAACACATTCTTAATCTGTTAATTAAAAGCTTCAAGTTCCATTTTGAAAGCATCGTGAAAATGATATAATAATATAATACGATTATGTCCATGAAAACATCCTGACTAGTTTTCAGGTTTGTTTTTCAACCCTGAATCTTTGATCTTGAATCTTTTGATCCTGAACCTCTCAATGTTGTTTCAGTTTTAATGTGGTCCAAAGAATATAAAGCAACACGTCACTGCTCGGTTCCTCATAAACAGCCTGAGCGATATTACTCACTCACACACACACTCACACACACACACACACACGGGTTCTACCTCTGGATCACACTTTGCACACTTCTCTTACATCACTGTGACTTTACTGAAATAATTTTTCAGTGAAGTCTCGCCAGCGCTCGAGCTCTGAGCCAAACGTGGCTACCGCGGCTGGCAAACTCTCTTTAGACTGAGGAAACTAAACGCTTGGTCACACGAATCACCGTCATCTGCAATTCGCTGCTTTCAAGCCAGAGCACGAAAAACACCAGCACTGAATATAAATTCAGTGTTCTAAATGTTGTGTTTCCTTTCATACAGATGGTACATAACTAGCATAGCTAACACCGGTTTAGTTTTTTAGTCATTAAATGCAAAAAAGAAAAGAAAAATCCTTAAACTGTAAGATAAATAATACATAATATGGATGTCATTAAATATATTATCAGCATAGACATACGTACAGTATGTACTGTAGCTGAGGTGAGATTGTTACAGCGTTAATGATTATTAGCTAGCATTACAGCAAAACATAACGGGTTGAGCTAGTTGACTAGCATAACATCAGCAGCTAGCAAGCAAAAAGGAACTGCTATTTTGCTATTTTAGCATATAAAGTCTTTTGTTTCTTTACAGTGAGGATTACTGTTATGAGAACTGTGTTAATAGGTGGACAGATCTTACACGTCTAACATTCGTGTGTTCACTGTTTTCAAAATGCTCTCTCTCTCTCTCTCTCTCTCTCGCTCTCTCGCTCTCAGTTCTAGCAGTTCTCTGGCTAACCACGAGTCTGAGTCCAATTTGTCAAATAGCGAGTGCTGTGTGTTTACGATGCTTCCTGATCAAACTTCTTCTTTGTAATTCCAACGCTACAATGCGTCAAAAAAATACACACCCGGGGATGGCAGAATTTTGCGCCGAATTGCACCAAAATACATTGCCATTATTGTGACTCTTATGACTTGTTTCCACTTTTCAGAGTACAACTGACCTGTCTTTAAGCGTGCCCAGAAGTGACAACTCCCAAACAAAAAAGAAATAAAGTAAGAAAGACTGATTTTCAGTTAGTTGAGCCGGTCAGTCCGAGGGTGGACTGTCCCAGAGACAAGCACAGCGGTACCTCGGCATAGGAATTTAATACATAAATACCGATATTCCGTTCCAGCCACACATAAAATTGACTGATGTTACTAATTTCCAACACTATAATCGTACTTTTGCATCTAAAACCAATTAAAACATTTAGAAAAGACATACAAATTAAGTCAAGTATTTAATAATAATAATAGACATTTTACCTCACTTAACATTAATTTATGATTCCTCTTGGCACCAGCTGATTTTTCGTCTTGCACATCTTCGCTTGACGCAAACCTGTTTTGATTGGCTACCAGAAGTACGTTTGACCAGATGTACAGTACGCATGACCGGAACATGATTTGTATGCCGAGACAAATTTGTTGAAAAATTTAGTTCATATAAGGTCAAATCTTTGCCAGGTAGAAATCTTACAATCATCATTTTTTTACCCAAAGAAAAGAATAAAACAGTGAGCCGGTCGACCTAGTCCTTCTGAAATACGTCATCATGCTGCTTGAAGATCTGTTGTGAAGAAGACCTCTTATACAACATTCTATACCCAAGCAGAACTTCCTCTTAAAGCTGCTGAAGGAAAGCTGACGAGGGATTAATAATATATCAATTGATAAATCTTACTTTCCCCAAAAATTCACTCAATCTCTAGTTTGCGTATCCTGTACAGGGTGACAGGAAGCCTGGAGCCTATCCGGAGGCTGAGGGCACTGGAAGGGTACGCCGTGGATGGTGTACTAATACATCATAGGGCGCAAGCACGCATTGGGAATTTGGAGATTAGTCTAATCTGCATGTATTTGGACTGTTGGACTGGGGCTTTGCTCAAAAACGTATCACATTTTTGGTGTTAATTTTTTTCATTAAACAATAGGGATATGTTTACATACTGTAGGTCTTATTTACATACTGTATATAAACCGCACAAAATTATATTTACATCATCATCATCATCATCATCATCATCATCACCAGCTCACCTATAGGCCTGCCGTGGGTGGATTTTTCCCGAGTGTTGGGCTTTTCCCGCTCGCTGTCCCTGATCATGTGCAGCAGCAGGTCCAGCAGAGTTTGCTTGTCCTCGTGTGTCGCTTCTTTGCTGTCCATAGACCGGCTGGAGGTGATGAGCAAAAGAATTACACTCAACAATATGTGCCATCTCTTCTCAGCCTGCATGGCTTTTTCAGCCTGCTAAAGAACCACATACACACGCACACACATACACACACACACACACACACATACACAAAACCCAGTCAAAACATGATTGTACCAAGGTAGTCGTACGGTAAGACGGCAGCTTACCGGGGTGTGTCGAGTGACAAACTTTTTGAACATGCTCAGAAGATTTTGTGGCAGATCTACAAAAGGTCCACTGTATACTTTGATAAGCCTGTCTGTGATCATTTGAGACTTCTGTCGACGGCACCGTGTCTCATGATGGCGAGGAGTTTTGAGCACCAGGATGATTTCACAGGCACATGAACTTTAACATTCTTATCTGGAATGTTTGTGATAACTGTAATAAGTTGTTAGTGACAGTCAGAGTGGTTTATGTGACAGATGACAAACTGTACATAAAAGTGCTGTACATAAAAGCCCTGCGGAAATCATGAACCTGGGAGCTTTTTCAGCTAAAGTAAGAGGAAAAAAAGAAACTTTTCAATTAAATTTGATCAATCAAATTACTAATATAATTCAAAAATAATTGAATGTGCTGAAATAATATATTTTTCGTACCTTTGCACACTTAATCCTACTCATGTTTTTTCCATATATTTGAAAAGTTAATAATTATTCATATCAAATTATTAGTATCTAAAATAATACAAATATGCTTTTAACGTTATTGCCATGTCATTAACGTTAATGTTTACCGATCTTTAAGAGCGTATGATTCATTTAACACAAGCTGCAGTATAGTAACATCCCGTACAGTATACTTGTTTTGCTTAAATACTCACAGTGGTTACAGAAATTAGGATTTTCCATTAGATTATCACTTTTATTTCCTTTACTTAACCTTTGCAGTGTTTAAATGAACACGTCCGATGCTTAAGGAGCTTCTGTAAACACTTAACAACATTGACTTAGCATACAGTATACAGTACCGTAGCAGACGTGACCCCAGACAGTGTCTGCTTTAAACACCTGAATTGTCTAAAGATATTCAATAAACACTTTGTCCATTTAATCAATACGGTATCAAATGAAAATGAATCAACTTATTACTTTAAGTTATTAGTTATTTTAAGGCATACTATCTGGACATGTACTATCATTGTTATAATGATTCATTTAAGTTCAATTATTGAATATGTGAGTCATTCTATAATTCAGGGTCCCTTCCATGTCTGTTTTTTATAATGAGTATAATTATTCATTTTAAACTATCATATACTGTCTGGCCAAAAAAAAAAAAAAAAAAAAAGTCACCATCTGGATTTAGCTAAACAAATAGTTGAGACCTGCAGTGATTAATATGGTTCAGCTGCAGCAAGTTATTTTACCCTGATTTACTCTGATTGATGCAGTGAGGAGCTTCTCATTTCTTATACAACCATGCCAGAAGACATATCCTGATGTCAGAAGGGTCAAATCCTTAGTAAGAGCATATTTTCACACACAATGCGAAGATACAGTAATTCAAGGGATTGGGACTAAACAGCTGCGTAGCCTTAGGAAAACCACTTATCAGAGAGACTAATGGAAAAAAAAAGGCTTCAGTTATAGCATAAAGAATGGACCGTGGAGCATTGGAAAAAGGTCATGTGGTCTGATGAGTCCAGATTTACCCGGTTCCAGAGAGATGCACGCGTCAGGGTAAGAAGTGAGATGGAGGTATTTATGTATCATGGTAATCTAGTGTCTACTGTACAAGACTGTAGAGGGCAGTGTTATTATCTGTGGTTGCTTCAGTTGGTCAGGTCTAGGTTCAGCAACCTAGATGTACCAAATGACCAGGTTTCCTCATCTATTGAGTTTTTCTTCCCTGACGTAACGGATATATTCTAAGATGACGATGCCAGGATTCCTCAGACTCAAATTGTAAAGGCGTGGTTCAGAGAGTATGAGACGTTATCTTGACACATGGATTGGCCACCAGACTTTAACCCCATTGAGAATCTTATGGATGTGCTGGAGGAGATGCTCGTTTGTAGCGGTCCGACTCTCAAACGACCAATACAAGATCAGGAGAGAAATGAATGCGACTTTGGACAGAAATCATGGTTTGTATAGTTTTCCTTGTGTGAAATGTACCCTAAATTCTAGAATAACTCTTATAGACTGCTATATGAGCATTTGTCATGTAAAGTGTTTAATAAACACCTGCTGCAGAGAACCAGTGCCTAGAGCATTGATTAATAAGGTCTTTCCTTTGCTGTATTCATTTATTCTCACCACTGCAATAATTTCATTATAGTATATTACTTAATCTACTAATAGACTAGTCTACCAGTATATTACTTACAGTATATATAATACGTAAAGGTTCTCTTAAAGTACTGAATCAATCCTTATGCATTATACCGATTGAGCACCTTAAAAGAGTTAACACATTTAACATCCTCATTTTAAAGTGGAAACATAATAACTGAGCTGAATTAAGACCAAGTCTCACTTATTATACTGAATTAAAACAGAAAATCTTGATTAATTACCTGATTAATTGATTAATTACCTGTTAGAGTTCAATGTAATACTTGCCTTAGATTTAACATTTACTGTGTTGACACCAAAATCTTTCTACCTTTAAAATATCTTAGTTCTTACTAATAAAACACAACACAGTTGGTAATTAATGCATCCAGTGTTGATTAACTGGCATTCAGTGCTTTTCTACAATTAACACCTCAACTCAAACTTATAGTACAAAATCAGATCTTGCTTATTATATTCAGTTCCAAAAAAAAAAAAAGAAAAAAAAAAGGATTGAATTGACACTTCAAAAAAAAAATAATAATAACTTCTTGGTAAATAACCACCTGTCTAGTCTTACAGTACTGAATCGTATCTTACTTATTACCCATAATTCCCCCAGACACCTCCAGTGTTGACTAATCACCTTTCACATCTGAATGAACCCTGTGTCTCATTAACACAGATTGACCTCATTTTAATGACTGCATCGGATTGACACCTGTAATATTGTTAGAGAAGTGAATCGATTCTTATGTCTTTAACCAAATGAACACAACGACCAGTTATGATTAATGACATTTGATTGCTATGAATAAATGCAGTAGACACGTGATAAGGGTTACAAGCAGTAATAATATGACTTTTACGGAGTGATAATTCCAGATTAACACAGATAGACAGTGGAGGTGTTAATACTGCATTCAGCGCTATAATTTCGGTTAAAACGCGCGTGACTGTAGGCTACAAAGTAGAAAAACACATTGTAACAACTTTTAAACTTCAAACAACTTTGATAGTTAAAAGAAAAAAGAAAGAAAAAGAAGAAGAAGAAGAAAAAGTCCACTTACACTGCGTGGTGGCAGCCGGTGGTGGTGATGGAGGTGTGTGTGTGTGAGAGTGTGTGTGTGTGTGTGTGTGTGTGTGTACAGTATATTCCCGACCGGCTCTGGAGGACACACGCGCTTCTTCCACACCATGCGGCCCGTTTTATGCGTCAAACTGCAGAGATTTCTGGGGGGGGGGGGGGGACGCGGGACGCGGACGTCTTCTACACTCCATCAGTTTTTTCAGCTTTTTATTATAGTTATTATAATGAATACCTCCTCCTCCTCCTCCTCCTCCTCCTCTTTGTTCTTCTCGCCCCTCCTTTCAGCTCCAAATCATCACGCCATCTATTTCCGAGCTCACCTCTTCTCTCTTCTCACAACTGATTCCCCTCTTTCATTTTATTATTAGAAATCTTATTTCCTTAAGGTGAGCAAAGAGAACCAGTCTGAGAACCAGGATGGACGTGTGTGTATGAGTCTCATGACCCCCTCTAAGCCTCTTCTGTTCACCTCCTCTCCCTGACTTAAATCTGGATTAAACATGTTTCATGTCTCAGCACACGTTCCTTTCGGGATCGGAGTAAAACACTGTGTGTTCCGCAGTCACGGGGAAAACAATCAGCAACAGGCCGGTGTGACGTGGTTAGATGGAGACACTGTTAACACCATGTAGTGGTTTATTCTACTACCACAGAAATGTCCAGACAATTACAATTAGCTATTTATTTATATAGAAGATTAGTAAAAAAAATAAATAAAATAAATAAATAAATAAAAAATAACGCTCACTGATCAGCCATCAGATTTATAGGTATTGAGTTTGTCCCGCCTTTTCCACCAAAACAGCCTGGACAACTCCAAAACTGCAGCTCTGATTGGACATACTGTACCAAAAAGTGATCCAAAGGAGGAAAACCAATGAACCAGCGACAGGGTCATGGGTGGCTCTGACTGTTACACTGGAGACTCCTTCCAAAAAATGTAAATCTGTCTGTCAGTCTCTCTCTCTGTCTCTCTCTCACACACACACAATGTTTTTTTACATAATAAAATAAAAAAATGTAATGCAAAACACTGCAAAAAAAATATTGGTGGCCTAATGACTAATATTTATTCAAGGCTAAAATTAAGAAAATAAGTGATTTTTGTTGTTGTTGTTTGTTTGTTTGTTTGTTTGTTTTTTTTTTACTTCCTGGCAAAGACATCCCGTTTTTTTAAGTAATTATTTTAATCAGTAAAACAAAATGAATGTAAACTTAAAAAAAAAAAAATTTTTTTAACGCATCTTCGATCTACGAACTCCAGGTGACGATTTGAAACACCACGCAGACACACACAGTCTCCTGTTATGTCTAAAAATCAGCTTATAGTGCCATCTAGTGGTGTGAATTTGGAATTGACTCACTAGTTTCATATGAGAACTTGTTTTTTTTTTTTTTTTTTTTGGTGAAAAGAAATATGTAAAACCACTGTAACAGAAAATATATAATATTTGATCATCTTAAGAAGAAGAAGAAAGCAAAGCAGACACAGGGCATAAGCACACATACTCACAAACTCCATCATACACTACATGCAATGTGGACACCACATGTCATTAGACTGGGAGAGGAAATTGGAGACTCAGAGAAAACCCAACTCCACACACACACACACACACACACACACACACACACACACACACACACACACACACACACACACACACACACACACACAGTTTATGGATAAAAGTATTTGTCCAAACCTGGTAATTTTTGCGTTCAGGTGTTTCAATCACCAGTGAATGGGCAATCTTAATGCTTCAACATAGCAAGACATCTTATACTATGTTTCTATCCAACTTTGTAGACACAGTTTGGGGAAGGCCCCCTTTTTTTTTATTCCAACGTGACTCTGCCCCAGTGCACAAAGCAAGGACTATAAAGACATGGTTTGATGAGTTCGGTGTGGAAGAACTCAACCGGCCCTAACACAGAGCCCTGACCTCAACCCCATTGAGCACCTTTCAGATGAACTGGAGTGAGAGATTGTGAGCCAGGCCTTCTCGTCCAACATCAGTGTCCGACCTCATAGATGCTGTACGGACTGAATGGGCACGGATTCCCTCAGAAATACTCCAAATGTTTGTGGACAGCTTTCCAAGAAGAGATGAAGCTGTTACAGCTGCAAAAGGGGGACCGTCTCCACAGTGCACTATAGGTATTTGGAGGATTGCAGGTTCGGCCAAATACTTATATAAATCAGGATTTTTTTTTTTTTTTTTTTTTTTTTTACAGGCGCATGTGTTGGTGAAATGAACAGTTTTATTTTTTGTAAACTGCTGACAACATTTCTCCTACATTCAAAATATAACTACTGTCATTTACCATGTATATGCAAAGAAAATAACAATAATAACAAAAAAAATAAAATAACACAAGATCATGCAGTATAACATGCTAAAGAACCCAAAGACCACAACTCATCTAAATATTTCCCATGTCTGTATGTTATATGGTTGTTCGGCTCCAGACACCTGCGCCATTTCACCTCTGCGCGCGCTCCCCCGCGCGCTGCCGCATTTTACTCACGAGCTTCCTGCGACGTTCTGTTCAGCTTATAATCTCGTGGTACTGTACGTGAGCGCGTGCGGTGCGGCTGCTTCTTTGATCTTTCGCCAAAAAAAAAAAAAAAAAAATTTTTTGCGCGGAACGAAAACGCATGACGTAGCTCCGCATTCTCTATGTGACGTCATAATTGATGCTCCTCTCTTGTCTTGTTGTTGCAAAGATACAGAGTTGGCAGCCGGTTATTTCAGTTCGCTTTAATCTGATTGGAGCAGTGATTGGTTGCGTTTATCAGTTATTTAAGACTGTGTAGAAAAGTGAGCTGCTTTAGGAAATTAATATCCAAACAGCGCCATGTCTCACAGGTCAGTATCCTGCAGCTTTCTGTGTATATAACAACATGTACATGTATATATATATATATATATATATATATATGTAGGCATATTCAGCACTGTCACCTTTCGCCGATTCCCGCCTCGGCTCTGTGTGCATGGAGTTTGCATGTTCTCCCAGTCCTGGTTCTCCTCCAAAGGACAGGCATATTGCGATGGATTGGCACCCAGTCCAGGGTGTATACCCCGCCTCGTACTCAATAGGCTCCAGGCCTCCTGCAACCCTTCCTGTTCACAGGATACATTGGTATAGATGACGATGAGTGAGAGAGAGGGAGAGAGTGGTTCACTGACTGCAAGGTCGGAGGTTCGAGCCCCAGCACCACGAATTTAACATCCTTAAGCCCTTGAGCAAGGCCCTTAACCCTGTCTGATCCTGGGGGTGCTGTATCCTGGCTAACGCAATCTGCTCCAGGGCTGACTCTGCGCTCTGACCCACTGCCTACTAACAATAAGCTGGGATATGTGATGAATAAAGGCTGAACTAATACATACATTTCTGACCTTCTGTTTCGGGTGTATTAAATAGAATGGTGTAAAAAATGTAAATGTTCTAAGTACTGTATACACCACTCAAGTCTATAACCCTAACCCTATCTCCATTCTAACTACTGTATACAGGTCTATAATACAGTAACGAGCAAAAAATGCTAATCAGGGCCACATACAGCAGAAATTCTTTATGTCATAATATCACAATAAAGTTAGTGATTAATGGGAGGGGGGGGGGGGGGGTGTACTGTATAATGACCAAAACATGTAATGTGGCCTCCATTATGTCAGTTTATTAATGGATCTATAAACAAATAACATTTCTCTGTGTGTTTATTTACCTTTCTTAACGAACACTATTTATTAATGTATGATTGAATTCTTTTAGAACGTGGACAACAAATTGTAGCGTGCATTTTTTTGCCATCCTCTTGTTGCAATGAATGTTATCGACTTGACTGTACTTGTGTATTGCAGCACATATAACAAACTCTGGACTGGCGCTCATGGCGAACTCCGTGATCTCCTGAGCCAGGAGCTTCCGCCCGAGCCTTTACAGCCGGAGAAAGACCGCGTGGTGTTCTTCCAGCGCGTCGCCACCCTGTACGTGCGCTACGTCCGAATCTTCAGGCAGCTGGAGGAGGCCTACGATCAGATCGTCCACCCACAGAAGAGGAGGCTGATCCGGGACGTCCTAGACGGAGTGATGGGTCGCGTCCTGGAGCTGAAGAATGAGATGGTGGAGAAGGAGTACTCCGAGTACCATAATTTGGACGATGTTATCCAGAAACTTAAACTGACCCCGGTGAGTTTGTAGCCCCAGATAAACCGTTCAGTGTTCAGTGTTTGTTAGAATTTTATTAAAATTGCATTTGTTTCCAGGAAGATCTCGAGATTCCAATCCCGAAGTACTTCATCATTGAACAGCGCAAAGTGCTGGAGGAGCGAGCCGCCGCTCTCGCCAGTATACTGGAGAAAAATGGAATAGTGGAGGAACCAGAAGTATGTGAACAGTATTCCTCTCTTTTCTTTGTCTTGTTTATTTTGAACCTCTGGTATTTCTCATAGCCTGATGCGGCACCCCTGCTGAGTCTGGAGGAGGCCGTCAGGATCATTCAGGTGTCGGAGAGGGCGCGGCAGGGACGCCTGAGGACCAAGATCATGCGGCAGATCCACAGGGATGCGGAGATACAGAAGAAGCTCAAGGACAAGGATCTCCGAGAAGCTACAGAGCAACAGGCTGCTGTTCAGATCCAGAAGGTGATGTAACTGAGGCACAACTCACACACGTACATCAAACTCGTCTGGTGTAGGCCACGCCCACTCAGGGATTAAATTATACCATAGATCAAATAGCGGGAGAGAGGGAATGTGTCACAATCCTCATTTTTATCTAACGCAGACAGAGACAGACAGACTGAGTGTCCAGGAGTCATTAAGTTTAGGAGGATTTCCAGAACTTCATGAATATAGAGGAAATATACATAAAGCTGTGGTTCATTGGATTTATGTGTCTGTAGGTGTGGAAAGGTTACTTACAGAGGAAGAGGACGAAGCAGGAGAAGGAAGAGGAGATGATTGTTCTGGGCATGGTGAGCTCCACATCTGGCAATGATCTGAGCTGCGTCAAAAAAAACAAACAAAAAACAATTGTATTTCTTTATTTCATCTTTCATAAAATACAGAGAGGAATATAAATTTAAGCTGCGTGTAGAAAAACATTAGATCGAAATAACTTGAGACAGTTGTTAACTTCAAAATAAATCATTAATCTGACAATTTGCCATTGTTAAAAATGAAAGGAAAAAGTGAAAATTTGAAAAGAAATGATACATTTAAAAACAAGAAAATTAAAATGGTGCCAGCTTTAGCTTTTACGTATAAATTTTTCCCTCTTAAATTATTAGCTGCATCATGCAACACTTCCAAATATTGCCCTATTTTGTTTTAATCCATCCATCTATCTATCATCTTGACCAGCGATATTAGAGAAAAAAATGGAAGGTTAAGTAATGTACAGTAATTAAAATCTATGTAATAATAAATAATTAATATTTTTATTTTTATTATAATACATAATAAAAATTACATTTACATACATTTATATGTAAT